>JABTTQ020000490.1:0-210000 GCA_016081115.2 Rehmannia glutinosa
AGTTACGTATTGTTACTGAGTCCGCTAACGGACTTTTCCGAATTTGGTCACCTATCCCATCAAAGATACTCAATTCAAATTTTCTCGCTTTTCCTCAATCCGCGGCCATTACGTTGTGGATTGCGGTTTTCGAGTGGGTAAGCCGATGCAACATATGGTGCTTTAGATTTCCAGATTCCCCTCTATCGGGCTCGAGGATCATCTTTCATAATCACTCGACTCGGGCATGCACAGAATTAAATCCAACGCTTGTCACCACTTTCTTTTCAATCATTATAAGCTCATCTAATGATTTGATGCCTTAGTGAATGATCTAATCACATTTTTAAGATCATTTTCCTCTTTTCTCGTAGTTACCTAATGTTCGCTTGATCTTGCAATTTCAATTTTCTTACCAGTTGTTCTCATCCTATGTGACTCAAAAGATTTCACCTACCTCTTTAGTCACCAGTGAGTTTTGGTATTTGTCGGGCTATTTTCCTCATTTAGCAAAGGAGGGAGGTTTTTATGTGCTTAAAATCTTCATCATATTGTCAATTGAATCGTGAAAGATCTCATGGGTGATGAAGTGTTTGCTCAGGTCACTATCACTATCACTTGAATGTGTAATGAGATGAGTTGTGAGTGTACCTCATCTTCGTTTTTCGCCATGAGGCATATCAAAGCTTTTTCCTCTCAGGGATTACCAGAGTAATGCTTTCACTACTATTCGATCCGAACTGTTCCTGCACTTGGTTGTTTCAAGAAAAATTCAACAAGCCAATATGCTTTCTTCTTTTCTTTGCCTTCTTTCCTCAAGACTTTTCTATCCTCTTTCATTTATGTATTTGTTGACTGGTGGATCAGACAAACACGCAAAGTGTCCTGCCACGTGCACTCAATATAGTTCTAGCTCTCCAAATCGCCTTCTATCATTCCTCCTGATTATCACTGACACTCAGCTTCTTTGATGTTCACTTTCTGTGGTCCATCCCTCCTTTTTGATGGTAAGTTGGTCTTGAAGATTCATTGTTTTTTATAGTTCTTTTGAAGAACTTGTTGAATCTCTTCACCATTAGGGCAATTCCCTGGTCTATTGCCCCTGGATTCACCTCTTTGATTCACTGCCTACGTAGCGATGTCCTTAGCTACATCTATCTCCTCTTGTTGTTTCCTTCTCACCAAACTCATATGCTTTAAGACGAGAACAACTCATGGTTTGATGTCTGGGGGTGAGGTCCATGGAATGTGTCGTGGTCGTGACTCTTCATTTTCACCAACCATTACAATTGATTTGGTTTTGTTAGTGGAAGACTTTTCACCCTTAAGATTTTTTAAGCATGTTTTACAACACTCATTTCTCGCAATAGTTATTATCCACGAGTGTAAGTTTAACTTAATCAAGCAGCATAAAAATAAAGTAGGTAATAAGGTATGTAAAAAATTAAATGAACACAAGCAATTTTTATAAGGGTTCAAGGATGGGTATTTATCTAGTCCACTCATCTCCAACTCGGACGAATCTACCAAGTAAACTAAGCTTGGTTATAGAGTAGTTATCATCCCGAGACAGCTTTGATCACACAACCCTGTTTCTCGACTCGTGTTCTTCGCGAAAATGCTTGTCCTCATACTTCACCCTCCTTCAAACCTTTGACTTGATCACTAGCTCCTCCCAACAAGTTAAAAGCACTGGTTCGGATTGGAACCTATTACTTCTCATTCAACCTGAGAGTAGACCCTTTGTTCTTGAAAATAATTTTCCTCTTCAATCGATGAAGTAATTCTTCCTTCACAGGCCTGATTGAATTCCTTCAAAAAAGTTTTGAGGATTTCTTTGAAAAGCTTTTGAGAGTTTTGCAAAGTATTATTGTCATTGTATACTTGATATAGTTTGTGAAATTGATATTTTTCTCTCACTTGCTTCCTAACCTTTTATAGTGCACATTTAAAACTATGTCCGTCAAGAGATAAAGATAAATTTCAAATTACACTTCGTTGTTGGTCAGTATTTTCTTTGATCTCAAATTTTGTGATGGTGACATTTCCTCGCCTTAATGAAGTGTGCAGCCTTTTAGTTCGACACACGCCAAGATTCTTGGTTCATTTATTTTGCACGCTTCGGGATGAGCACTTTTAGACATGGAAGCATGGGTGTATTACTATATTAAGTAATGTCCTCGATTTTGTTCAATGGATTTATCACGATTTGACTTGACAACGCTTTTACCACTGACCAGAGTCACTCCAACCTCTAGAATGACTTAACGTCGTCACAACACCGTGACTCAGCTTTTCTATTGACTTGATCGCACTTCTTCATCCTTCACCACCGCCTCATAGCTAGATCTTTTCTTTCGATTTTCACCAGCCTTGTATCTCTCAAATTAGTCGACTTCAAATCAACATATACATCCCTATCTATTACAAGTTGAATTACATATAAATGGGGTGTTAACTTCTAATCTAAGTTTTACATGGTATCATCAAAATCTAAACATAAATTTTCCCAACACTAGCTCAACTCCATCACCACCGCATCGCCGAAGATCCGCCAAAACCTCAACCTCTACCTCCTCCTTATCCGAAACACCGCACCTGTGATGTCGATCAACTCTCTAGAAGCCTTCCCATTACCGTAGAAGTTTCCGACATGGCAAACAGCTCACAAAATAGATCAAGACTCCTACAACAACTCGGAGCGATACCTGCAGAAGCTTTTGTAAGTTCCTTAATCGAGCAGACCGTTAGGGAAATTTATTGCTTAGATTTTTGATGAATGCCATGTAAAACTTAGAATAGAAGTTGGCACCCCATTCTTGTTGTAAAATGCATTGTAATAAATAGGGCTAATAAGCTGTTCGAGTTAAGCCGCCTACGCCCAACATGCAAGAGGACAACCGAGACTAGAAGGAAGACTACCGGCGAGACACCGAGTACGGCAAAGAAGAGTAGACGGAACCCCCGGGCGCTTGAGATGCAATGGAGGAGTATCAATCAAGTCAACTCAAGAAAGCCTGTTCCCAAGTTGAAGTGACGTAAGAGTCATCCACGATTGAAGCCGAATTTCTAAAGTCACCTGGGAAAAAGCAAAGAAATGCATTGTCTAGATAATCAAAAGATCCTACAGACAATCAAGAGAATTACTTAAACAAGTAATATCTTCCATACCACCTTTTCTCTTCAGTGCTCACCCTAAGCGTGCAAGAGATGAACCAATGGGAAGCACCACAATCGTGTCGAATCAAAAGCGTGAAACAATTCATACGAAAATGGCAATTCCAAGACCGCAACAAGACAAGCCAACGACGCAGCGACTTTCAAAACAGTTCTCATCTCTTTCAACGGACAAATTTTTGGAAACATCACTATAAAAGGCCGAGAAAATGATTTTGAGAAGGGTTACTGACGTAACCAAAAACGCTCAAGCAATTATTAGAATCGGAAACCAAATATTCTCAATCCCTGCTTACACTACGGAAGAACATCAATCCAACACTCACATGTGAAGGAAAGATAACTTCAACCGGCTGAAGAGGAAAATATCAAAATCAAGGGTTCACATTCCACGAAGGATTGTATAAGGTTCAAGGTTTAAACCAAGTCTTAAGATTTTGGAGGGCTTCGTGATCAAATCCAAAGAGCTGAGCAAGTGAGCTAGAGTAGGCCGCCTCCGTGAAGAAGTCGAGTCGCACGAGAAGCCAACCTGAGTGATCAAGGCGGTCATCGAGTCCCAAAGCGATCAAGTCACGTGTGATCAAGACTTGTAGTCATCGGATCGTTACCACTTTGTATATTGATCAATACCTAAATGGGATTCCTCCAGAGTTGAGAAGAGAGGAGAGAACACTACCTCATCTTCAACTCCTTATAAAATTTCAGTTGTGTCATTTACATTTCAGCACTTTAATTCCCGCATCTTAATTGTTTAAATCACGATAAATTTGCTATCCACTTGATAATTTCTGTACTAAAACCAAGCACTAAATCTCTTACTAACCAAACTTAAGGGTGTTAAGTCTTCCACTGAAAACAAACCACAGCTGAGTTAATTTAGACTTATCCTGAGTTATTCCATCAATGCGCCTGCTTGAGTCTCTGAGAGACTAACTCTACCGATCAACTAAATTGGTTGTCCACCTATGACAACAACTGTAGTATCAATCAATATTTAAAAGCGGACTAAATCGAAAAATTTGGTAAGTGCGTTTATTCAACCCCCTTCAAACCTTACACTTACACCCCTTGGGACCTACAAAGTGGCACGTAGCGTTGGTTCATTGAACCCTCCGCACCGGTTACCGAACCAGATCTCCAAACTTTTCAAAGTCTCGCTTTAGTACTTAAACTTTCAAAACTTTTTATCATTAAAATCTCTTATTATCATGGAAGCAAATTTGACACGCATCCCTATGTTCACAATTGAAGAATTTGATGATTGGAAAAATTTTCAGATATGTGCTCATCTATCAAAGATTACATGATGAGATGTGGATAGTGATAGAGATGGGCCACCGCAAATCTAAAGGTGAGGAACATGTACCGTAAGAAGAGCCGCACCAAGAGAGTAAGATGATGTTGTTCCTGCACTACCATGGTTGAAAACCAAGAATCGAATGGACAAATGATGACGTAAAAGATACAAAATCGACAATGTAGCCAAGGACATCTTTAAAAAACTCGACAAAGCCATGTTCAATAAAGTCAAATCATGCAAAACTACTAAAGAAATCGGGACATGTTAACATTGATTTGTGAAGGCTCGTAGAAAAATCAAAGAAAACAAATTATCAGCAATGGGACGCAAATTTGAGAACTTCAAAAATGATCTCTTGGAGAAAACCGATCAATCGGATGCTCGATTCACGTAAAATCACCAATGAGTTATATGCACTTGGAAAGGAATATACACAGGAAAATGTATGAAAATCCTAAAAGTCTTCCAAATGATACCGGGAAAATGAAGGTCACGGCATCAAGACATTCCATGGACCTATCAAAGACATCCAACCATGAACTATTCTCGCACCTCAAAGCCTACTTAGCTCGAAATGAAGAAAAGACTGTGAAGAGATACCGGCACCAAAAAGCCGCTTTAATTGTTAAAGATGGGAAGAGAGCCGAGGTCAAAGAAGTCATTGATCCGTAAGAAATAGCCCTGATGGTTAAAAGGTTCAACAAGTTCTTCAATAAGAACTACAAGAGAGGAAAGTATAATCTTCCGTAATGACACCAGCCTCCTCCAAATCAAGGGAAGATAGACCAACCAAGAGAATGATCATCAAAAAGTCAATATCAAAGGGTCGATAATCCAAGAATGGAAAGATCGATCAAAAGGGTCAATATCTATGTCGAACCTGTAGACAAACCAGGTCACTATGCTATTGATCGCTTCATATCCTATAGCTTAACAAATACAGAATGAAGAAAGAAAGGTCTTCGAGAGAAAGAAGACAAGAAAAGAAAAGGCAATGATGTCGCAGAGATCGCCGAAACGCCCAAGTCAAGCAGAGACACCGATTCGTAGAGCAAAAGGAAGATGACTACTCAAGTGACTCTAAGCCCTGACCGCTTAACGGCCAAGAAGAAGTAAGAAAGCTGAACAACCTCCAGGATTTGGCACTCGGGAGAGCAAGTGCATACAAACTCAAGAAAGCCTTGTATGGATTGAAACAGTGCACCCAAAGAGTACGGTATGATACTTGTCACAATTCCTAAATCGAAAATGGATTCACAAAAGGAAAAGAGAGAACACTTTTCTTAATTCAAGACAAAGAGTATACCGTTTGTTCAAATATATGTGGATGACATCATTTTTGGATCCACAAACAAAGAGTCATGTGAAAATTTTCTTAAACTCCTGCAAAGTAAATTTGAAATGAGCATGATGGAGAGCTAACATTCTTTCCTCGACTCCAAGAAACAATCAAGCGATGGAACCTTCATGTTTCAAACAAAATACACTGTAGACTTAATGAAGAAATTTGGTATGACGAGAAGTTTCCCAGAAAATACTAATGAATACATCACCAAAAATGGACATGGATGGCAAGCCAGAGATCAAACAAGATACGAGCACTTATTGATCATTGCTCTATCTCACAAAGAAGCAGTGCCGACATCACCTTTGTCGTAGTATGTGCAAGATTTCAACTGCCCAAAAAGAGAGCCATGACAGCAAAATTAAGAGAATATTGAGATATTTGAAATGAAGCCAAGAAGTCAGCTTATGGTATCCAAAGAAGTGGATTCAAGCTAACTGGCTATTCGACTGACTATGTCGATGCAGAGTCGGCTTTAAAAGACCTCAAAGCACATGTCAAATGCTAGGAAACAGCTGATTTCCCCGGTTTAGCAAAAAGAAAATTCAATAGCCACCCTACAACAAGGTATCACATATACGGGCACCAACATCATAGCCCAAGTCCCATGGATGAGACAGAACTAAGAGACTATGAAGTTGAGGAAAAAAGAAATTCCAATCATGTGTGATAACACAAAGTGCAATTGCAATCACTCAAAATCCTGCGGTTGCACTCAAGAACAAAGCATATCGATGTCGATATCACCATAGAGATCATGTTGAAAAGCGACATCATCTTCGAATATATCTCAACCGATAAACAATCGGGCCGACATCTTCACAAACCATTATGTGAGTCAAGATTTGAAGAACTCAAACATGAGTTAGGTTAATTGACTGAAAGTTAACACTGGTTAATCAAAGAAAAGAAATGGAACACTAAAAGGAAAAAGAGTCGAACTCACAAATCGCCTAAGTAAATCAAATTGTGATTGGAAAGACAATTATACCAAGTCAATAAGTTAATGAGTCACTAAGAGAACTCAGTGAGATTAAATCAACCTAAAGGATGTTCTAAGTCACTTATGAGCAAAAAGTGACAAAAACACAAAATGCTTTTAAGTGTCGAATATTTTAAGAATGACGCCAAGATAATGATGATGTGCATGACATAAAGCCGCACACCAAGCTTATGATTGATATAAATGTTGCCGCATTAAAACGCGACATTAAATGCTAAATAAAGGCAAAATCTAAACCGCTGATTTTCATCACATTTCAAAACCACCCGCACGCCCTTTCATAAACTATACTTAAACCATTTTCGCCATGGCTTTCTCACACACTACCAAAACTGCTCATTTCTCTCGCAAAGGCAAAAATCTTCTCAAAACCCTATCTATCTTCAAATCAATCTTTAAGTTTTTCTTTGATAAAATCCTGAAAAATGGCACCAACCTATGATTTTACCAAGTTAGGAAAGCAAATCCACACCCGGCCCATCCGTGATTTCGACGCATGGTGAAACAGTCCGGCGACACCCTAGTGAAGAAAATCACGAGAAATTGAAAACGCCTGGCCTAAAATCGCTTCGATGCCGAATATCCGATGCACCCAGCGGGAGGAGGTCGCACGCCCACGTGAATGCCGAGATTCATGGCGAAGCGAATAAAGTCATTCTGCTCACAAAGTACTACCATCTCGCCAATGATTTCACAATGACCGCCACTACTAACGGAAGGAGCATCGAAATTAGTGAAGTCGATGTAAACCTAGCCGCTTCTTGGAAGGAAATAGCTGTTCTCACTATGCCGAGCAAAATAGTCTACACAAAGAAACAAAGAGGTCACGGGCAAGAGAGATTATCACAAGTCGTTGGACATAGTTGCCAAATGCATTGACATCAAATTTGGCAGCCTTGACCAACTGCCAAAGCAAAGTTGATCGTGATGGCGGCGATATCATTGAAGAAAGGAAAATAAATGGCCAGCTTGTCTACAAAGCAGTATATGCCGAATGTAGGGAACAAATCATTCAAGCGAAAGATGGCACATTTGAGGATCCTCAGATATGGCCTCGGGTGATTGGCTCTGATGATGGAGGTGAAAGGAGTCCTTCTAGACATGGAAAAGCTGCCCATGTTAACAAGAGATGTTCGTGATCAAACCTCTCTCGGCGCATAGAAGAGAGCCACGCCAAGAGAGCCGACACGTAGTGAGGGGGAATCACCACCTCGAAGATACAATGTTTCTCCACTAAAGAAGAAAAAGCGCCCGCAACCCGTTAAGAAGATCACGCTTCCGCAGCAAAGAAAGTCAAAATCAAAGCCACCGCCCGCACTGCTCCCGCAAAGATCGAAGTCGAGAAGGACTTCTCAAATAACTTCTCCGATCAAAAAAGAGGAGAATCGACATAAGCCAAGACGGCCAGCTCTCGAAGAAAACACTAGCACGCCCCACCGCCCAAGACTAAGAAATCGTCTCTCAACTGTAATCCTCCGTACAAACTAGAAGACGAAGAAGAATCATCAAGCGCCTCCGAGCTTGAAACCGGCCGAGTCACCACTCACCGAACAAATACTTAAACCGCTGAAGTAGCCGAGTCCCCAGATGTAATTGATGAAAGCTAAGCCCCGGCAAGGCGATCAACAGGGCAACCTGAAGAAAAGTTGTAGTCCGCGCAGCTGTGACACAAGAAGAAGCTGATAGAGCGATAGGATGTGATGATCCACCCTCCACCTTACCCAGACATCCAAAATCGCCTCGCGTGAGTGGAGGAAATGGAAATTGAGTAAATCAAGGAACAGTTCCAATGGCCCGAGTTTTGAAGAAGAAGAGGAACTGTTAAACTTCCTGCCTAACCACTGTGATCCCAACACTGATGAAGACAACTGCACAGACATCCTGCAGATCTTCAAGGACAAGAGAAGGAAAGACAGGGAAGTGAGGCACGTGAGAAGGCCAGATCATCTGTCCCTATCTCCGGCACCACAGAACACACACATCCCTCCTTGATGTCTTATTCGACATGCTGATGAGGATCCGACTCGCTGCTGCCACGTAAGAGTTGCAAATGCAGCAAGCATTGCACGAATCCAGTAATCCTTCACGACCAAAGATTGATGGAGGGACCAGAGAGTCCTCCAGAACACAGCTTGAAATTGATCCAATGGGAGGGTTCAGCAAATCGCCAGCAGTTGCTGCCACCACTTCCCGTTTCAGCTCACCGGAAGAAGGCAATAAGGAATTGGCGATGAAACTGGGATACGGGGACCCCAGTCGAGCCAACCCCTATTGAAGGTGTTTACCACCGCCCAACGGCCGAACACTCAATAGAAAACAACCGGGAGTTTGGAGACGAGTGACCCTATTCCAAGTCACTCACTGCTACCGGGATGAGGTGGGGAAACTCCTCCACCGGCAAGAAGGTCGGAGAATGCCGCAGATGACTCAACAACGAATCCTGGAGAGGCGAGTGGGAGGAAGTACAAACACTAAACGAACAAAGTTGTCATCAACGGCCATAGCTTGAGATCGCTTTACGAGGTGCCAATTGCTGGCGTTAATGACGCCGCCGATGCGCCGATGGTACGAATGGGGCGGAACAACCCGAGTTAACACTGGCGAAAGTGCAATCCATGGGCTTGAGACTCAATGGATGCCACCACGTAATTGACCTAAGACAAATGATTGTCGAAAGTGACGTCGCAATGAGGAGTGTAATGAAGGCCCATGGGAGGTTGAGACTTCCTGTGGTAAAGAAGTGAAGTAGAGAACATCCTCCTACTATCATGACCCATCTCAAAGGCGAGATAAGCGCACTTCATGATTCCAGGATAATCCTCGATGTAACCTTCGGGATCAAGACGACTTGCCGACATCATTCCCCGCGGACCCAAAAGACTCACCAGGGGATGTTCCAAGCAATTTGAGCAAGTTCCGATCCCAAGAATACTATCAAACCTTTAATTTTGATGATGAGCCACCAATGGAAATCTCATCATCATCCGATGACGCTTTTGATAAGGCCGAAGACCACCCACTCAATCGAGAAACCACTGAGACAACGGCTCGCTGGAGACAGCCTGAGACTCAGCCAGTCAAGTCCACTACAAAGACCTCCTCGAGACAGAGTCCACGGCGCGCAGCTCCCAAGTCGCAAAGTGTTTGATTCCAAAAGGAACTTCACGCGACCACTCATCATTGAACAAATACCCATTGTCATGATGATCCCTTTATAGAATCTTTCCTTTCTCCCTGGAGGTACCTGACCTCCCGAAGAGTCGTAGAACGAGTCACACACTTCCATAGACCACCTCCCTTGTTATTCCATCAAAATTACCATTGTTCCTACTCGACATGACTTTGATGTCGCATGGCCATCACCGCAACTAAGAATCGCCCAAGTCCGCGCGGCGTTCAAGGCATTATTTGTCGAGATTGAACGGATGGAGCAGGCATCAGTGCTCTATTGACATGCGACCGACAACAGAGATGCCAATCTTATCACGACTTAAGAGGCATAATGTGATCGGAATGGTGGCAACAACAAACAATGCGGTGGAACAAGTTAGATACCTAGACATTGTTCAACAAGTCACGCTATGGAGAGCCGAGAATGCCGATGCAAAACGGCTTGAGAGAACACATTGAGCATGCACGAAGCTCACACCGGCCGAGATAAAGTCCGCCGCGTGGAGCAAAATAAGAGTGATCTACAGCGCCGCTTGGAAGAAAAACATGAATAGAAAATTCACCTTCTCATGGCGAGATGAAGCTAATTTCAGCAAGCAGAGTCCAACGCTACTCGATCCGACTCGCGGCCGCATACCCGCAGCCCACTGAGACGTAACCCGACCATCGCCAGTTCGACTTCCCGCTGCCAGTATGTTTCAGGCCTTCTCCTTTGATGATGCCAAAAAGGGGGAAGAGGAATACCTTAAAGCAATGTAACAGATCCTAAGCCGAAAAGACGCATGCATTGCTAAGGGAAAGACAACCACAGGAAACTCAAACAAAAGAAAGGAAAATCATTGAGGGGGAAGTGATCGAAAAAGATGTGACTCTTGATGATTGCACAAACCCCAACAAGGTCTTGTCACAAATTGACATTATCGCCAGAAACTCCTCGTGATTCGCCACTCCAAAACCGCTATATCTACGGTCGAAAAGAGAAAGACAATTGAAGCAGGTGGATGGAGTGGCTAGAAGAATGGATGCCCTAAGATTATGAACATCTTGAAACAACATGGAGGCATTCCAAAGAGGGTGAGATACTTATGCCATCTCGATGTCAGACAGCCACGACGCTTGATGAATTTAAAACGCCGCATCCAAGGATACTTTTTGCAAATATGTCTATGGCTCAAGTCTGGGACTTGTAATCGGGAAAAGTGGTCTCACGTTATGTGGTTAAGGCTCGACAAAGCAGTTAGACCGGGCAATTTACCTGGTCACTCCACTGGTCACTCACGGAAAGAAGAAGACCCCAGATAATACACGCCTGGAGGAAGAAGCTAAGCTGGTGGAGGAAGAGGTTTGCACTCCAGCCCGCCCAAAAACATTGAACACGAGATCCAATGCAGCGAGGATCATCGGCCGGGTCTTGACCAAATAGCAAATTTGCAAGTGGCTAAAAGTAATGCCGAGTATGCGAAAAGAATAGAAGAAGAAAACAAGAGACAAACTCACACCTATGGAGGAAAGACAAGAGAGATTAAGAGATGAAGCTGCCGGTGAAGGCATATGAAAAGTTAAGGCAACGCCGACGATGAGAAAAAAGAAGAAGAGCGTAAGATTTAACAAGATGAAAGAAGGAGACGAAGGAGATGAAGTGTTGCTGTCCACCCTTCATGTATTTTATGATGTAAATACATACTATGTAAGTTTTCCTAATAAAACTATAAATTCTTTATTTTTCGTGGTAGACAAATGTTTGCTTCCGATACACCTTGTAAAAAGCTTGTGTAAAAGAACAAGAATGTTATGATCAATAAAAAGATTGATTCTACGCATACATTCTATGTGAATACACTATCTCGATGTATCTTTGCTATTTGCATTTTTGAATGAGTTTAAGTTTTGGCATCATCAAAAAGGGGGAAATTGTTAGAAATTTATTGTTTAGATTTTTTGATGAATGCCATGTAAAACTTAGAATAGAAGTCGCACATCCCATTCTGTTGTAAAATGCATTGTAATAAATAGGGCGGGTCAAGCCGAGTTAAGTCGCCTACGCCAAACATGCAAGAGGACAATCGAGAGACTAGAAGAAGACTCACGCGAGACAACAGTATGGCAAAGAAGAGTAGACGGAACTCTATCGAAGAAGCAATGAGATGCAAATGAGTGGAGTATCAAGTCAAGTCAACTCAAGAAAAGCCAAGTTCAAGTTGAAGTGACAAAGAGTCATCCATGATTGGAAGTCGACTTCTAAGTCACCTGGGGGAAAGCAAAGAAATGCAAAATTCGAGATAATCGAAAAAGATCCGTTGTACGTAAATCAAGAGAATTACTTAAACAAGTAATATCTCCATACCACCTTTCTCTCGAGTGCTCACTCCTTATGCGCAAGAGGAATGAACCAATGGGAAGCACTACACCGTGTCGTAATCGAAAAAGGTGAAAAACAATTCATACAAGGAAATGGGTACTCCCAAGGATCGCAACAAGACAAGCTAACGATCGGTAGTGACTTTCAAAAAATGCCTATCTCTTCAACGGGCAAATTTTTGAAAGATCACTATAAAAGGCCGAGAAATGATTTTTTGAGAAAAAATGGACCTCAAACCAAAAACGTTCAAGCAAATTATTAGAATGAAAGAAATATTCTCAATCCTCGCAAGCCTACACTACTATTAAGAATATCAATCCAACACTCACTGTGAAGGAAAGATAACTTCAATCGCCTGAAGAGGAAAATACCGAAAAATCAAGGGTCTACATTCCACGAAGGATTGTAGGAAGGTTCAAGGTCAACCAAGTCTTGAGCTTTTGGAGGCTTCGTGATCAAATCCAAAGAGCTTCAAGGCGAGCCAGAGTGCGCGGCCGCCTGGGTGGAAGCGTTCTCTAGTCGCATTTATAGGGCCAACCGAGTGATCGGCGCGCTCCAGATCGAGTCCCAGCGATCAAGTCACCTGTGTGATCAAGACTTGATCCGACTGTTACTACTTTGATACCGATCAATACCTAGTGGATTGAGCTAACATATGGTCACTAGTCAGTGCGAAGAAAGACCTCGCCCGTCCTCAACTCGTGGTCAAGGCCGGGCCTTCGCCCACTCAAGCTCCTTCGACAACTTAGATATTTTACCACCATCTTATGTCGCATCATTGGTCAAGCTCTTCACCTTATCTCGCGGTGACGGTTCTCCAGACGCCACCTCACCTCGATGATTCAAGCCGCAATGAGGTTCGGCGCCTACAACATAATTTGTATAAGTCTTAGCCAAGTAAAAAATAAAGCATGAAGGATGGAAAGGCGAAGAAACTATGGAAGCTTACCCAAGAAAGGTCCCCCGCAAAGGTGAGTATCAATGTCCTTAAAAGACAAAAAAAAAGGCGAGACCTGGTCATCATCTCGATAGAGCTCCTCGGCATCGGTGTAGCCAAGCTGGGATCGAGTGTAGTCCCAATGGGATTGGACCCCTGCGACGTTCACTCCAATGGAGAAGAGAGCTCATGGACTAACATTCTTAGAAACAACGACTCTGGGATCCATCATCGGCGTCTTCCCTCCCGAAGGGTCTGTAAAAGGACGAAGAGCTGGAACAACATCGACACGATCACTGGAGCGTGAGCCGGGTGTGCTATCACCTCATGGATGGAAGGGCGCCTTTCACTCTCCTAGGGAGAAGGGTGTGACCTATCACTCCGAGGCGGGACACTCGAGCTCCCGCCAGCAGCAGACTTCCCCTTGGCCTTCTCCTTCTCCTTCTTCTTAAAGACCATCAACTCCGCGATACTGTAACTCTCCTTACCCTAAAAACAAGTAGAAGCAACATCAGAAAAGGAAGCCATCAAAATATACAAGTAAAGCGGGAAGCAATGTAAAGAAGTAAGGTAAGGCGGGATACCGAAGAACTCCCTAGCATTCAGAAGATTTTTAAACAAGCCTCGAGACCTATAAGCTTCCGCCATCTCCTTTTGAGAAACGGGAGTGCCTTGAGCAACCTTAACCTCCGAAACCACTCGTGAGGAAGCTTCCAAGCATAATCTCTCACATAGAAGAAATCCTCCTTCCATAACCCACCAGGAGAAGGAAATCCATCAAGGAACTTGCGTTGAGAACGTGGAAAGAAGTGGAAGAAGAAGTCACCAGGAGACTTTCGGGCATAGAACAAGAAATGAAATCCTTCTACAGTCGGAATCAAGTCCAACTGTTGCATAGCATGCTGATAATATCGGATACATGCATATGCCTAAAGAATCAACTGACCAACACATGCTCCCACCGACCTAAGGATTGAGATGAGGAAATCATGTAGAGGAAGCACGAAGCCAACTGAGAAGCTGTAAAGGTATGTTGTGAAGAAGCCTTCGGGTGGATGAGTGAGCCTGTTGTGAACCCGGGGCTAACGTCACAAAAGTCGAAGGAAGCTCAAGCCCCTCACGCAGCCTACGAAGGCAAGTGGAAGTCACTCGATTAACCAACTCTCCTGGGACAATTGCTCGACTCCCGGGAGGAGGCCTATGCTAATACTTGGTGAGGTGGAACTTTTTAGGACTCTCTCTTTTGGACTCCGCCTCAGAAGACTCATCACTTGAGCTCGAATCCAGCTCAATATCTACCTCCTCATCACCATCGAAGAACAGATCTGGAGCAAGGGGATGAATATCAAAATCTGTGGAGAAACGTGGATATGGAATACCTACACACCGTAAATAGATCTCCAGAACACCTCGGTCTCAAGCGGAATGGAAGAAGTACCGAGAACCGGGATATGGCTCGAAACGTATGAAAACTTGGGGAAAAACGGAGAAAAACAGGAAGAAAAATGGATTGGAGGGCTCGGGACGCCACCGGGGGAGCCCTTGCCCACTCGGGGGACGCGTCTCGGGTGCGCCTTCTACGAATCTCATATCCCTCTCCGCGCGATGCACTCCACCTCTCCATCAACTCTCAACTCAAGTCTCACCTCAAGTCTCACCTCAGTTTTCACTTGTAAGAAATTTCCTAAGTCTTCTACAAAGCAAAAAATTTCAAAAGTTGTGAGGTAGAGAGAGAGAGAGAGAGAGAGAATTTACCTTTGGAACACATGGTCACAAGCCTCCACTTCAAAGGGTCCTTGTGCAAAGTGGTCAAAGATTCTCCAAAAACAAGACAACATATACTACAAGACAAGCAAGATATTTCTACACCGGATTAGCTCCCGCACTACTTTATCCATCCGCAGCACCAGAGCTGGTGGCTTATATTGTGGACAAAAATGGTATTTCATTAATTAAAGCTAATTCATTTTATATTTGTCTAATATTAATTTCCCAACGGGCTCTTAATAATTAAACTGGCCCAAAGGAGCTCGGGTTTGGCCCAAGCGGTCGTTTTCTCCTACGTGGACTTGCCCATAGACCAAATTCTCCTACACGGCCCACGGGGGCCATCTCCCATGTATAAAAAGGTCCCGCCTATTATTTGTAAGTTAATTAACTCATAATTGATTCATTATTCTTCTACGCATTCATTATTTAGTATTCAATTAATGTTTCTTCACCGTGCTGACTTGAGCGTCGGAGGGGCCTCCCTGGTACAATCCCCGAGGCCCTCTAACATTTGCGCGTGTGTGCAGACAAATTCCCAAACGAAAAATTTACGATTCGAGGAGTTGTAAGCGAGAAGACTTTCCCTTCGGGGAGAGGACTAGAGTGAAGACTTCCCTCTCGGAAGAGAATTTTGGTTAACTCAGTTGACTTGGGTGATCTGCCTTAAAAAAGCAGCATCAAAAATTGAAAAAGAAAATAGAATAATCTGGGAGCAAAGTGAATTTAAAGATACCCAAAATTTGTGGTGAAGCCGTATAAAATAGTACTCCCTCCTATTCGAAAAAAGTGTCTTTCTAGGAAAAAAACACATATATTAAGGAATGTATTAAAATATCCAATATACCCTTAATTATCATAAATATTGCTTTGAAAGAAAACAAAAATTTTGTTAATAAGTATAAGGATAATTTGGGAAAATCTTTTCTCGTTAGTCTTGAAAACATCAAAAAGACATTCTTTTTGAATAATTTGTTATGTGTCAAAAAGAACTTATTGTGAATAAGATGGAGTAAAAGTTAATCCCAAACAAGTTGATATATATATAGGGATGTGATCTCGTGTGACAGCCTCTTACCGTGTGGCAGTGTGGATTGATCCCATCTGTCCATACTTTTTATTCAATGGTCCAGATTTCTATTAAAAATAACTGATTTATTAGGTGGAAATGGCATAATAGTAACTAGCAAAATGTCATAAATCACGCTCCTACAATGAAGGGATTGATTAATATCACGTTTCCATAACTGAAATAGTGCACCATTTTAATAGTTGAACAGTACACCATTTAATAACTGATTGTACACCATTTTATATATAATAGTGCATCATTGTATAACTAATTGTACATCATCTAAAGGAACTATAAAGACGAAATGGTGTAACCATCTTCCCATTTAATAATTTAACTGTGCATCATTTTATATATCTAACAGTGTATCATTGTATAACTAAATTGTACATAATCTAAAAACCCTATAAAGAAAAAATAGTGTAACCACCTTTCCACAATGACGCCCTACAATCATGGATGTGATAAAGATCACGTTTCCATAACTGAATTATGCACCATTTTAATAGTTGAACTGTGCACCATTTAATAACTAATTGTGCACCATTTTATATCTAACAGTGCATCATTATATAACTAATTGTACATCATTGTGAGTAAACCACAATTGAATGAAAAGCGGGAATAATCATAAAATCAAATCCCATAAAAATCGCTGCGATTGAATGGTGTACAATTAGTTATACAATGATGCACTGTTAGATATAAAATGGTGTACAAATAGTTATTAAATGGTGTACAGTTCAGCTATTAAAATGGTGCACAATTCAATTATGGAAACGTGATATTAATCAATCCATTGATTGTAGGGGCGTGATTTATAGCATTTTGCTAGTTACTATTATGTCATTTCCACCTATTAATTAATTGATAAATCAATTATTTTTAATAGCAATCTGGACCATTAAATAAAAGATGTGGATGAATTGGATTAATCCACACTGCCACACAAGAGTTCCCGCCACATTTGATTTAACTATATATATATATATATATATATATATATATGAATTCAAATCTGCCCTTCTATCATGGCCAATGGGACCTAGACATTCATTGTTATAATGTTTGGGAACAACAAAAATTCCAGAAAGCCACAAATAATACACCAAACTTAACCGTCCAAAATGAAAGCCTAGAAATCTACAACTTAATGAAGAGTCACAGTCTTTGATGGTGGCATGAATTATTACATGCATACAACATAGGTACATTTTTTGAGTAAGATTAGTCACAAAGAGAGAGCTATCCTTTTCACAAGTACTATTTGAGAATTGCTTCTCGATGGGATAGATACATAACATGATGTCCTTTGAGAATAACGCCCTCTATCCTTCAATTTTCCTCTTAATTAAGTACTATTTCAACCTTCAATTGTCCAATATATGTCTTATCCATATACTTCAATAAATTACCTTTAGATTTTTCTCACTATTAGAAATATAAGAAAGATTTCAATCCTGTTGTAAAAATATCATATAATTTTGAGGCCTTAGGCAAAATTTTAAAAGATGTCTAGTTTAATGTATTATGAATCCTCATTTTAATTTTCTAGCTTTTTAAGCTGCAAAAATCACTTATTAAAATTTTATCAAACAATTCTAATATTCCACTCTCAATAGATAACATGAAGAATGGAAGCTAAGAATGAAATTTTCTGTTTTGTCAAATTTTATTCTGGTATTAAGAAGGAATGACTCAATTCATTATTCTTCTACTTTTGGTATCAATTCATGAATTCAAAAAAATGTCATTGTAGAAGTATATTTTTTTGTTAATTTGGTATAATTATCATTCACCAAAATGCCTCTAAATTAACAATTTAGCATGATGTTTTAAAAAGTAATTCAAGCTTGCTGTAGGAAGCTTGCTTTCCATTTTACTTAAAGATGAAATTATTTTTGTGGTAAAAAAATTGTCCAATTTTGTGTCAAATAATAATTTTGCATTTTCAATTCCAATGCTAAATATATACACTTATATGATATATACATTTATAAATTAATAAAACTATTAAATTTACTTATCTAATTGTGGACCTAGGCGACATGAGGGCCTTAAGCGACCTCCTCAATAGCATAAAGGCTTCCACGGCTCTGCATATATGAATAATAATTTTTCTAATTTGTTTTTTTTTCAACCAAAGCCACCTATGTGGCAGAGCTATGCAGATGACTACCCGTTTATTAATATTTCATAGTATAATGTTCTGGAAGGGTAGGACTAGTGGGATTTGATCCAGTTAATGGTATGATGAGTTACAAATGCTAAACCAACTGAACTACTTAATTTTATAAAAAACATTAGTGAGTGAGTTTACAAAAGGAATCATGAAAAAAGTAGGAATGACTGTGAGATTGAGAAAAACTCGGACTCCATTTCTGGGACATGTTTTAATAGTATAAATGTGACAGGATCGGATTTGATTTTTCATTTACCTGACCCGAATCATTTAACTTTTTATTATACAAAAAATTCTTATATATTATTGGTTGCTCCCAAAAACTACCTCTCCTCGCCGATCACCTTCCAAGACACAATCCTCCGCGAAACTCCCGCATGAGGGGGCCGGAGGGGGCTCGCGCGTACCCTCTCCGATGCTTAAGTCAAGATATCTTGAGAAGGAAGCAAAGGCTAGAGAGAGAAAAGGCAATATAACAAGAAAAACGAGATTAGGTTAGAATGAATCCGGGCTTGGGCCTTTATACCTTAGCTCGGATTAGGGTTTCAGTAAAATCCGGGATTCCGTTACGATTTGGTGTCGAGTCATCATTAGATTAGGATCGGATCTCCTAAAAACCCTAATTTTACGCCCGTAAGACCATGCCTCCGTCTGTTTCAAAACACCTCGCCCAATATATGATATAAAGCCCCTGTAATTCTCAAGGCATCCTCGGGGCTTCATACATATTCTATCCGAGTTGAACTGCATAAACAGTTCAACAACAGTCGCTTCACTGCAAGGCGTGCGGGGGCTCGACAGTCGGTTTAGTACAATGGCCCTTACACAGGTCAGCCCAATGAACATCCTTACGCTCGTACTTGGGCCTTCACAGATCGGCCCAATATGATATACCTCCCACCTATGAGCTCAGTAGGTCGGCCCAATGCTCATAAGCCCTAGAAGATCAGCCTTAAACTGTAAGCCTCCCCAGATCAGCTTTCGTCTTAACTCGACAGATCGGCCCAAAAGTATGGACCTTTCCAGGTCGGCCCAATGCCATAAGCCCGGTCAAGTCGGCCTGAGACAATCTTTTGCCCATATCAATTATAATATTTTGTTTAGAAAAATATATATTTATTTAGTAAGCTTTAATAGTATTTTTAAAACATATATAAATTTTAATATTTTTAAATTATAAAACTGGTCTAGTTGTGAATCTAGTGGGTCCTTCCTACAAGAATTGAGTTTGAGGCAGGCTTGGATTCAGGTTTGGGGCAGGCTTGAATCTCAACTCGACCATTGTCATCCTACTACCCTCCTTAGGGAAAAAGGGTGCATACCCTTTACAATTGTTCATACCAAGATGGCCTTTGGGCATGAGAATTAGTGTCAAATTAACATATTCAATCTGAACTACAATTACCATTTACTAGGCGGGCTTGCCTTTGGGCATGAGAATTAGTGTCAAGTTAACATATTCAATCTGAACTATAATTACAATTTAATAGGCGGGCTTGTTACAACTATTTTTTCAAATATGAATCAGATTGATTTTTTTATAATAACGATGATTAATTTACGCACTACAGTTAACAATGAAATAACCACTTTCTGAGAAGTTAGTGTGTGACGCTCACTCAATTATCACATTGACATTAGACATTCCGGTAATTAAAGGAATTAATGTGGACACTCACATGAGGCAAACAGTGAATTAATGCAGGGTTTGGATGCATATGGCAAATGCACATGCCCCCCTCACAAGTTACCACTAAATGGCCATCTCAAATATGGAATATAATAATAATACGGCACATGGTGTTACTTTTACCATAAATGCTGGAGCCAAAATTAAAATATTTCATGTCAGATTTATTTTTATTCTTATGGGTGTCAAGATTCATCAGTGTCTTGAAATATTATGGATTTTTACAACATGACTTATGTGTAGAGCCAAACATAAATTATTGTAATGCATGCTTGAAGACAAAATACAACTAATAATAACATTATATATGGATGATGTTTCTGGAATGGGAAAATAGATTTTTTTTTATTCTTTTAACTTGGACTACTTGGAAATTTAATCATCTTAGTACTCACGTTAAATTTTGGTCTAACATGTTTTAAAAATTTAGACATTTAATCCGATTTTGACAGTAATTGCTAACTACGACTAATAGGTGTTAATGTTAGAGCTGACAAAATTGGTCCGGCTAGATGGGTCATTCCAACGAGCCACAAGCTAATTCAACACATTCTACCTTGGTGCTTTCTTTTACTCTTGGATATTAGAATATGATTAATTTTCCTGCAGATAGGACTGGATTGAGCTTCATTTTTAGAGGCACGAGAAGGACAGGCCCTACTTTGGCCTGACTCAAATGGCCCGACGCCCTACAAGCCCAAATGGTCGATAAAAAATACACGTGTTGCGCTGGCTGGGCCATAAGAAATGCGGCCTAACAAAATTTTTCGGCTCGATTTTATGACTTAGCCCGTTGAGCTCGAGTTGGACTGGCCCCAACCCAATTCATTGTCAGTTCTAATGACACAGAATTTGGGGACTTCAATGTTTGATGGTACTTTTTGCGCCAAATCACTGAAATCCGCAATTTTTTTTACATGTTTGCATCTGACCAGTAATAGTCAATAATTTCAGATAAAATTACATAATTTCGGTGAAAATAGAACTAAATATCCAATTTTTTACGAGATATTGAACTAAAATTTAAAGGTGACTAGTCAGAGGGCTAAATTTCAAAATAGTTCAAGATACAACTACAAGACCCAAACAAATGTTTTCGTTTTTTAGAAACCTTATGTTTCACCTGTTTAGATAAGTTCTTGTATGATCAATATGTTACATAATATCATCATCATCTGCAGTTCCTTTTATAAAGATGAGCAGAACACGTGTGAATGTATACACAAATTATCACATAGAATTTTATGGACGCTAAAATGACAAACTAATGAGCAAATATTTGTGTAGGTAAATAATTAATAGGAAAATGGAAAAAGCATTGCAGAGTTCAGAAATAAATTAAGCTACCATTTCCATTCGAACGGATATCTTCTTATGATTCATTATTGATTAATTACTGTTGGTATAATTAAGTTGGTACCCATTGAAAGCTGGGATGTAGAAAGAAATACACATATGGCCAAGAGATAAGTGTGGTCTTAGTGGATGCTGGTGCAAACTGGTTTAACAATTGAGTTTTTGATCTAATTTTGACCAATTATTTAAGAGTGTTCATTTATTTGAAATGAGAAATAAATGAGATAAACTTAATTCACACCCTGGATAGATGAGTTTAGCATTTCCAAACTAATTTCAGGTGAATTGGAAATTAATTCAAAAATATTAAGTCTTTTAAATGTATTTTATATGGAAACATGAAAGGTTTGGTAATGTGAATAGTCACATTCCATATTTAAATATGATGCAAGCTTGACTTACTTATATAGAATCATTTTAATAAAAGTTATCAAGTGAAACTCCTTATGGTATACTCTATCAGACCAAGTATGTGCGAATTGAACCGCTAGATCGCGATTGGATTACAGAGAATGCGATCCATTGGGACCCCTATAGTTCATTCATCTCATCCCATTTTTTGATTTCTATTATTTTTTTCCTCTCAAATCATCATAAGAGAGTTCTTTTAACAACTAGTGTTCGAATTTGTTGTCATAAAGAAAGTAGCTTTTGCATCTTGGAAAGATGATTGTCTAATTCTGTAAGTACCGTGAGCGGACAATTTCGTCTTGAAGCTAAAAAGTTTAACTCTTTTCTCTACTTAAAATTGTTATGATGTTGCTATGCACAAATAAATATAGTCATTCCGATAACACCTACATGTTTTTACAACAGATGCTACATTTAATGTTTGATTCTTTATTTCACCATATATTAATGTATATATTTGTGGTGAATATACTAATCATAAAATGAAATCATTCTCACCAACTAAGTTCTCTCTCTTGATGGGAGGTCGTCACCTCAGGGTTTAGTTCTAGGGTTTCTCGAGTCACATTATTACTATCGTTTGATAGTAGTTTCGTCTGCTTTATTCTTCGATTTCTCTCTCATTTTTTTTGGTTTTTTTTCTTGATCTCGTTTTTTTCCCTACCCCGTGTCCTTCCCCCGTCTGGTTTTTTTTCTTCTTCTAGGGTTTGCTTTTTTAGGGTTTGTTTGTGTTTTGGCTATCCTCACCAAATTGGAGACTGTTCCTGTTGGTGTGGATCTTGAGTTCTAATCCTTATTTTTTGTTTCGTGTAATTGATTTGGCCCCTTTGTTGTAGGTAAGGCTCTTACAGAAATCTCTTTATAGTATGGAGGAATTAACGGAGAAGAAAGGCAAAATTGTTGATCTAGATGCTCCTCTCGATGATACGTTGTCCACGACCACAGACCCATCGTACTGCTTGGTGGGCAAATTAGTTACAGACAAAACATGGAAACCGTTTTACCTCATCGAAGTAATGAAGAAAAGTTGGAGAACGAAGGAGGCTGTGGTTGCACGGGAATGGAGTGAAAATCTTATTCTATTTCGCTTTGGTAGAAAAGATGATATGGACTGGGTTTTAGCCAACCAACCGTGGCATTTCGAAGGGGGATTATTGGCGATGAGAACTCTTCAAGAAAATGAACAACCCTCACCATACAAATAAAGCATGCATCTTTTTGGATTAGGACTTACGACGTACCCGTAGCGTGTATGAATCCCAATTCGGCAAAAATAATAGCAAAACAACTGGGTGATTTGGAATTGCTTGATCAAACAACAGAGGGGATGTTTGGAAAATTTCTGCGGTTCAAAGCGCAGATTGATATCACGAAACCTCTGATTCGAGCAGTCACAATACGGGTTAAAGGTAACCAATTAGTACTCCCAGTCAAGTACGAATCCCTCCCTATGTACTGTTTTTGTTGTGGGATGATTGGTCATTTTTTCAGAAATTGTGATCTCTACGATCGTAATGAGTGCGGAGATACAGCGAGTATGAAATATGGGCCTTGGCTTAAGGCTTCTCCGCTCAAACGGAGCATGCCTTCACGGGATAATCACAACACCATCCAAACCTCCTCAATTAAGCGGAATCTTTTTGGATATGAGAACCTAGATACATCACAATTACAAACCAAACAACACCCTACACAACACCAACAGTTATATCCCCTCCATGAGCCTAACACATCCCATGCAAAAAACATACACGTGAACCTTGAAGAACAAGAAGCCTCAAGCGACAACCTAGCCCTCCACATTCCAAAAATCCTCAGTAGCTCCCTTCAATCCCTCACATTAGCCAACCAAAATACCCTAGCTTGCAAAAACCCCACGATAAACCACCCTAGCCACCCACCAACCGAACCCATGAATGAACTCCCAAGCACACAACCCCAATATCTTCTCCCCAGACCAAACAGCCCAAGCCAACCATTTGTTAGGAATTTTATTGTTTAGATTTTGATGAATGCCATGTAAAACTTAGAATAGAAAGTTGGCACCCCAATTCTTGTTGTAAAATGCATTGTAATGAATAGAAGCCAAGCCGAGTTAAGTCGGCCCACGCCCTAACATGCAAGAAGACAATCAAGACTTGAAGGAAGACTCGCGAAACAAAGCAGTGAGTATGGCAAAGAAGAGTAGACGGGAACTCTATTGAAGAAGCGGTGAGATGCGGTGAGTGGAGCAACAATCAAGTCAACTCAAGAAAAGCCAAGTCTCAAGTTGAAGTGACGAGGAAGAGTCATCCATGATTGGAAGTCGACTCTAAGTCACCTGGGGAAAGCAAGGAAAAGCAATCAAGTCGAGATAACGTAAAAGAACCATTTTGAGTAAATCAAGAGATTTACTTAAACAAGTAATATCTCCATACCACCTTTCTTGGAGTGCTCACCCGAGCGTGCAAAAGGAATGAACAATGGGAAGCACTACCCCGTGTCGAACTACGAAAAGGTGAAAGAACAATTCATACGAGGAAATGGCAATTCCAAGAAGCGCAACAAGACAAGCCAACGACGCAAGTGACTTTCAAAAATAAGCCTATCTCTTCAACGGGCAAATTTTTGAAAGTTCACTATAAAAGGCCGAGGAGTTTGTTTGAGAAAAAGTGATATACATAAATGACACATATGTGAGATATACAAGCATATCGTAAAAACCGAAACATTCTCAATCCTCAAGCCTACATTACGAAGTACATCAATCCAACACTCACCGTGAAGGAAAGAGAACTTCAATTAGTTGAAGAGGAAACTATTGATTACAAGGGGTGCTACATTCGGGAAGGATTGTAGGAAGGTTCAAGTTGAGCAAGTCTTAAGCTTTTGGAGGGCTTCGTGATCAAATCCAAAGAGCTTGAGCAAGTGAGTGAGTAGCAAGGCAAATGCCTGTGAAGAAGCCGAGTCGTACGAGAAGCCGGTGAGTGATCAAGGCGTCTCGATCGAGTCCTTAAGGATCAAGTCGGTTGTTGTGATCAGACTTGTATCCGGACTATTACCACTTTGTAAACCGATCATTCGAGTGGATTCCTCCAGGAGTTGGAGAAGAGAGGAGTAGAAGAATTACCCCATCTTGAACCTCTATAAAAATTTCATTGTGTCATTTACATTTCAAAGACACTTTAATTCTTGCAATTTTAATCGCTTATATCTCACGATAAATTTGCTATTCACTTGATAAATTATAAGTACTAAACCAAGCACTAAATTCTTACTTAATCAAACTTAAGGGTGTTAAGTCTTCCGCTAAAAATAAAACCAGTCGAGTTAATTTAGAGCTAATGGTGAGTTACTCCATCATCAGCTCGATTGAGTTTGTTGAGTAATTAACTCTCTTGAGTGACTAAGTTATTGTCCATCAAGGACACAATTTGTGTAGTATCAACTCAGAGATTTAAAAGGACTAAATCGAAAATTTGGTAAGGTTTATTCAACCCCCCTTCTAAACCTTACACTTACACCCCTCAGGGGACCTACACAACCCCTCAAACCTCAACCCTCCCGACCTGTGAAATATCTTCCTGAAAAAACTTTGCCATGCACAGCCCCAAGCCCAACAACAACATGCAGCCTAACTATTCCACTCCAAACACCACCCACCAACACGTTAACCCATCTAATCCTAGTGCCACGTCAAACTCTAAACAAATAACCCGAACCCGCATGATACCCGCTCCACATTTGGTTCTAGCACCTCCAAAAATAACCCTCCAAAACCTGGTCCAGAATAAAAAGAGAAAACAAACCCAAGTCCCCAACCCTAACCCAGCCACCAATTCGAAGAGAGGCATTGATATGATCGAGAATATTACGGAAAGTGAAGGAAATGGCAGTACGAAAAAACAAAAGGAGTTCGGCCTGTTTGATGTTCCATGCGATTTTGTATTATCGGCGGAGGTTGCAAAGAAGCAACCCCACCGGTCACAATGAGTTGCCTAAGTTGGAACTGTCGGGGGCTTGGGAACCCCGCGACAGTTCGTGCGCTGAAAAGAATAATCAATTCGAAAGGGCCCAGTTTTGTTTTCTTAATGGAAACAAACTTTGCAAGCAAGAGTATGATGGTGTTTTTAATAATTTAGGTTTTGAAGGAATACATACAGTCGACTGTGATACGGATGCGGGTGGTAGATGCGGAGGCTTGTGTGCCTTATGGAAAAATGAAGGGGACTTTAAAGTGTTATCTGATTCAAATCACCACATAGATAGGTTATTTACAGAAAATGACAAAGAATGGAGAATGACAGGCGTCTATGGGTGGCCAAAAAACGTCAACAAGAAATATACATAGGAGCTTCTAACTAATCTTGCAGCAAATAATACTCGGCCCTGGCTTTGTTTCGGCGATTTCAATGAGATACCTAAAGACGATCAAAAGATGGCTAGCTTCCATGAAGTGTTGAAGAATACTCAGCTAGATGATCTTGGGTATAATGGATTCACTTTCACGTGGACGAACGGGCAAAAAGGGTCCCAAAATATCCAAGAAAGACTAGATAGGTTTCTGGGAGATTATCAATGGGTTTGTCTAAACCCGAAATTCGTAGTTCATCATCTTCCTAAGAGTAATTCAGACCACTGCCCAATTCTGCTGAATTGGACAAAGATTAAGGAGAACGGGCAGGGAAGAAGCAGGAAGAAAAAAAGGGTTTACCGTTTTGAGACGATGTGGCTCCTCGATGAATCGTGCAAAAATGTTGTGGTTGATGCATGGGGCTCCGAGGATACTACAAAAAATCCGAAAAATCTCCTCAGCAAAATTAGAAACTGCGGGGAAAGTCTTAAAGGATGGGAATGGACTCATTTCGGAAATATTGGGGTGCCAATCAGAAAATGTGAAAAAAAAGCTCCAAGAAGATTCAAATAAATTCCCTTCACCGGAGGACGTGGAGAGGCGTCGGGAGTTGGAGGATAGGTTGGATGACTTACACAGGAAAAATGAAGCCATGTGGCATCAACGGGCGCAAACAAATTAGATTAAGGACGGGGATAGAAATACATCTTTTTTTCATCACACGGCTTCGGGACGTCGGGAAAGGAATTGTATTGCGAATTAAAAATGAAGAGGACCGGTGGGTGGAGGATGAGGAGGGTGTGGAATGGGCTTTCCATAAATACTATAAAGAGCGTTTTTCTGTAGAGCCTTTCTTAGTGATGGATAGGGCTATTGATGCTATCGAAACAAAAACAACTGAGGAGATGAACGAGATCCTACAACGACCTTTCACCAAGGAGGATGTGGAGAGAGCCCTCTCACAAATGCACCCAACAAAAGCACCGCACTGACGGTACTCGCTATCTTTTATCAAAAATTCTGGCCTATTATTAATCATGATATTCTTGATGTCATTCTCGATGTGCTTAACGGAAATGCTAGTCCCCATAGTCTTAATCATACTTTTATAGCCCTTATTCGAAAAAGAAAAATGCTGATAAAGTGCAGGATTTTAGACGCATATCGCTATGCAATGTGATCTTCAAACTTATCACCAAAACCATTGCTAACCGGCTTAAACTGATTCTCCCATACCTGATTCACAATACCCAATCTGCTTTTGTTCCGGGCCGTTTAATTACAGATAATGCTTTCCTAGCTTTTGAGATTTTTCATAAGATGAAACATAGTAAAGCCCAGAAAAAAGAATCTTTTGCATTCAAACTGGACATGAGTAAGGCTTATGACAGAGTTGAATGGCGATTCCTTAATAATGTCATGAAAAAATTGGGACTGTGTAATTCTTTTGTTGATCTCATTATGAAGTGTGTTTCCACTGTTTCTTTTTCTATCTTGATTAACGGTCAGCCTGGAAATTTACTAACCCCTACTCGAGGTCTCCGTCAAGGCGACCCTCTATCTCCTTATCTTTTCTTATTTTGCGCAGAAGCTTTCTCATCATTAATAAGAAAAGCGGAGAGCGCGGGCCACTTACACGGCATTCAAATTTGTAGACGGGCACCTCAAGTAACTCATCTTTTTCGCCGACGACAAAGATAATATTTGGCCGAGCAAATGAGAGGGAGGTCGATGGCGTGTTCCAGATTATTAAGGATTACGAACGGGCTTCAGGCCAAAGTATAAACCTCGATAAATCTGAGATATCTTTTAGCTATGGGGTTGAGCATGATAAACGGGCAGCGATGGCGCAACGCATGGGAGTTCAACTTGTTGACAAACATGCCATTTATCTAGGGCTGCCAACAAACATTGGGAGATCCAAGAAGGAGGTCTTCTCGGCTATTATTGATAGAATTCGAAAAAAAAACTCAAGAATTGGAAAGGCAAGCTATTATCGATTGCGGGCAAAACAATTCTCATTACGACCGTGGCACAGGCCATACCGACGTATATCATGAGTTGCTTTAGGCTACCCGATGATACTTGCAAGCAAATAAATTTGATTATAAGCAATTTTTGGTGGGGGCAACGACAAGATGAAAGAAGAATTCATTGGTGTGCGTGGGACAAATTATGTGCATCAAAAAAGGACGGCGGACTTGGATTTAGGGATTTGGAGTGTTTTAATGAAGCTATGTTGGCTAAGCAGTGTTGGAGATTGATTCATGAAAATCGACTCTCTCTTGGCTATATCTCTCAAAGCTAAATATTTCCCGAGGAGTAATTTTCCAGAAGCAACAATGGGCTATAATCCATCTTTCACTTGGAGAAGCATTGTTGCGGGAAGGAATATTATTCTTAAAGGAATGCGATGGAATATAGGCACGGGGGACAAGGTAAGAGTGTGGCAGGACCCTTGGATTGCTGAATCACCTGATTTTCGAATTCGATCAGTCCCACATGGCTGGCCTCCGGACCTTAAGGTTCGCGATCTAATTCATGACACTTCTCCTAGATGGAAAATTGAGATGCTCCATGATTTATTCTCGGAATAGGAGGCCCGATGCATTAAGTCTATCCCTCTTAGTGCAACACCAAGACCGGACCGCATTATATGGCATTATACGAAAAATGGTATATATAGTGTGAAATCCGGATATGAAACTGCTAGAATGCTGAAAAAATGTGCCAATAATGTAGCTTTCGGTTCGGATAATCACAGGAAAATCTGGAAATGGGTCTGGAGTCTTCAGGTTCCTCCAAAAATTCAGATTTTTATATGGAAGGTTGTGCGGGGTATTCTCCCTACGAAGACTGCACTTCGAAGACCCGAGTTGTATTCAATGTGGGCACCATTCGGAGACGATAGAACACGTGCTTCGAGATTGTGCATGGACGGAGTTCTTGTGGGCGACTTCCCCTCTCAGAATACGCATGGGAACTGATAGTGAAATGGGTGATATCGTTGAATGGATTAATCAGATTATGACAAATAGGGAGAAGGAGAGCCATAGCCTGTTTGCAGTGTTAATTTGGATGGTTTGGCATGCACGGAATATGAAGATTTTCCAACACAAAGAACTTCAACATATATGGTGCATCCAAACTGCGTTGAAGAGATTAGAGGAGCATACGAAGGCAACAGTGAAGGGGAGCTTGGGTAATGAGGTGAAGATGGTCAAGTGTGGCAAAAATCGATGATACTGGGTTAAAATCAATACGGATGCGTGAATAATCGGTGGTGTCATGACGGATATTGGAGCTATCCTCAGGAATCATGAGGGACAACATTTGAATAGCCTAATCCAACTACGCCCGGAAGAACTGGAAGTGGACATAGCCGAGGACCTAGCGTGCAAAGAGGGGACTCTGATGGCGAGATCGATGGGGTTTACGAAGATAATTCTCGAAACGGATAGTGCGACAGTGAGCAGCAAATTAAAGGGGCACAAGAGCTGATTTCTCCTACTTGGGGAAAATTGTAGATGATATTAAGTCTATTTCTTCCTCCTTTGATGGTTTTATTCCTAGCTTAGTTAGGCGTACTGGTAACTCGGTTGCGCACCACCTTGCTAGACATGCTTTCTCTTACGATAGTAGTATTTCGATTATGGGCATGGTCCCTGATGATGTATTGAACCTCATAACTTTGGAGGCATCCCTTTTATTAATGATTGCAGTTTTATTCTCAAAAAAAATATATGTATATTTGTGGTAAATATAGGATAAAAATATAGCCATTATAAAAATATCATGCATAGCACATCTTCAATGTGAGACAAATCGTCCAACATCTAATTAATTTTGCCAAATTGTACCTCCCAATTGATATAACAGATATCACAGTTCTTGCCCATCCTGGCATGTGAAATATCTCAGAAATTAATTTCATACCCTTCACTCTAGGGGTGTCAATTTCAGACCCGACACGCAAATCCGACACGAACCTAACACGAAATTAATGGGTATGGGTCCAGGCTTTGTGGGTCCGGGTCAAAAATGGGTCGAACCCGAATAACCTGCCAATTAAACAGGTCGGGTTCGGGTCAACCTACTACGACCCATTTAACCCGTTTAACCCGTTTGTGAATTTAAAAGAAAATTAAGTAAATAATTAATTGTAAGAAAAAACAACAAACAAGACATATCCTTAAAACTTAAATGATAAAACCTCCTTAATTATGTATTTGTTATTATTATGCTATCCTTAAAACTTAAATGATAAAACCTCCTTAATTATGTATTTGTTATTATTATGCATGTTTTTTTTAATATTGTCCCTAAAATATGATCACGTGTTATGTTATTTATGCAATTATGTTATTTCTTTTTGTATGTTGTGAATTGTGAAATTTTTTTATTGATTAAATAGTGTATGATAATTATTGATTTTAAAAAAATAAATTTATCTAGTTAAATTTTTAAATATATATGAAAATAATTTTATTAGACAGATTACGCTGGTCGGGTCCGGGTTACTCGTGAAATAAGTAGGTCGGGTCGGGTTCGGGATTCGACACGAATAATTAAAGTCGGGTCCGGGTCATTGTTTCGACACGCAACCTCGTGAACACTGACTGACGAACCCGAACCCAACCCAGGTGACACCCCTACTTCACTCCAAATAAAATGGCCCCCAAAGCTGACATACTAATTTATTATATTTTCTGAAATCCCCCCACATCACATGTCACTCCATTGGATTCTTGCTCTATGGCACAGTCTTCTCTAGCTTTATTTTTTTCCCAGTTTCTTTCACACAGTAAGATATATTTTATGTGTTTCTTTCAAATGTTTTAAGGAAATTAATACTAATTATTATGTACTGACTATAGGATTTTGCAACATTATATTCAAAAAAGAAATAAGTTTCGAGACTATTAGACTGAGACACTTAGTGATGCATAAATTTCTGTTTCAAAATTTTATAAAAAAATTAATTTTTTTTAATAAAATTTTAAAGCATAATTTTTTCAAAAAATAATTAAAATATGGAGAAAGTATGTTAGTTAATGACTCTAAATTATCTGAAAGAAATGACAGACATGATTCTTGATAGTGATACTGAAACTTTTCCCAAGATTCCATAGTGAGAAAGATTTCTGATTTAGGTGACAAACTGCAGCAATATCTATGTATATTAACAGTATTTTAATACCCAAAATTATTATTTATTATGTTATTTTCTTTTTAACTGCTGCTGCTTTTTTTTATTTTTTACCATTGATATGCATTAATTGTACTTGTATTTTTATTTTTCAACCAGTCGGTCGAATCTGAACTTATTCTACTAACTCTTCCATTTTATCAAATGTTTCCATCATACAACATAGTTTCAGGGTTTTATTCTCTGCAACATTTGATTTACTCTCCACAAACTCCAATGGGCTAATTAAAGCCCCCAACAAAATGTACAGTATTTGCTTTTCTCTTCTAATTCATTCATGTAACAGCTGTGAAATTTTTCAATTCTTGGATGCTTTTTTATTTTTTGAAATTTGATTTTCTCTTCTACTTCAATCATGTAGTGGTTTAGCTAATTAATTTTTCAATTCTTGGAGGCTTTTTTTTCTACTCTTAGTATTTGCTTTTCTCTTCTACTTCATTCATGTAGTGGTTTAGCTATTAATTTATCCAATTCTTGAAGGCACTTTTTTTGTTTTTTTAAAGTATTCAGCTCTTAATGGAGTCAGAGTTATCTCCATTATGATTCCATTCAATCAAAAAAATGTAAATACTGTGTGCTGTCTATATATAATGAAAAGGGCAGATGAAAATTTACAGATTTGTAGTTAATTGCATTTTTTTTAATTTGCTTCAGAAATTCTGTTTTAGACTCTCTGGTTTAACTTCAAGTTGTTGTTATTAAATCTCTTGTGGGTAGAATGTGTATTATTCTATTTTTTTCTGCAAATTCTTTGAACTAACAAGATGTTATTTACTCAATACAAAATGCAGATATTCATCCTGAGATCTGGGTTATATCTCGACTAAATCGATATCCATAATGCATTGAGATTGGCATTAGAAAATCATAGTTAACTGATTTGGGGAGAAATTGATTTTGTACAGATTTTCAGTTAATATCAAGATTTTGTTGGTAGTTTACTCTCTGAGATAGAGCATTTAGGTTCCTTTTGGTTTTATCTGTAGTAGATTGAGATAAGTTGAAAAATGAGACCCATAGAGGATAAAGGGTGCTTGAATAATGGCAACATCACACAAGAAATCTCAGGTGGGAGTTGTATGAGTTTTGAGTTCCACAAGAACAATGTACTAACTCGTAGCGCTTCTCATCATCGAACGGCTTTAGGAAAACCGACACCATCGAAATGGGACGACGCCCAAAAATGGCTTGTGAATCTGTCGAGAGGCGAAAAGAATCAATCTAAAGCCTCACCGCGAAACTCGAATGCTGATGACCGGAGATTGATCGCGCCGGTGCCGAAGAAGGAATACTCGAGCAGTGAGGAGGAGGGTGGAAATGGCGGTCCCGGCTCAAATGGGGTCGATCAATTCGATGAGGAAACGAAAAATGTCGACTGTGATGAGTCGGTATGGAGGATTAATAAGCCCGTGAGTAGTTCTAAATCGGTGGTGAGATCGATATGTGTGAGGGATATGGGAACAGAAATGACACCGATCGCGAGCCAAGAGCCGTCTAGGACGGCTACTCCGATCAGGGCTACGACTCCGGCCGCAAGAAGTCCGATTTCGTCGGGACCGTCGACCCCGGTTAGGTGTCCCAACGGGGTGATGGCTATCGAGAATGTTCAAAACATAGCGAGCCTGAGTGAGAATGTTCAAAATATTCCCAATGTTAATAACACGGCTGAAAATAAGGCCGATGATCAATGTAGTAAGCAGAATCCTTTGGAAACCCGAGCTGTGGCTTGGGATGAGGCCGAGCGTGCTAAATATATGGCGAGGTGATTGATTTACTGAATAGTTGTTTTTGTTTCGGGTTATTCGACACAAGCTACCCTGTTAATGTTTGGTGTTATTAAGCAAATATTGAGTTGAAATTGTGATATTTTTTGGAACTCTAGGTACAAACGCGAAGAGGTGAAGATTCAAGCCTGGGAAAATCATCAGAAGAGGAAAGCTGAAATGGAGAAGCGAAAAGTAGAGGTATTGTTTTGCGCTGTTGTGTTTAATATACGTATTCGAAGAATTGATTTCTTTTGATTTGTTTGATTGTCGTATGTATTTGAAAATCGAAAACGTCTACTTTTAGCACTATTTTGACCATAAGGCCTTAACCCCTTGTTAACTACAATATGTTCTTTTGAAACAATTCAGAACAAATGATGCAAAGTGAGGATCTGAAAAAACGAACTGCACATATTGCGCATTTGATGTTTGCTGTAGGAGCAAGTTTTATCGGATATTCTACTGTAAACACATCAATATACGGTTCTAGCCTTGTGATATAGCGCTATCTTAACTAAAATGGAAACTTGTCTTTTCATGTGTAATCTAGTAAAAAGCTAAGAACAAGAATTTAACTTATTCTCTTCCCTAGACTGTCACGTGTTCTTCTTTTGTGGTCCAACTCGGCATTAAGAGTTAATTCGCTAATTTTACATGCATTATGCTCTTAGGTGAAGGCCGAGAGACTAAAATCTCGAGCACAGGAAAAGTATACAAACAAACTAGCAGCAACTAGGAGGATAGCAGAGGAAAAACGTGCAAATGCCGAGGCCAAACTTAATGAGAAGGCTGTCAAGACTTCTCAACGGGCGGATTATATAAGAAGAACCGGTCATCTTCCTTCTTCTTTCTCCTTCAAGTTGCCTTCCTTCTGCTGGTAGCAGGACAATTATGCATATGTACTTGTAGTTGCGAAATCTAAAGTGTACTTATATTTCAAATTGTCTTAATTCTGTGGATATTACTGAGTACTGCCAACTTTTTTCTTTTATATTTCCAGCCACTTTTACCATTAAGTGAAGCTTGGTGTATTTATTGATGCAAAGTACATTAACAAAGCCGTGTTAGATGGAGGAGCCCCATAATTCCTTTTTTTTTTTTCTTGATACTGCTAACTTTTCTTGTTTGGATATTTGATTGGCGTAGCTATTATACGTAGATAGAAAGAAAAAAAAAAAAAAGTGCGGCTTTAGGAGTAATGCTGATTTACGATCATGGAGCACAACTTATTGAGACGAAATTGTGCTTTTCAAATAGATAACTGGGATGATCATACAAGTAGAGCTTGGCAATGGGTTGGGCTAGGCCAACCCAGCTCGAGCCTAAGGCAAACCTAGCCCGTGCCCATCGGGCCAAGCAATGCCAAAAATTTCATCGAGTCACATTTCTTCAAGCAATTTGAGCTAGCCCAAAGTAGGTCTAATCCTTTTCGGGCTCTAAAAGTGAGGCCTAACCCAGTTGAAGAATTGTGTTCTTGTTGTTCTAGTTTCTATTTGAGGGGAAAAACATGCCTAGATAGTGTAAGAATGAGAAATAGTTGACCCCTGGTAGGATAGATTCTTAAAACCTTAAAGTCTCAAGTTAGGATCCCCACATCCGCGCCACTTGGTCGAGTCTGTTGACATGACTTGCGTAGTACGATCTAATTGGGTAGCTTAATTTGCAGCTATTGTGCCAAGCCCGGGTGTTCACCCAATTCATCCCCAAAAGGTTAGTGGTTGCGAGTTCTCCATTATCTATACTTTACTTACACTATTAAAAGTGTGAATGGGTTTCAAGGTTTCTTGAAAATTTTGATTTGCCAAAAATATCATTATGGTAAAGTTAGTTTTAAGGACAATTAAATAGTTTTTGATATTGATTTTGCTTTTATTATTCAGTAATATGATAAATTTCTCTTTGTATTCCAAACTTTTTGATATGCTTTCTTTCAATTGTAATTCATATAATATTTTGAATTTTTAAACAATATTCGTTTCATATTAAACTAGATATCGAGAGCTTTCCAACCATATGTCATAAATATATATAAAATACTTCACATGAGAGAATTTTAGTCGCTTAAAATTGAATATTTTCCTTTAATTTCCTCAGTAATTAAATACATTGACAAAAAGCAATAGCATGCACTTATAGGAAAATGAAGAGAAAAAGTAAATAAATAAAATTAATTCATTTAGCTTGATTTAGCTAAGAGGACAAATATATTCTCAAAATTCACTTAGGTTGCAAATATCTCAAAAAAAATAATAAATATATTATCTATCACCCTCCCTAAATTGTGAGATGATATTTTCTTTGTAGCAGAGTAAACGACACAGTTTTTAGGTACGAGAAGACGGGAGGTATGAGACCACTGAGAATAGCAGAGAAGTTTATGCATTTCCCATAAAAAAATAATTAGTTTTAAAATTAGTGAAATATAAGTTATTACTAAAATTTAAAAATATATATCTTTAAAATGCGAATGTCTTTGGAGAGTTTCTTGAAACTTTTGATTAGATAAAATTATCATTCTAGCATAAATAATTGTAATGTCATTCAAATAATTTAATTTCGTATTTAGCTTTTATTTGTTAAGTTACAAGATGAGTCCAGTCTCTCTGTATTCTCATTTTATTTCAAAAATTGAAAGTGTGATTTATTTGTATTATAATTTTTGGAATATTTTGAGTTCTGAAATAACATTAGCTTCGTATTAAACTAGATTTTTAAAGCTTTCCAATGACATATCATAAACATATATAGGGATTTTTTTAAGAGAGAATACTAGTCATTTAAAGTTTAGTAATACGCAAAATTGTATATGATTATTTTGTAAATTTTTTAATAATGAAAATGTATATGATAATTTAATAGAAAACAAATGGTGAATTTATAGGCAAGTGAAAACAAGAAAAATTAATTCTAGGACTTTGATGCTACATATAAAGAAAGTTGTACAAAATACTAATTCTCCTAACTCATCTAATTTGATCACAAACATACCCTTGAATAACAAATACTTCATTTACCCCCTAAATAATAATACTTACTTAATTTACACTTAATGCAATTATTTTTATCCTTGTAGTATATTTTGAATATTTTTGTACTGGAAAATCATTCGTAATTTATTCTTTAACTAGAAAAATGTTTTCAAAACTTAAGTAAACCAAGTTTTTAAAAATAATATAAATAAGTATAACAAATACGGAAATTACTATATATGAAATTGATAGAGCCCATAAAAAGTATTTTTGATTTAATATAAAAATTTAAACCCTTTAGATAAACATTAAATTAATATATTTTTGAAAATTTGATTAAATACATTATATGCATGTGCGTATGTATGTTAGTATGTGTAATTCAATATAATAATTTGTGCATTTTTAGCCAAAAGAGTTCCGAACTTACTGAAATATATATTTTAAAATTACCAATATATATATATATATATATATAGACACTACTGTAATCGAGATCTATTTATTTAAAGTGAAAATAGTCAAAATTTTGTTGTAATAAAAAACTTCAAATTTTATTTAGATTAAACAAGCTAACCTATTTTAAATTCAAATAATTAAAATAGTTATTCTTAATTTTTAATACTCTTTGCCTATTTAACACACTCATTTATTAATTTCTTTTTAAAATTGTAATTTCTTAAATTACATCTACATTTAAAGAATTATAATCGCAAATAATATTAAATAGAAATAAACAAAATTGAATTTAGTAAGTGTAATACACAATATATATATATATATATATATATATATAGGGATTGGTTCAAATGAGACCAATCCCTTTAGGTTAGTCCATAAGAACACTTATGAACTCTTGATTTAAAATTTTGGATGGTATAGACCATTTTAGTTAATTTAGGCATATAAGGGTATAATTGTACTTTTATATTTAATAGTTATGTTAATTGGACGGTTATTAGCTATTTTTAAGGAAACATAATCCTACCTTTTCAGTTACCCGATTTTTAGGGAGGAAAAATCATCAACTTCAAGCGTTTTTTCCAAAATTGATACTTCTTTCCGCCATATTTGTGAACAGTTGTTTTATTGTATACTTAGTTCAGTGGACTTGTATACTTAGTCATGTTTTATTGTATATTTAGTTCAGTGAATTTGTATACTTGGTTCAGTGGAATCGTATTCTTAGTTATATAAGTAGTTTAGTAAGTAGTTTAGTGAATTTGTATACTTAGTTCTGTGGATTTGTATACTTAGTTCAATGGAATTGTATACTTAGTTATATAAGTAATTCAGTGTAATTGTATACTTAGTTAAATGTTTCTGTATACTTAGTATTATTTTAATGTATAGTTAGTTCAATGTAATTGTATACTTAGTTAAATGTTTCTGTAAACTTAGTAATGTTTTAATGTACATGTAGTTTAGTGTAATTGTATACTTAGTTAATTGTTTATGTATACTTAGTAATGTTTTAATGTATAGTTAGTTTAGTGTAATTGTATACTTTTCATTAATTGTTGCACGATTTTTGTTGCCATATTTGAATAATTTGCAGGTTCGAATGGGAAGGAAGAGAAAGGAAAGGTGAATCGCTTGATTATGGGGACGTGATCAATACAAAATCACGTCCCTAATTTTTAGGAAGCGGTTACTATATTTAATTTCCTGGATTCCTATTTTATCCCTTATGTTGTATACTTACTTATGCAATGATGTATATAAATATATCTTGGCCATTGATTTACTATTTGGATGGTGTAGATTTAGTCCATGGACTAACCAGGAGGAGTGGTCTCACAGATCCCCTCCCAATATATATATTTATTACTCATTACGTAAATGGGGCAATCTTTTCAAATGATCATATTCAATGGGTATATGGTACATTTATTAGTTCTTGTGATTTGTGTACCCATATATAATTCGGTGGTTGTTTATGTATTTTAACCAAAAAATAATTATTTAAATTAAAATATAGAATATAATTAAAATTAGAATAAAAATTATTTTGGAATTAAGAGTTTTTATTATTTTTTTATAGTAATCGATATAGCCTTGAAACTTTTACATTCCAATCTAGATTCCATTACAAATTTAGTTCTTTTAAATATATATTTATTTGATTGGATACATTCAATCGATATGATAATACAAACTTAAATTTGAATTATAAGAAATAAACATATTGGAAATAATATAAACGGACATATACTCAAATAAAAAAAATTAAAATACTAATTAAAAATTAAAATAAACCTTGAACAAAACTTTATTTTTAAAATTAACTACATGAAACCCTCGTACAATGCACGTGCTATATATATGTGGTGCCTTTATTTTGTAATGTGACATGTGTATTTTCCTGATAGTCCTATTAATTCTATCTCCCAACATTGTAATAATTTTAAAATAGAATCACAAAATAGGCGAAAAATATTATTTAATATTTTTATTTTTCGATTTTCGAAAGCTAAGTTTTCATAAACTGCACAAGGGACAACTCAGTACAAGAAATATGAGATAACATGACGAAAAAAATCGTCATATAAACTTATTTTTTCGTCACTAAATGTATTTGGTGACAAAAATTGAGCGTCATAAAGATCGCCACTGTAGCCCCGTCATAAAAGGTATACATGACGATTTTTGCAATTTGTCACTACAAATTAACCTTTGGTCACACTAATAACGATTGTCACGATTTGTATCATTTATTGTGACGCCTACATCGTCACATCAACGATAAAGTTTTTGTCATTTATATTGTTTCTTTGTCACAAAAAATATATATTTTTAATGACGAAAGCATCTTATCATCATAGCATTAGATTTTAGTGACGAAAATTGTTGACATGCTTCTTGGGTCAAAGAAAAAAAAATTATGACGTGGAGAATGAATTAAACTCAAAGACTATCAATAAGGGTTAATTCGGCCTTTATATTAAGAATACCGAGCAGAACGTGTCTGGTCGGTTCTCTACACAGTGTGTATATTACAAAATCTTTCTTTCTAGTATTTTTCTTATTTTTTTCTCATCCTGCCTCCTTCTGATAAGTGAGGCTCCTTTTATATCAAGACAAATGATGGGTTAATCATTATTGTATTAAACGGTAATGGGACACTTGTCCTTCCTTGATAACCTACAGGTGTATCCCTGTAGGCGTATCTCTACCGATTGATTGGTCACTATATATTAAAATAATAGTGCTATTCCGCCGCGTGGGAGTAGCCATGTGTTGAGAGAATCTTGTTGACTTTGAGGAATATTCCGCTTTTGAGGAATCATTATATTGTGGGCATGTTCTTCTCGATGGTTGACCGATGATAACCCGGCCGCTATCGCCACGCGTTGATTCGCTCTGCAGAGACCCTTTGAGCACCGCTGACTTTGTTCTAGTGGGTCGAGCTCGTTTGTGCCACGTCATCATTTCGGCCGTTTACGCTATTCAGTCGGCTTTAGGTCATCCGGTCGGTTGATGTCATCATCAGCTAAATGGCCACGTGGGATTATTTTTGTTCGGCTCGACTCGGGTGTCATCAAAATGATCGCATTCCCAAATTCTTCAAATTCTAATGACGAATTTTGGTGTCACGATTGTATTTATAATTTCGTCATATATTACACAACTTCTCATGAAAGAGGTGATTTAACGTTACGAAATATTGCGTGTCACTTAATGTATATTTATAATGACAAAATAATGTGTCACCAATAATTACAATTCAACGACGAGATATGTGTTGTCACCAAAAGAATATATAACGTGATGATTTTATTTGTCATGGAAACAATCGCAATATATGACAAAACTTATCAGCGTCGCTAATTGCGCCGAAATAATGATGAAATCGTTCGTCATAAAAATTAATGTGGTGACAAAATGTACCGTCACATAATAAATTTATACAGTGACAAGTTTTGAAAATATTTGTGACGATACAAGTCATCATTATAGTGTATTTTTAATGACAAATTGTATATCGTCAATGAATAGATTTTTTTGGTGACGACTAAGTTTATTGTAATAAATGAGTGTTTAAGTTACGAAATAATTCATTGTCACCAATTGATAGCTTTCTTACATGACAAAATGATTGTCATGAAAATAAGTATTATAGGCAATGTAATTGGCACATTTTTTATTGTACATATATAATGATTTAAATATTAATTTGTAAAATATTCTACCAATACATTAATAATACTACAAAGTGCAAGTTCAAATGCAGTTAAGCATGAAAAATAAAAATAAAATAAAATCAATCAAGTTTGATTAAGTAGAATACAATTATTTATCAATATAAGAGAAATGATAAGATATCCATATTTCAAGTGGACAATAAACTACTTGAACAATGTCAGAAAAAAAAAACATTAAATATCCAAACCAAAAGAAAAGAGTACTTAGATTAATTATATCGGCTTAGAGATTATTCCCACTCGCAGCCATGAATACCATAAGCTTTTCAATACAAGCACCTTGTCGATCGAGAAATGGGTCTCTCAAATCACCCACTTGTGACTTAAGCCCACCGACTTGAGATTCGATTCTTGTAACTTCCTTGTGTCTCTTGAAGTTTATTTTACGGTTGTCGAAAGTACTTGAGTCATATGATGTGGAGCATCTACTTGGAGGTTTTAGGCCATAGCCAAGGCCCTTTATATAACCAGATCCATGGCCAAGGACCTCAAGAACTATTTTCGACACTCTTCTCAATTCCTTCCTCCGTATATTGGGCTCGCTTTTATATCATCAACTCCTATTTGAATATTGGACATACAAATATACAATTAATATCATGACACAAGCTAAGATATACAATAAAAATGTGTATGTGAATAATTACCCAATTCTCTTGAGCCTCAAATCTTGACCAACCATCTTTCTCTTTATAGTGAGAGTACGTTTATATAATTCAATCATATCACATTCTTCTCCATTCAACTCTTTCTGAGACTATTAAAAAATGAGAAAATGAAAAAAAAAACACAATCCAAAAAGAAAAGAAAAATTAAAGAAACATTATCGACTCAAGGTTACCTAAAACACTCAAAATTTCATGTTGAAGAACAGTAAAAGGTGTTCTGCCTGAAATATGTGGTGCTCGTACTTATTTCCGATTTCCAGTATTGATTACACTTCGGTCCTGCAAAATAAGAATGGTGATATTGCAAGTTGAGGTAGACATATAATAAAAACTAAGACATGGTATAAAATTTAAACATAAGTTTAATTTAAGTTAGGTGATATTACCTTGTATTCAGGTGTTGCGAAATACTCGCACAATAGTTCCCAATTCTGTTTATTAGGAACAGAAGATGGCTTATTATTTTTAGCCAATATTGCATACTTCTTGAAATGTTGATGAAGCCTGTAGCGCTTTTGTCGTGTACTAGATTTCAGCCTCTCTATCATGTACTTTCTCACTCCCGAATCATCAACATTAACATCTATGTGGATCTACAAGTGACACATATAAGATCATTTTAGTTTATATAGAAAATAAAAGAAAAACTAAAAACATTTCATACGTACCTTTATATGATCAAACCCAGAGTCCAAACCTTTTTTTTCATCCACTTCTTTCCATTTCTTGGGCACCGGAAGGACGTCTCGAGTTACTACACCAATTTGACTAGAAAGCTTTGAAGACTCCTCCCGAGTTTTTGGCCTTCCGAGCAGTGGATCCACAATTACTTTCATTTTATGCCCAGAAGCAACAAACACCTTCATGATGCCTTTGCCCATTGTTTCACCACGTTCTCTTTTCTTTGAGACAGCCAGCACATCTGCACATAAAAAAACGATGACAGAATAAAAATGTATATGTTTGGTTTTGTAATTCTTATATGTAACATACAAAAAGGATAAATTATCTGCTCTGCCCATCTCAACTTTCCTAATCTTGTAGCATTTCCAGGTAAATCATGTTCTGAATTTATACTATCTTAGATTATAAGATTCAGTACACCATGAATTGACCAAAAACGAGTTAGCTATCATCAACAATAATGATTGGGTGTGGGAAGCACAATCATCGGCAAAGGCACACCATGCATAAATGTGGGTGTAAGGGCCATGGCTCTGCATATCATATCATATTTAGGTGCATAATTGTAGAGATAAATTTTAACAAAGAATGTTAAACAAAAATAAATTCCATCACTTATTTCAGCAAAATTACTTTGATACTTTCAGCAAATTAGAGAAGTAACTCTAGCACTTATTTTCAAAGAATAATCTCACTTATTTTCAGCAATAATCTCAGCGATTTCACCAATGATTTCAAAAATATCAATAATTTTGATCATAATTTCAAGGGATAATTGCAAAAAAAAAAAAGATGATAGTGGAGGAGATGGATCTATCTCTATGCTTCAATGAATATAGCATATAGGTTAAAATTGAATCAAGCTAGATACCCGATTTAAGATCGATCATTAAAAAATTATTTGAGCTCGATTCGCTAACATAACCAATCAAGCTTTAACACAATATTCGTTTGATAAAATATAAAACTCGGCTCGAGATCGACTCAAGTAGTAAAAAGTAACATAATAAATGTGATGCTTCTTTTTAGGACAAATCACTCCAAAGCTAAGGTTTCGACACAAAGTTCTTCTTTCCAAGGGGGAAGTCTTCAAGTTTTCTTCTCGGGAGAGTGGAAGTTCTTGAGGACGGAACTTGTTTGCACACACGCAAACGTTAGAGGCCCCGGAGTTGTCCCAAAGAGGCCTCTCTGACGCTTAAGTCAGCACAATAATCGAGAGAGAATAAAACAGTAATCGAATATTGAATTAAATGCGTCAAAGTAATTATCAGTGAATGTACTTACAAATGAAGAGTAGGGACCTTTTTATATCTAAGTAGTAGGCTTCATGGGCCGCGTAGGAGAAATTGGTATATGGGTTAGTCCCGGACAACTTTGGGTCGGGTTATTCCATTAATAGCACATTGGGCAATAAATATTAAATTAATATATAAATTAACTTATATAGTGAATTATTAAATCTCATTTTGCCCCCTACATAAGCCCTCCAGCTCCGGTGTTGTGGAGGTATGAAGCAGTGCGAGAGCTAAACTAGCACCATGTCTGGCTTATCATGGAGAATCTTTAACCACTCTTGCACAAGGACACTTTGGAGGAGAGCTTTTCACCATGTCTTCCAAAGGTAATATTCCTCTATCTAGTCTTTAACTTTGAACTTCTTTGCTTGGTAGAACACCTAGAATAAATCTCTTGAAAGTTGAGGAGAGTACACATAGAGAGTTGGAGTGATGAGTGGAGTGTATAAAGTGAGGAGAGAGATGAGAGCCCGAGAGAGGGGCAAGGGCACCCCATTGGCGCCTCTCGGGACGGCTATAAGGCGCACCTTCGAGGTGGCCTAAGCCCCGATTCGTTCTTCTTTCCACGTTTCTCCATCTTCTTTAGAGTTTTCACACACTTCGAGAAATGGATATCGGATTTTGATCATTCTTCGATTCGCTCGGGGCAGGGTGTCATCGATTGTTCGCCTTCTTGGATTTATATCATTCCATTTCCACCCCGCCCATGGTTTTGATATTCCCCCTCTAGCTGGAGTTGTGCTATGATGGTGAGGGGAAAGTAAAGCTTGATTCGGATTCGTGTTCAATTGATGAGGCTCCCGAGGAGGAGTCCGAGTGGGATAATCCGGAAGAGGTCCATTGTTATGAAATTTATTTGTATAGATATTGATGATGCATACAAATTTGTGGCACCCCATTTTCTGTATGTATTTCAACTTTGTAATAGTTAGAATATAAGATGAGTTATCAAGCAGCCAAGTTGAAGATGCAGAAGACTTGTTGAAGAAGTGCAGAGAAGATTCAGTTGTGTCGCAGATGAGTGGCCAAGAAGTATTTTAGTCAAGTCAAACAGTTGTGTCTCTCAGTAGACTTACAGCAGAGTCGTCCAAAAATCAAGGAGAAGCCTCAACTAAATGGGTAAAGCAGCTGAAGGACTTAGAGAAAGCTGAAGAAGTCCGTTGTAAAGAAAAATCAAGACTTACCCAAATTGGTAAGTGACAGGCCTGCAACCTTAAAAGTTGTCTTGCTGAATGAGTGCAAGTAGCAGGAGCCAATGGAATGCTTGCAGAAACCTGGTACAATTCAGGCACCTGCAGGGAATTAATGCTAAGGTTGAGTCAACATCAAAAGCGCGAGAACAAGACAAGCCAAGAACAAGAAGTGAAGTTTGAATTTGTCTATCTCTTCAACGGACTAATTTCAAACTCTCACTATAAAAGGCCGAGGAATTTTCAGAGAGATGTAATGTGACACACGTGAAACAAGAACAACAAGTGAAAAACTGAGCACTAAAGCAAATCTGCAACACTCTCTCTAAAACTGAAAATTCTCATATGCTCAAGCCTAACATTCAAAGTAATTATATCCAACACAACCCAGTGAAGAAAGATAGACTTCAAAAGTTGAAGAGGAAAACAGTTCCAAAAGAACAATGAGTCTGCACACCCACGAAGTGAAGGAAGTGCAGTGAGGTTCAAGTTAGAACCTAGTTCAAATCCATCAGAGGGTTACGTGATCAAGTTCGAAGGGTTTGCAGAGCTAAAGTAGTGAGGCAGTTGCCTTACAAAGAGTTAAGTCCCAGGAGTGAAGACAATTGTGTGATGAAGGCTTACTCGGATTGTATTTGTACTCTTCTAACAACTCAAGTTGTATTAATATTTTCCTCCTGGAGTAGGAGAAGAATGGAGTAGAGGAATTACCTCATCCTTGAACCACTATAAAATTATTTGTCATTTACTTCCAGCAAATTTACATTCTACATATTTATTTATTTGCTGATATATTTGCTCATCCAACTAATAATAACTAAGATTAAAACAGGTGTTGAAAACCATATTTAAAAAGGGTGAAAGACTTCCGCTTTTAAAAACCAAGAAAACTGATTTTATAAAAAGCTAACTTCACTCAGCTGAGTTACTCTATCAATAACTCTCTCGAGCCTGTTGAGTAGTTAATTCTCATGTTGAGGTTTTATCCAGCTGTCTCCCAAGAGACTTAGCTGTTTTCTTGAGAACACTCTAACTTGATTTAAAATCGAAAAATTGGTTAAGTCTATTCAACCCCCCTTCTAAACTTAACTGACACCCCTTGGTACCTACAAGTGGTATCAGAGCGGTTGGTTCAAAGAACCTTCCGCACTGGTTACTGAACTAGATCTCAATCTTTTCAAAAAGATCAACAATTGAAATTTTAAAATTTTCTTTCAAAGTTATTATTATGGAAGCAAATCTATCTCGTATAACCATGTTTACCATCGAAGAGTTTGATGACTAGAAGATTCACATGCAGGCACATCTCTCAGCTTTGCACGATGAAATGTGGTTTGTCATAGATGATGGGCCCATTTGGAAAGAACACAGGAAATAAAGAAAACCATGTTGGCTGCAGAATCAGAAACAACCAAGTGTAAGGAGACAGCTGAATCAGACAGCAGTGAAGCTGACTACTCCTCAGACACTGAAGAAGAGGCATTGATACGTCTCATGGCTAAGGAACAAGAAGATAAGGTAAATTCTAACTCATCTAGCTCAAATTCTGATGATAGTGATCATGATACACACACTTCATCATCCATAGATCTTTATGATTCATTAGGCAAAATGATGATTTTTGAGCACAACATTTAAAAAGAAAATAGGAACAAGAGTTAAAGAATGAATGATTGCATCACTCAATAAGTCATCTAAAACACTAGATGAGTTGATGATGATACAAAAAGAAATTGGAGACAAAGCAGGCTTAGGTTTCAATTCCTATGTCAATGCACAACCTCCAAGAGTGGTTATGGAAAAGGAATCCTCAAGCAATGGGGAAATCCAAAAGCCGAAAGCACCATATGTTTCACCCACACACAATCATAAACACTCACATGTTGGCCTTGGATATAAAGGTAAAGGAAAGAAGCCAGTTGAGTTTATTTAGAGAGCTACTGAAACTAAATTTAGAAAAGCTCAACAATGAGACTCTAAATAGGAAATACTCTGTGAAATCTAAACAGAGCTACCAAAAGCATCAGAGGTTTCACCAAAAGAAACCATATGAAGGGAATGGTATAAATTACCCAACACGGGTTAATTGGAACCCTCAAATGAAATATCAGCCAAGTCCTATGGGATATAAGCCCAAATGGCAAAGACCTTAGACTCATCATATGTCATTCTCAAAGCAAAGAAATCATCACACATATGCACCCAAGGACAATACTTATCATGTACAAAAGTTTCCATGTTATCCAAGAAAATGAAATGCACAGACATTAGACACATACACAGCATACAAACAAAAGAGACAGTTGTATGTTCCTAAAGCTCCAAAGAAATTTGGTAAGATTCATTATGATTATGGAACGGATAGTGGCAACCTCTTAAAGTCGATCATTTGGCTATAGGACCCAGGACATATTTGGGTACCTAAAACTTGATTTCCTTGATTGCGGGTTCATGGAGCAGTGAGTGCCAAGGAACCTGGTACATGGACAATGGTTGTTCGGACATATGATAGGAAACAAAAAGAATTTATCAAATTTCAAGGAATCAAGATGAGCCAAAGTTATATTTGGAAGAAATGAAGCTCGGGGAAATCAAAGGCATTGGATCCATCAAGAAAAATGGGCTAGAAGTCACGGATGTTGCTTATGTTAAAGGGTGAATTTCAATCATTGAATATCACCAACTCTATGATAAAGGCTATAATGTTGGTTTCAACATGGGTGATGTTGAAAGCAATAAAATAGTGCTATCCGGAATGAGAAAGAAGAATATGTATGCAGTGGATTGGTAAACCGCTACACCAAACACATGTCATCGGCAAAAGAGCACGGCTAATCAAGTCGGGTTGTGGCATAAAAAGTTGAGTCGTCTGAATTTCAAGACAATCAACAAGCATACAAGAAGTCATTGGTTGAAGGATTGCATGACTCGTCTACAAGAAGGAAATCATCCGTGATGCATGTCGAGAAAGGAAAGAAAATCAAGTTATCTTTCAAGGAAAAGCCAAGTCCTTCTTCAACAAGGATTTTGCATTTGTTGCACATAGATCTGTTTGGACTAGTTGAGCCAGCTAGCATAAGTGGAAAGAAATACACCCTAGTAGTGGTGGATGATTTCTCGAGATACACATGGACCATTTTTATATGTAAGAAAAAAGAAACATTGCAGAAGCCTCCTCGCTGATGAAGAAGTTCAAAATGAGAAAAGTCAAACCATTATCAAGACAATGTATGATAGAGGAACTGAGTTTGTCAATGGGATTACAACTCAGTATTGCATGAAAAATGGTATTGCTCATGAGTTATCAGCTGCAAGAAATCCACAGCAGAATGGAGTGGCTGAAAGAAGGAACAGAACCCTCAAGAAAGCTGGCAAAATTGCAAAATTAACCCTGTAAATTGGCTTCATTTCAATTTTGATCCTCTAAGTCTCAAAATTATAATTTTGGTCCTATAAGTTATGCATCTTTTTGCAATTTTGGTCCGATAATTTCAACATCAAGATACTCTTTGTACCATATGTTACAGTTGCATGGTCGGACGGTTTTTGGCAAGCCAGGTCTGTAAAATATGGGAAAGAGGAACATGAAAGCATCTTGATTGAACAAAGGTATGAATTGTCAAGGATATTAGTAAATTTTGAACTAAGCATGTTGGGCCTGATATGGTTATAATGGACTATTTCCATATTCGTAAAAGACTTAGTATTATATTGGAACTAAAAACATAGTTGTGAGGTCTTTGCATAAGTATGACCTGTTAAGTTTATCGACTAGAAACATGACTTGATCCATTAAAACCTTTGAATAGAAATTGTATCTAAGTAGGTATAACAATATCACGAACAAAACATGTGACAAAAAACTAATTATTTTGTGAAAGGGCCGAAATTGCCACTTCCAGAAGATATGAAACCAAAATTGTCAACCTCTAAAAGTTAAATGATTGGAATTGCTATTAAGACCATAACTGTAAAATGGTCCATGACCAAAACTCCAAATTTGAAAGTTAAAGGACTAAAAGTGCACATCCCATAAGTTACAGGACTAAATTTGCAACTTTGCCGGGGAAGTCCGCAAGGACCATGTTAGTTCAAGCCGCATTGCCTAAGAGATTTTGGTGAAGCCATTAACACCGCTTGCTACACTCGGAATAGGTGTATGATCAATAGCGGATGTCTAGAACTCCCTATGAAATTTGGACGGGAAAGAAGAAAGCCTAATGTGGGAGATCTTCACATTTTTGGAAGAAAGTGTTTTATTCATAATAATGGCAAGGACAACTTGAAAATTTTTGATGCTAAAGTCGATGAAGGTATCTTTCTTGGATATTCAACTCAAGAGTAAAGCTTTCAGAGTGCTGAACAAAAGGACTATGGTTATAGAATAGTCTATCCATGTGGTTTTTGATGTACCTAATATGAATGAAGAAGACATTAAAGAGTTTGCTGAGAAGATGAATCACCAACTATCCAGAAGAGTCCTTATGCGAAGCAAATCTTAAGACTAGATCTTGATGAGGATGATCTAGTTGAATCTCAAAGACAGTTGGAAGGTTTGCAGCTAAATGAAGATGATTGAAGAGAAGTTGTTCAAGACAACTTAGCTGCAAGAAGAACCAATCCAACAGACTTACTCCAACCAGATGTGAGATGGCTGAGAGACCATCCAATTGAGTTAGTCATTGGAAATGTAAGAGAAGAAGTAAGGACAAGATCCAGATTCAACATGAAGTTATGTTCACTTGTTTCATTTCTCAAATCAAGCCAAATGATGTGTCACAAGCATTGGATGACACACACTGGATTTTAGCTATGCCGGAAGAGCTGGATCTGTTTAAAAGAAATAAAGTTTGGGAATTGGTTCAAAGGCCTACTCACCAAAATGTTATTGGTACAAAGTGGGTATTCAGGAACAAGATGAATGAGGAAGGATCTGTCGTGAGAAACAAAGTAAGATTGGTAGCCAAGGGTATTGCCAAGAGGACGGTATAGATTTTGATAAGACATTTGCACATGTTGCTACATTAGAAGCAATAAGGATGTGTCTTGCTTATGTTGCAGAAAAAAACTTCATAGTCTATCAAATGGATGTGAAGAGTGCATTTCTCAATGGATTTTTAGAAGAAGAAGTCTATGTGGAGCAACCTCCAGGTTTTGAGCAGAAAACTATTAGAGATAAAGTCTACAATCTCAAGAAAGCATTGTATGGTTTGAAATAAACACCAAGAGCATGGTTTGGTACATTGTCTCAATTCCTAACACACAATAGATTTACCGAAGGAAACATTGACATAACACTCTTCAGAATTCAAGATGGAGAGAGTGTTTTCCTTGTACAAATATATATAGATGACATCATCTTTGGATCCACAAACAAAAAGTTGTGTGACAAATTCTCAAATCTTATGCAGATGAAGTTTGAGATGAGTATGATGCGATAGCTGACTTTCTTCCTTGGTCTTCGAGTCAAGCAAATGAAGGGTGAAACTTTCATAAGTCAAACCAAGTACACCGGAGATTTAATAAAGAAATTTGGTACGAAGAAAAGTCATATGTGAAGATTCATATGAATACTTCTATCAAAATGGACATGGATGCAGAAGGCAAGCCAGTGGATCAGACAAGATATAGAGCACTCATTGGATCATTGCTCTACTTGACTACTAGTACACCTGTTACTTTTGCAGTAGGTGAATGTGCAAGGTTTCAGTCTGCTCCCAAAGAAATTCATATGACTGCGGCTAAGAAGATTCTGAGATGCTTGAAGGGAAGCCAATAAGTTGGATTGTGGTATCCCTAAGAAGGAGGATTCAAGTAAATTGTTACTCAGATTCAGACTATGTTTGGATGTAGAGTTGACAGGAAAAGTACATCTAGTACCTGTCAAATGCTTGGAAATAGATTGGTTTCTTGGTTCAGCAAGAAACAAAATTCAATAGCTATATCTATAGCTAAAGGAAGAATATATTGTTGCAGGCAGTTGTTGTGCCCAAGTCTTATGGATGAGGCAACAACTGAGAGACTATGACATTGAAGAAAAGGAAATTTCAATTATGTGTGGTAACACAAGTGCTATTGTTATTACTCAGAATCAAGTATTGCACTCAAGAACAAAGCACATTGATGTCAGATATCACTTTATAAGAGATCATGTTGAAAAGAAAGACGTCACATTGGAATATGTATCAACTCAAAAGCAGTTAGCTGACATATTCACAAAGCCATTATGTAAATCAAGATTTGAAGAGCTTAAGAATGAGCTTGGATTGATTGAGCTAAGTTAATATGCTCAGAAGACTCATTCAACAGAATTTAAGGTGGGAGAATTGCATTTCAGAAGAGTTTTGCTCATTCAACAGAGTAAAACAACCTATTTGGATGTTCAATGAGTTGAATTAGCGGAGAATAGATGAGTCTCTATCGTGAGACAAGAGATAGAGAGAAGTAGAGTTGAGTCGTAAACAAAGAAAGCTGACTTATTTATGAGCTAAGAGACAAAACGAGGCCGTTTTCATTAAAGCGGGAATGTTTGACGATGATGCAACATCATTAATGCGGCAGAGTAAAAGGCTGCGACAATAAACCTGTGATTGGTTATAAATGCTGCTCACATTAAATTCGACATGATCAATGCTTTTTTCACATTTTAATCTGGACCGACGATCACATTTCAAATTTTAAAAATCCCAAAATACTCTCTTTATGTTTCATATATATCGTTTCAAATTTCTCTCTCTTCTCACATACTCTCAAGCATTGGAACTTTCAGTATTCTCTCTGCAAACAAAAACCTCTCAAGTTTCTTCATGCTTTTTCAAGAAATTTCCAATGGCACCCAAGAAATCTGCTCTCGATTTTGCAAAGCTCGCTAAAAAATGTACTCTGGTGCCCTTATCGATGCTGAAGGGCTTGTCAAGCAGTATGCTAACAAGGATAGGGCCAGAAAGATTGTTGGCCTTCTGGAGAAATCTCGTATAATGGAGTTTCACTCCATTAACAAGCCTTAGACCTTTCAGGAGGAGGTCTCTATGTTCTATGTGAATGCTTTTGTTCATGATGATGACATTCACTCTTTAGTGAATGGGATGGAAGTCAAGTTGGCCGCAAACGACTTGACCGAGCTATTACATCTTCCTAATAGCGGACTCAAAAAGTCGAAAGACTACGAGTTCGACTACATGAAAATATGGAAGGAGATAGCCAAGAAAGAGGTAGCCGATGTTTGAATCCATCACCTACCAAAACAATCATTAAGGAAAGTACCACAAACTTATGGACGTGGTGGTGAAGTGCATCGACATAAAGTTTGGGTCATATAATCAGCTGTCACAAACAAAGTTGACTGTGATGGCAGCTATTATGGTGGAGTTGGAAGTGAACTAGAGCGAGTTCATTTTTGACAAGTTATGTCAAAACGTCCAAAATATCTAGCTGGAGGACAAAAAAATCAAGAACACCCTGGGCTATGGGCTAGTCCTGGGGTATTTGCTCGAGAAGAAGGGAGTGCCCTTTCACAAAGGGAAGCCCTTCCATGTCAACAAAATGTTGTTTAAGGCAAACTTATCAGCTGCTCAGAAGAATGCCCATACGAAGAAGAAAGGCGCTTCTGAGGGGGAATCAACTGAGAATGTTCCAGAGGAAACAACCGCCCCTGCTCCAGTCCCCTATCATGAACCTGCTCCCGTTGCCCCTACGATAACGAAGAGAAGAATAACAGCTGCACCTCGGAAGATAGCTGTGAAAAAGCAGAAGACTCAGACCACTGCTAGCTTGAGAGATGAAAAGGAATCAGTTGCCAATGTTGTTGATAAGCCGCGGTGAGTGGTCATTCGCATCATGGCTGAGACTTCCGATAGGGAAGAGGAAGAAGTCCCCTTGGAGAGGTGCTCCAAGAGACAACTTGTTTTGAAGTACGCTGCAGTAGCCCCTGTTGAAATGGTTGTAGCAGACACAACTATTTATGTGGCCCCAGCAGTTAACCAAGAAGAGGAGGTTGTCGATGACACAACTGCACCTACTATTGAAAAAGTTGTTATGGAGACAATTGTTGGTGGTGGTGATTCCATCTTGAGGATGAGCAAGTTGCCCATGACCTTGTTGCCTTAGATGAACCAGGATCCCCCGCTTATCCTGGGATAGAAGCCAGGTTGCGTACATGGAGGCTATGGAAACTGAGCAAAAGTAGAGTCTAATTCATGAGGCCAGAGATGATTGTAGAAGAAGAATAGCTTCTTGAATTTCTGGATAACGCAACTGTTGTGTTGGCTCTAAATGAATTACACTCCACCACCATTCTCTTCGAGAAGAAGGAAGCTGAGAAGGACAAGGCTCTTGAGAAGGGTAAGGGTCTCGAGCTTCATATTTATCCTTTCATAGATGCCAATATCCCAGATTGCTACGGCAACAGTGATGAAGATGAGCCTACCGAATGAGCTGATATAGTTGAAACTGATCAGCTGAAGCACGCCTTGAAAAGGTCCCGTAAGTTGCATGAACAAGCCCAACTGAGGGGTGTTGGAGAATCATCTTTGGTTCTCTCTACAACCCCCATTATCAAAGATGTGGTGAGGGACTTAGATGCAGTCACCTCCCCAGCTCACTCAATGGGACAAGACACAAGGGAGGATGGCGATGATGCTGGGACAGAAGAAGTAGTAGAAGGTAACCTAGTGGAGCCACGCCCTATAGAAGTTGTTGAGAAAACTATGGAATTGGATGAACAGTCATATGAAACAGCCATGTCCCCGGTGATAGTTGACCCCATCGACAAAGAATCAAGTGGTGAGCCAAGGGGAAAACTACTCACACCGCAGCTGTGGTCGGTGGAGAGCTGCAGGGACCAAGACAATGTGAATTAGGAGGCGAAGGTATGATTGCTAAAAAGGAAGTTGTTCTTTGTCGGTGAAGTTATGACGGTTGATATTGTCATAGCCGAGGCCCCAACAACACTAAAGGCCAATGAAATTCTTAGATCCAAGATGGAGTCTTGTAATTGAGGCATAAGATGGAGTGAGAAAAGATGGCAATTGAGAGTGCTAGTGCATGGAATGTAGAAAGTGCCTTCAGAGTTGAGATTGTTGCAAAGGTGGTCAAGACCCTATGGCGGTTGAGATTGCCAGGGTGATGTATCTATTTCTCGTGAAGTGCCAATTCTTCCATAATCCGAGTCCACGAACCTATGGTTATTGATGCATTAATTGACTCGAGGTGAATATTCCAATTTTTTGAAAATTTTGAAGAATAAACAGAGTTAGACAAAGAGGTCGGGAGTTGGAGAACAAAATAAAGTACACCAGGATGAGATTCATGCTAGTTGATGGGCCACCCCCACTAGCCCAATCTCCTGCCCGTGATGCTGGTAAAGCAGCTGAGGCAGCGGTAACTCAAAAGTTCAAAATCATCAACAAAATAAAGGTTTCCCAAAATTTTCAAATTAAATAAAAATCGTTGACTTCGTATCCATCGCCTCTAATCCTCGCCTGAGTTCCTCAACCTGAACAGTGTTAATAAATAGGAAATGAGCCTTTAACTCGCTTAATGGGGACACGTTTGTCAAAATTAACTACAAACACATAAGCATAATCGTAAATATTCAATGTATCTTTTCCTCTGAATTTTTTTTCTGACTGGCGAGTTACTTTATACCATTGCGGGTATACCCCGATGATACTTTTGATCCCAGGCCTATTTACGATCCCTCACTAACATGGTTTCCTCTTTCCACATTGCACATAAATGGAAACACATATACGAAGCATTTAATAATGACAAACAATACTTGAATAGAAATATCCCCATCTCTAAATAATAGTTGTCTTGATGCAGATAATGAGAATTTAGAAGTTGGTATGTCATAAGTTCTAGATCTCTAAATTTTCTTCGTTCCAAATTATGAAAATAGAATAATTTATCTTAGAATATTCAAAATCTTAAATATAAAAGCAATAATAAGTATATTATGAATCTTATATATAGATCTTGTTAAAATATCCATAATTATATTATACATTATGTAAATATTAAAAAATATTATAAGTTTAAAAATATTACAAATATATATAGTAATCTTCTTCCTAAAACAAAAATTGAAGGCTTCTATGACGTAAATCAATAATTAATAATTAAAATTAATACTAAAATATATAAATTAATAATTAATCTCACACACACATTTATATATATATATATTATACATGCTCACACTCACATCACACACGAGACAATCCACACATATTATCACATATATAGATATTATATTTATAACATGCTAATATATATATATATGTGTAATTTACAAATAAACACACAATAATATATATATATATATATACTCACACTCACATGCACACAAGATACCATACACACACTACATATTACAATATATATTACCAATACATACACTATATATATATATATATGTAAAAAAAAGGAACACACTCTCTCTAATATCAGTGTAAGTATACAACTTTTTGGTATCAAATCATTAGAGAGGAATAAGGCTATATATATATAGAGAGATAGGATCTTGTAAAATGACCTCTTCTAGTGACCTTTGTATGGATTGATCACAACCATCCACTCCTTTTAATCAATGGTCCAGATCCCTGTCAAATTTACATCATTTATCAATTATATAAAACACAAAAAGGGTAAATTAGTAACTAACAAAATCCTGTAATTAAATTCCCATAATAACGCCCCTAAATCATGGATGTGATGAAGATCATGTTACCATAACCGAAAAACAATCACAACATATCGACATTCTCTTCCTCTCTCTCTTCTTGCAAAACTAAAGAAAAAACAAAAATATAAACCAGTCGAACAAAAATTGCGACTTACATAATGGAAGATCAATATACTCACCAATATTAGAGTGACTATTAATGGAGATTATAGATAAAACCATCGAATTTGCAGGCGACAAAACTGGTACGTAGAATTTTGATGCATAATAGCAAGATTACAGTATGCCATAGTTATCTGCAAATCGTAAAATAAACATGTTTACATCCACTGCCTTCCTTTATTATACATTCATTCATTTAAATAACAAACAATAATGCATAATTAGTGTTTTCTAATGTATAATTTGAAAAAATGATGCACAATTAGTTTATTTTTGAACCTTGATGCATTGAAAAAGTCACACCTTAAGTTTACAGTTTTGATGCACATATATTGTATACGTAATGCACAACTTTATAAAAACGATGAATATTTTGAGTTTATTTTGATCCATAATGACTAGTAAACAGTTCATTCTTATCTCAATTTGTAACTTGTTCCCTTTACAAACAGTTAAAGATTAGTTTATAAGTTTATTATCATACAACTGAAAAGTATATAGTAAAAGGAAACAAATCTAGTTTAATCAGCCACTTGTGCAAGCTAGAAAACGTGGCAAATAACCTTTGTCATTTTGATTTATACATTGAAAATGTGATGCATACCTAGATATAATTGATGCATAATTAGTAATAAAATGATAATACTTATCTTAATGTGTAACTTGTGCACATTACAAAAATAGTAAAAATTGAATTGGTAAATTTGAAGCATAAAGATACTGATAGAGTGATGCATAAATAGGCAATAAGCAGTGCATATTTAGTTGTTATTTGCAACATGTGCACATTAGACAACCATGGCAAAATAACATTTGTGATTTGATGCTTATATGTACATATATGGTGCATAATTATTTCTAAATTGGTGCAAAACCTATGATGCATATTATATCTTTCTTCTGCCACAATGATATGAATGTTTTATGCAGATTTACTTGATGCAGATAGCCAACACACTGAAGTACGAGAACACATAGTAATATTCCTTGGCTCTACTAAGTATTGGATACCTGAAATTGAACAAGAGAAATTACCACGAATAGCATGCAATTTCCTACATTGGAGGACGATGTACAGTTTTATAGGGACTACGATAAAAAATACGATTTTAACATACGAAGAAACACCTCTAGAAAATTTAAGAACCAAGAGATCTGGGTGCAGTACATTTTATGTAGGAAATGGAGAAGAAAGCAGTAAACATATAAGAAGCCGCAAGAGAATTTCAAACTGCATTGGTTGCAAGGCAAACTGCGTACTAAAATAAACAGGAAACAATGCATACACAATAAAGTATTTCGAAGAACGCCACACACATTGTTTCACATCAGAATCTTACTGGCATTTTAAAGAAAATCGGAATTTAAATTTTGGTCACCAATAATTTATTATAAATTGCTCTAAGGGCAACATAGGCACTGCAAAGACACACCACTTATTTAGGCAGATTGTTGGAGGATATTCGCTAGCAGGTGCATCACAGATCGATTTCAAGAATTTCAAAAGAGACTTGAAGGCATACATACGTGGGGCAGACACACAATTGATAATCGATATTTTTAAAAAAGAGAGAGATGTGTCCATGAATGGCTTTTAGTTATGACGTGGACGAAGCTGTTCTGGGGATCCTATTTCTGTACGCATTTATGCTATATTTGGAGACGTAATTTCATTTGATGCTACTTACAACACAAACAGGTCAGTTAAAAATATGGTGCATATACAAACCCCAACTGGTGTGTATATATATAATGTGGTGTAATTTTACAAACAATGTACTTGTTCAACATGTATAAAATGGTTTTTGCACTGTTCATAGTCATCAACAACCATTGCCGTTGTGTTACATTTGCATGTGGATTATTATTGAAGGAGAATAAGGAATTCTATGTCTGGTTATTCAGAAATTATTTGGAAATGATGTGCAGAGAGCCGTACTACATTGTAACCGATCGGGATCAGGCAATGAAAAATGCGTTCAAATTAGTGTTCAAGACCGCAAGGCACCGCTTATGTATGTGGCACATTATGGAGAAGGTGAGCACTAAAGTCGGTCATACATTGTCAAAATATGAGCAATTCTTACGTTGTCTAAATTCAGCTGTTTGGAATGACCAAATTGAACCTGCTATATTTGAAACATTATGGCAATCAGTGATGGTGGAGTTTGATCTAGAAAACCATCCCTGGTTTTCATCACTGTATGTCATCAGGAAAAGTTGGATCCCCGCTTATTCTAGAGATGTTCCTATGGAGGGGTTACTATGGACTACGTCACGGTCTGAAAGCAGAACAGTTGGTTTGGTGGGTTTACAAACCCGCAAGTCAATTTAGTAGAGTTCTTCATGCACTTTGACAGCGGAATGAATTCGCAAGGACACGCAGTACACAAACTCAACAAAGACAGTGACACTCTCATTCTTGAATGCAAGACGTCGTTGGACATTGAAACACATGCAGCAACATTGTACGCGCATGCTATTTTTAAAAAAATAAGCATGTAGATTGAAACAACATGTTATAAGTGCTCAGTACATTTGGTCGCAAGAACAGATGGCAATTGTTCCTACTCAATAAAAGATCAAAATGACGCAATTTTCAATTTATTGTACTGCAAAGAAGAAGCGTAAGCAATGTGTAGCCGCAAGATGTTTGAAATGCACGGGATTTTGTGTCAGCACATCTTCGTCATATTCAAGGACATCAAAGAAATTCCCAACAAATATGTACCCTACATGGTGGATGAAACTGGCATCCGTACATCCATCAACAATAAGCAGGCAACTATATGAATTCGAAGGCGGTGAAGAAGCAAACATAACTCTAAATGAATTATGGTCAACTTTCCACAGCTGCATAAGACTTGCAAACGGCAGAGTGGGAAAATTGACAGATTTATCACGCTTATTATCTGAACACAGGGACAAATTTGCTCATGACCAAAAGAGCACACAGTTGGTAGCAAGCATGCACTAATTGAGACTTACTGCGGCTCTATTTCTCAAATGGACATCTGAGTATTGCCACCACAACTAGCACGTCACAAGGGCAGCGGGAGCCGAATAAAAAGCAGGATACAGAGTCAGAAAGAAAAGGTAATCCGTGCAAGCACCAAATTAAAAACAAACATGCAGCATCTGTGGCAAATTTGTATTGCACAACAACCAGACTTGTCCCAATCAACCAATAGATTGAGCACCCATTTTTTATTAGATTCAATTTGATACTTTTCAAACTCAGTACATTACAATCTAAGTTTTGATTGTGAATGTATGATTACATATTATGAAATCAAACGAATCAACATTATATTCTGCATATGCACTACACATGGGCCATTAACTATGCATAAAAAAATGCACTGTGAAAATCGAAATGCATCAACACAGTACTAACTATGTGTCAAAATGTTACTAAATGTGCACTACAAGTGCCATTAACTCTGCATCAAAAAAATGCATTGTGAAAAGCATATATGCATCAACACACTACTAACTATGCGTCAAAAAGCTACTAAATGTGCACTACAAATGTCATTAACTATGCATCAAAAAATAAGCATTGTGAACAGCATAAATGCATCAACATAATACTAACCATGCGCCAAAAAGTTATTAAATGTGCATAAGTATTAAACAGAGCAATTCAATAACTTGATTAGTTGTGCACATAAATATCGTTAACCATACACAAATATATTGAACAAATATACCATTTCATCAAATATGATGAAAAAATTGCACAGAGTTCCAATTAACAAAAGAAGTAAAATTGTTGGGGTGAACAAATAACACAAATATATTGTGAAAAAAGTGAAAATACATACTTACATACAATTGTTCCATTAAACTGTTAAAATTATGTCATCATTCCAAACAAACTACACTAAAATAACAAAAAACCATTCCCAAAAAAAAAAACTGAAATAGTTTTCAAATACAAAATATTAGCCCATGAAATTCCAAAAACTAGCCCTATGCTTTCTTCTTCTCATTGAAAAATTTCTTGGCCGAATCTAAAACATTTTTCCTCTCCTAGTTCAAATCATCTGCTATAATTGCATGGCATTACAACATCCTCAAGCGTGTGAATAAAGCAGCATCAGCATTGTTAAAGCCAACATTTCATTTCTTCAATGCTCCACCCATGTAAGTCTCCATATGCCGCATCGCATAGACTACACAATCAATTTTATTTTCCGAATCCCTCCATGACATAGCAAGCCTAGCTGGGGAATATTTTTCAACCACACGCGATGTGCCGCATCGCATAGACTACACAATCAATTTTATTGTCCGGTAAAATGTCTTTTGTTTTAAAAATCAATCTCCTAAAATTGTTTTGGTTTGTAATCATCAAAAAGGGGAGTTTGTTAGATAAATATTTTTAACATGATTTTGATAATTATGTTTTACTGAGTTTTTATACCAAAACAATATCTCTTATTATTGTCCAAATACTGAGTTTTTACTGAGTTTGTTAGATAAATATCTCCTATTATTTTTGTATATTCAAAACAATTCGTTTCGAGCGATATAAAAAGTGATTTTTATGTTTTAAACTATTTTTAACTATTACCGAATACCATCAAGGTAAAACGGCACTCGTAAGATGAAGTCCAAAATTTTTTCACGAACTGGAACGCTCCTGGAATAGGTTGTGCCTGAAAGTTTAAGATTGCATTTTCTCAAACAAAATGTTCCAGGGACATGTTGACCTGGAGGTTGACCGGTCGATCCCCCTGGTCGACCGGTCAACCCCCCCGGTCAACCTGTGTCCAAGTCCCTTGCCTCTCTTGCCTCTCTGTCTCAACTTTCTTTCATTCTATAACAAGCAGGGACAGGTCGACCAATAGGTCGACCGGTCGACTAGGGTGTGTTTGATAAACGGTTTTATCATGATTTTGATGATTTTGTTTTTATACCAAAACAATGTTTTTAAATGTTGTCCAAATACTCCTAAATGATTTAAATTGTTTCTACTAATTTTCCGGAGTATTTCTTCAAGTTTATTTTCGACAAAATTGGACAACACTTTTAATGATTTTGTGTTAATGTGTTTTTACATCAAAACAATATTTCTAATGTTGTCCAAAATACTCCCGATCGGTTTAAAATGTTTTTACTAATTTTTTGAGTATTTCTTGAAGTTTATTTTCGATAAAATATTGGACAACACTTTTTTGTCTCGTGTTAAACCGGACAACCCATGTCTAAAAGATTAGTTTTGAAATAGAAACGAGGCGTTTTGGAAAACCCCGGAGGTTGACCCGATCGCACAAAAGGGAGACGTGTCAAGAGAAACGAACGCATGTCTCTCAAAACTTGAGCAGGTGACCGGTCCCTATGGGCGACCGGTCAGACCCATGGTCGACCGGTCGGACCCCCCTGGACCGGTCAAGTAGTGTAAATTTTGCTGTGTAAAATTTTCTTTGTATAAGTGTGCGACCGGTCGCCCTATGGTTTGACAGCAAAATTCTAACCGTTGTGCAGCAGACAGTTTTTCCCTAATTTGTGGGATTGATTTCTAATAGCTATAATTTTGATTTTAATTGCAATTGTTTTGTAAAAATCAGTTCCCAGGAGGAGCCTATCAATGATCAATCATCTCATATAAATAGAGGAAGTTTTGAACCACAACAATAAGAGAGAAAACTACAACACAACAAGATACATTCAAGCAAACATATTTGTTCTTCATTGTTATTATTCTTGTTGTAATTTGCCTATATCACTTTCACATCTTGAGGTCTAGGCTTATTTCTTGATTACACTTGCACTCAATTTGTATCATTCATTATCGAGTTGTAATCTTGAATTTTTGGGTTATCATTCAACACAAGATATCCTTGTGAGTGTTCTTGTGGTAAGAACACACTTGGATGATCTAGGTGATAGGTGGAAGAATATTGTGATGATCTTCTTATTGAAGAGTGTGGTGCTCTTCGAGGTGTTGAAGAATTTGGTGTTCTTCAAGATTGAAGATTGTGGTAATCTTCACAAGGTGCCGTTGGAGATTGTGGTAATCTTCAAGAGAGATTGTGGTAATCTCAAAGGTGGTGTTGAAGAAGAGTGTGGTGCTCTTCAAGGTGATGTTGTAAGGTGTTGTATTAATTTTGGTAATTAATAAAATCTTTTTTTCTTTTTGAAATCCATCCCGGATATACTGGGGTGGTAGAGGATTAGGCCCTAGGTGGGTTGAGCCTCTATAAATCGATGCGTGTTATTTACTTCCCGCACCTTTATTATTGTCTTGGCATATTTGTTTCGGAAAAGAGGGCATAATCGAAAAGATGGAGATAATCTATTCACCCCCCTCTAGATTATCGTAGCCGTTTGGACTTACAAGTGGTATCAAAGCCAAACTCTTTGGCAAGCTCGTTCCACATCACGAGTAAAGAGGAACGATCATCGGCTACGAATGAAGTCTACCTTACCGGCACCTCCACCACCAAGCCACCACTATTTGATTCCAAAAATTATACATTTTGGAAAGAAAGAATGGAATGCTATCTACAAGGTTGCAGGTTCGACATTTGGAACACGATCGTCAATGGAGAATATATTCCGACGAAGGACACACCTCACACCTCCAAAGGCTTCAAAAAGCTCAATGATGAAGAGAAGAAAATCATCTCATTAAATGGTAAAGCTCTTAATATTTTGTATTGTTCACTTACCATTTTGGAATATGATCATATTGTAGGAATTAAATCGGCACGTGAAGTATGGAGATTAGGAGAAGTATATGCAAATGGAAGGAGTCACTCAAAAGTATCTACTTCTCAATTGGATACAACATCAAATCCAACAACTTGGGATGAGCTTCCTACAACCTCCGACGATGATGAAGACGAACGTTGTCTTATGGGCTTCGAAGAAAATGAGGTCAGGTAAGTTCTAAACCTTCTACTTCCTATGATAATAATGATTATAGGGATTTGCAAAATGATTTTGATGAGCTTCAAAATGAATTCCAAAGCTTACTTGTTAAATACAAAAATTTGAAAAAGGAATTCAATGTTTTGAAAAATGATAAGGATAGTTTATTTACTTCCTATGAATCACTATCATGTACTCACACCACCATACTTGATAAGGTTAGAAACCTTGAAAAAGAAAATAGTACTCTTGTTGAGAATATTAATTACATGAAAAAGGATTTATCAAAATCCAACTTGAGTACCGATAAAATGACTGATATTGTTGATGTTCATAGTTGTGATAAATTGAAACAAGGACTTGATCATAAGCCTAGTGTTGTTAATTATGTGAAAATAAATCAAGTCCCTATGCATGTTGGTCATTATGCTCCAAAAATTATTACTTGTTTCTATTGTGGTAAAAAGGGTCATATGGTATATACTTGTCGGGCTAGAAATAGCTCTAATTATTGTTGGAGACTTAAAAGTCTCAAAGCTAATCCCAAAGGACCCAAACACTTGAGGATACCACAAAACGATATCATACTAGGTACCCGACGGAATAATATTCAAGGAAAATTCGTGACGCCAAGAAGACATCAAATGACCGTCTCATTCAATCAAAGGAAAAGACATCACCACAATGAATTTCCAAGAGAAAGACATTATCAACAATGGGAAGGACATAATCCTTGGAAATGGAGCAATTGGAGAAGTTATCATCTACAAGATGATTTTCAAAGGGGAAGATACCATCAACAACGGGAAAGACATAACCCATGAAAATGGCGTAATTGGTAAACCGTATCTCCTCATTTAAATATGCATTTTATTTTATTATTATGCATGTTTTTAATTGTGCCTAATTTTTCAAAATGAGTTTTCAAAAATTTATTTTTAAAATTAAGGTCTTCTACATATTTGTGTTTTTAAAATTTTTTTTAAAAGGAGACCTTGCATAATGTTTTAATAAAATCTTGTGCATTTGCTAAGGCTAAAATATTTTATTATCTATGAATTTTTATGGCATAAGCATACTTGTGATATATCTTATTGTTTTTAGCCTACACTTGTATCATATTTGTTTTGTGCTAGACTTGTTTAAGATATGTATAGGATATATATTTCCTCATCCTCTTCAAGAGATGCTTAAACTATCGAGGTACGCTCATCATTGGTATTCATCCTATAGACTCGATATATTTTTGTCATATGCCTATGTGCTTGTTTTTCAAGTTACTTCAAAGTATTTCACATAATTGCCATTAAGAGGATTTTTCGATTTCTGAAAGGTACTATTCTATAAAGCTTGTTTTATCCGAGACTTGTAAAGGATTATATTTGTTTTGATAAAACATTTGATTTTTTATCCTCTTCTCAAAATTATGCATTTGATTGCTCATATTCATTCTTGTCAAAACTCTTGTTCAAATGCTTCTTTTAAATGAGGTCTCAACCATATGCCCTCGGATTTTCAAATTTCAAAAGAGACCTTATATAGCTTTTTATAAGCTTATTTGAACTTACATTTTCTATGAAACTCTTGATGAGTTGTTTGAAAGCATAGTATGAGTTACTTGTTATTGTATCTCTATTATTCGATATTACTATGCTATTGTGCAAAGAAATCTTGTTAAGATTTTGCAGAAATTTTTAGTATTTTGGAACAAGTTTGATGACCAAGGGGAGGATAGTAGCTCAAAGGTAATGTCAAGATGAATGTATTGATTTTGATAAAACATTTGCACCCATAGCATGTTTTTTTAAGCTATTCGCATTTTACTTGCCCATTCTTGTTTTAAGAAAATTTCAAGTTTTACCAAATGGATGTTAAATCCACTTTTCTAAATGGTTTTACTCAAGGAGTAGTCTATGTAAAACAACCGGGGTTTGAAAATTTATCTAGGCCAAATTCTATTTATAAAAGGCCTTGTACGTTTAATATAAGCATCTCGTGTTTTGTATGATAAACTTAGCTATTTCTTTGCAAAATGATTTTACAAGAGGTAAAGTTGATACTACTCTCTTTGTTTTTGAAAAAGGGCTAGATTGCTTATTAGTACATATTTGAGTTGATTTGGTGCCACTAATTAATTTTTGTGCAAGATGTTTTCTTAGATGATGCAAGGTAAATTTAAGATGTTCATGATGGGGGGAACTCAATTTCTTCCTTGGAATTCAAGTTAAACAATGCCAAGAATATGGCTATATTTTTCAATCAAGTATACAAAAGTACCTTTGAAGAAGTTAGGCATTGAAGAAGGAAGAACAATATCTATTCCTATGGCAACAATATCAAGATGGACAAAAGTTGAGAAGGCATATTGATAGACAAACATATTCAAGGTATGTTCATTAAATTTTCTTATTCCTTTAGACTCGACATTTTTTATGCCTTATGTCTATATGCTCGACTTCAAAACTATCCCAATGAATCTCATTAAAGTGCCTTTAAAAGAAATTTTCAAATATTTGAAAGGCACTCCTTCTTATAGCTTGTCTATCCAAGGTTTTAAATCGTTCATATTTTTCTCGGGATAACAAGTCCGGTGATTACAATTTCTCAAAATATGGTTCGTCATAATCGAACTAAACATATTGAGATTCAATATCTTTCTCTAAGGGATTGCGTTTCAAAAAAACGAAAATTTGAGATGTGTTTAATTCCGTCTCAAAGATAACTCGTTGGACATTTGTTCATTTACCACCGAGTCTTTTACTTCATTTCGAGCTTGATTATGACATAATGTATATTGAATGAGATCTACGTTTGCATTTTGTAAGTTTTTAAAACTTAGGGGCGAAAAATCGGATTTTTGGATCAAATTTCAGACTTTTGCAAAACAGACTGATCCAGTGACCAGTTGGGGTGAGGCCGACCGTTCACCCTATACCTCGACCGGTCGACATCACCCTGGACCGGTCGCCCTACGCCAAGTTTTGGTTAAATTGCCTTCTGTTTCCAGACTTAGTCATTTTGGCGTTTTTGTTCTATATTTCGACCCCTTTGCAATTTTCACACACAATTCACTTCAAATGAGTTTTTTGCATACATTACATATTTTGGGGATTATCTTGCTCGTTTATCATCATTGTTACTCATCCTCACCAATTAAATGGTAAGAATTCTACTCCTTTTATCTCAATTGGGTTGAACCCTTGAGAAAATGCTTCTACTTGATATATTGATGGAATTCTTATATAATTGTGTTGTGAATGATGATTGTTGTTGGATTATATTTGTAAAATTGCTTTTGGTGATGAAAAACTTGGCTTGATTACATTTACAAGGGCTTTATATATCTTCTTCAATTTTTGACGCCCGCCAAGTGTTCGATAAAACGTTTCAATGAAAAATTCATCACCTTCATGATTCTCTCGATTTCAAAAGTCTTATATATTTATAGAGATCATGTCTTGCAAATCAAATGATTTTTCATAAGCTTCTACAAGTCATATGATTGACTTTTCCCTCCTATTTGGTTTATAAGCTTCAATGTTCAAATAGCTCAATAAATCGGTAAAATTGCGCACTTTGATATGATAATATGATGTTTTTATCGTGCTAACATTCTTTTTGATGATTCCAAAGGGGGAGAAACAGGTTATAAGCTTATTAGATCAAAGAAGCTAAAATAAGCTCGAGAAAGAAGCTATAAGTTGTGGCTATTAAAAGCCATAAGTTGTGGATCATACTTAGTCCATTTGATGTATTATGGACAGGTTATAAGCTTATTAGCTCAAAGAAGCTAAAATAAGCTCGAGAAAGAAGCTATAAGCTGTGGCTATTAAAAGCCATAAGTTGTGGATCATACTTAGTCCATTTGAGGTATTATGGACTCATATTCATGACTAATGATGTTTTGTTGACAGGGGGAGCTTATAAGCTCTTGATACTTAAGCTCAAGTTATAAAGGCAGAGCTTTTAGCTTTTGGTTGATTGCTTCTACATTACTCTTGTTATGCATGTTGATAGGGAGAGCTTTTGCAAAAATGTTTTGTATATCTATACTCCCATCCTTGTGTTTGATGTTGCGTGGAATGTTGTCGCTCATAATGGATAGTTTATTTTTAACCGGTAAAATTGTTTTGTTTTTAAAATCAACTTCGTTAAATTGTTTTGGTTTGTATTCATCAAAAAGGGGGAGATTGTTTGATAAATGGTTTTATCATGATTTTGATGATTTTGTTTTTATACCAAAACAATGTTTTTAAATATTGTCCAAATACTCCTAAATGATTTATATTGTTTCTACTATTTTTCCGGAGTATTTCTTCAAGTTTATTTTCGACAAAATTGGACAACACTTTTAATGATTTTGTGTTAATGTGTTTTTACGTCAAAACAATATTTCTAATGTTGTCCAAAATACTCCCGATCGGTTTTGCTTTTCCTAATTTTTCGGAGTATTTCTTGAAGTTTATTTTCGATAAAATATTGGACAACACTTTAATCTCGTGTTAAACCGGACAACCCGTGTCTGAAAGATTAGTTTTGAAACAGAAACGAGACGTTTTGGAAAACCCTGGAGGTCGACCGGTCGCACAAAAGGGCGATCGGTGCCTGAAGAGAAACAGAACGCACTGTCTCTCAAAACTTGAGCAGGGTGACCGGTCCCTATGGGGGGCGACCGGTCGGACCCATGGTCGACCGGGTTGGACCCCTGGACCGGTCAAGTAGTGTAAATTTTGCTGTGTAAAATTTTCTTTGTATAAGTGTGCGACAAGTCGCCCTATGGTTTGACAGCAAAATTCTAACCGTTGTGCAGCAGACAGTTTTTCCCTAATTTGTGGGATTGATTTCTAACAGCTATAATCTTGATTTAAATTGCAATTGATTTGTAGAAATCATTTCCCAAGAGGAGTCTATCAATGATCAATCATCTCCTATAAATACAGGAAGTTTTGAAGCACAACAATAAGAGAGAAAACTACAACACAACAAGATACATTCAAGCAAACATATTTGTTCTTCATTGTTATTATTCTTGTTGAAGTTTGCCTAGCTTATCACTTTCACATCTTAAGGTCTAGGCTTATTTCTTGATTACACTTGCACTCAATTTGTATCATTCATTATCGAGTTGTAATCTTGAATTTTTGGGTTATCATTCAACACAAGATATCCTTGTGAGTGTTCTTGTGGTAAGAACACACTTGGATGATCTAGGTGATAAGTGCAAGAAGATTGTGGTGATCTTCTTATTGAAGAGTGTGGTGCTCTTCGAGGTGTTGAAGAATTTGGTGTTCTTCAAGATTGAAGATTGTGGTAATCTTCACAAGGTGCCGTTGGAGATTGTGGTAATCTTCAAGAGAGATTGTGGTAATCTCAAAGGTGGTGTTGAAGAAGAGTGTGGTGCTCTTCAAGGTGATGTTGTAAGGTGTTGCATTAATTGTGGTAATTAATAAAATCTTTTTTTCTTTTTGAAATCCATCCCGGATATACTGGGGTGGTAGAGGATTAGGCCCTAGGTGGGTGAACCTCTATAAATCGACGTGTGTTGTTTACTTTCTGCACCTTTATTATTGTCTTGGCTTATTTGTTTCGAAAAAGACGGCATAATCGAAAAGATGGAGATAATCTATTCATCCCCCCTCTAGATTATCGTAGCCGCTTAGACTTACAGGGTGGTCGACCGGTCGATTCCCCCGGTCGACCTGTGTGGGATTCATCTCAACGGACTTATTTTTCAAATCTTTGTATTGATCGACTGGTCGACCCACTGGTCGACCAGCTCAAAATCTGACGATTTTGAGCTTGTGGGAGACAACTTTTCCTGATTTTGTGGAGTTGATTTGTAACAACTATATTCTTGATTTAATCTATATTTTCTTTACAGATTTCACTCTCCAAGAGGATCCTATCAATGTTCAAGACCTCTCCTATAAATAGAGGAATATTTGAAGCAACAAGATACAACACAACTACACAATCAATACAATACAAGCAAAACTCTTTTTCTTCATTGTCAAAATTCTTGTTGCACTTTGCCTAAGTCTTTCACTTTCACATCTTGAGGTCTAGGCTTGATTCTTGATTACACTTGCACTTCAAAGTTGTATACTTCATTATCGAGTTGTAATCTTGAATTTGTTTCAATCATCCAAAATAAGACATCTTTGTTAGTGTTCTTGTGGTAAGAGCACACTTGGGTGATTTTAGGTGTTGAAGAGTGTGGTACTCTTTATAGGTGAAGGAAGATTGTGGTAATCTCCTTGGTGGTGTTGTAAGAAGAGTGTGGTACTCTTTAAGGTGAAGTTGTAATAGTTTTGGTAAATATTAATAAAATTCTTTTTCTTTTTCGAAATCCATCCCGGATATATTGGGGTGGTAAAGCACGTAGTCCTTGTGAGTCCAAGCGGCTACGATAATCTAGAGGGGGGTGAATAGATTATCTCCATCTTTTCGATTTTACCCTCTTTTTCGAACCGAATGCTCAAAGACAATAATAAAGGTGCGGAATGTAAACAACACACGACGATTTAAAGAGGTTCAACCCACCTAGGGCCTAATCCTCTACCACCCCAAAGATATCAGGGATGGATTTCAAAAAAGAAAAAGATTTTATTAATTTACCAAAAATTAATACAACACCAACTTACAACAACACCTTGAAGAGCACCACACTCTTCTTTAACACCACCTTTGAGATTACCACAATCTCACTTGAAGATTACCACAATCTCCAACGGCACCTTGTGAAGATTACCACAATCTTCAACCTTGAAGAATACCAAATTCTTCAACACCTCAACAAGAAGATTACCACAATCTTCTTACACCTAACACCTAGATCACCCAAGTGTGTTCTTACCACAAGAACACTCACAAGGATATCTTGTGTTGAATGATAACCCAAAAATTCAAGATTACAACTCGATAATTGATAATACAATAGAGTGCAAGTGTAATCAAGAATAGCCTAGACCTCGAGGATGTGAAAGTGAATAGCTAGGCAAATTACAACAAGAAATAAGAAAATATAAGAACAAGTGTATTCTTGAGTGTATCTTGTTGTGTTGTAGTTTTCTCTCATGTTGTGTTGCTTCAATTCTTCCACTATTTATAGAAGATGTCTTGTACATGATAGGCTTCTCTTGGGGACATGAATTCAGTAAAAATTGCAAGACAATTGAAGAAAAGAGCTGTTAGAAATCAATCCCACAAATTAAGGAAAAGATGTGCTTACAACATTTACATTTTTTTGTCAAACTTAAGAGCGGCCGGTCACAAGACAAAATAAGTTTGAAAATGAGAATACACATTTACAGGCGGGCCGGTCGACGTAGGGTTCGACCGGTCGTCCCTCGACTTCAACCGGTCGCACAACCTCAAAAATGAGTGGAATCGCCCATGTCGGTCGACCGGTCGACGGTTGTAGATAGTTGCCCTATAGGGCGACCGGTTGTTGCCTGACCATTTTTCGCAAACATGAAGTTTTCTGTTTTCCTCAACTTTCAGTACGGGTTGCCCTATCGACGAGGTTGACCTCAAAACAAAAGTGTTGTCCAATTTTATATCGAAAATAAACTTCAAGAAATACTCCGAAAAATAGTGAAAACATTTTAGACCGATCGGGAGTATTAGGACAACATTTAGAAACATAGTTTCAATGTAAAAACCCATTGACATAAAATCCTTAAATGTGTTGTCCAATATGGTCGAAAATAAACTTGAGGAAATACTCCGGAAAATATTAAAACCATTTTAAATCATTTAGGAGTATTTGGACAACCTTTAAAAACATTGTTTTGGTATAAAAACAAAATCATCAAAATCATGATAAAACCATTTATCAAACAGTCCTTAGGTGCGGTGAAGCTCTATAAATCATTGTGTGTTGTTTATTTTCCCGCACTTATATCCTTGTTATCATTCGTTCATTCGAAAAAGAAGGCGAAACTCGGAAAATCGGCATAATCTATTCACCCCCTCTCTAGATTATCATAGCCACTTGGACTAACAAGTGGTATCAGAGCCAAACTCTTTGGCAAGCTCGTTCCACATCGCGAGTCAAGAGGAAAAATCCATGACTACGAACGAAGGCTATCTGTAATACACGAGCCTCACTACTCACCTGATCAATATAGTTCATGCATTACATGGGATTTATGTGCTATTTGCATTGATATTGACATTGTGTAATTCATTTTATTTTATAGGTTATGAATATTTGCATATATTTAAAATTCTCAAATAAGTGCTAGTTGTTGGATCTTTAGTTTAAATAATGTATTTTGCATTGAGATACAAAGATCCAGTGTCAAACTAAATACTATTAGATTACACGTGGTAAACTTAAATGTGAGAGATAACATCGATGTGTGTATCAGGAAATAAAATATGTGAATATATAATATTGGATAAAAGCATTAATCTATCTTTAAATATATATATGTGTGTGTGTATATATATATATATTTATATATGGAAATATGTATAATAGAAAGAGATAAATTACACATCATATATATATGTACGTGACTATATATATATATATATATATATGTATGTAAATTGAAACACCCACATATATATAGATATATACACGTGTATTAATCATAAATGGCAAGACATGCATGCATAGGCATATATACTAATATATATGTTGGATTATCCTAAAACTAATATATTATATATAAGTTTAATTAAACTATTCATTTCTGGTGTGTGTTCACCACCTAAAGTGTCAATGTCATAGAAGTATATAAATATATGCATACTTACCAATTACAAAACACACACAGTACATATATATATATATATATATAATTATTTAGTTACCTAAAACACTTAAATACATATTATCACACATGATAATGATTACAATATATATTGTATGCTAAGTTTTCTTCCACCGCCTTACCTGTACCAACCTGATAAGTAAGCCTACATACATACATATATATATATATATATATATATATATTGATAAACTTAAGGAGAAATAAAAAAAAAAAAAACGCGATTGATCGCAGCCGAGGATTTCTTGCTACTTAATTTCTTAGGTGATAATTCTTTGGAAATCACCAGTGAAGGTAATTAATTAGGTTTTATGCTTTATGAAAGATCAATTTCTCAATTCACGAGTTAGAATTAATTAGGGGCCGTTGTTATATTTTATTAGTGGGGTTAAACGTTAAGGTTTGGCAAACTTTAGTAAATTTAGTGAATTTAAGACATTTTCACTGTAGTTTACTAATTAAGTGGTGAAGCTCATGTAGAAGGGTGTGAAATAGAAAAGTTTCAGATTTTCAGTTATTTAAATTGATACTTAATCTTTTTCTTTTCATTTCAAAGTGGGGAGTAATGTAAAATATAAATAAAATAAAATAAATATGCATAGATATAAGAAAAAGGAAAATAGTTATTCATAGGTATATTAGATATTTTCTGGGTGTTAGAAACGGGATATGCCATTAAATATATTAGAAACTTTATAAAGATCAAATAGAAAATATTGGAAGTAATGTCCAAAATTTAAAGATTTAATGAAAGTGTAAGAGTGAAATTACACCAATTACGGGATGACAAAATGTATTCAAAATGCAGAATTGGGGTGTTTGGGGGTTTCGACTAAGCCTGAATGATATGTTTGAGAGTCCAATTATCAACTTGATAAGTTTAGGATTTAAGGTCCTTCATGATTTTTAAATAGCAAACTTAATGATGCAGAAATAGAAATTGAAAGCTTATATTCTTTACAGATGGTTCATACATGAGGTTAGGGAGTTACAACTAACCGTCTCGTAAATAAGCCACAAATGATGCAAGGTAAGTAAAAATCCATTTACAACTGTAATGCATGAACATAACATTGTTTGAATTAATTGTATTATATGTGATTGTGGTATCTTGTTGAATATACGTGGATATTATATATTGCATAATTGGCTTGCATGATGTTGCAATATGGTGCTTGGTGAGCATTGAACTTGTCATTCACAGCATTTGCATGTGCGTGCATATTACAAGAGGATGTTCGCATGCACGAAAATATTTTATAGAAGAAAATGGTTGTTTGTTGACCACTGCTAGTGCACGGAGGCACGCTGGGCGTGCTTATGATATATGTTTAGGTATAACATGTGGGATACTTCCTGGTGAACACAGAGCTAGATAGGAGATGGGCTCTTGGTGGGTCACTGAAGGATGGTCCATTTGTGAGTACCTATGTATGGCCTCGGGGTGGGATACTTCTTGGCGGACACAAGGGACGCAAGTAGGGACTCTTGGGTGGGCGCGGGAGGATGGTCCACACATAGATCCATACGAGATATTATTGGCCATTTGATTATTCTTTGTGTGCGAGCTCTTTTTCGGTGCATAGTAGGTCATGGGGGCCCAAATGAAAGAAAATGATTTTGAATAAAGTATTTTAAAGTCGTGGATTTTACATGTTAGCATTACATGTTGGAAAAGCATCACTATTCTTTGGACATGCATGATTTTTACTTGCTGAGCTCTAGCTCATGTAGTTCATGCATTGCAGGTGAGCATGGAAATACCTGAGTCGTTGGCTTACTGTGCAGTGCTGAAGTTTCTTCAGGTTTTTAGGATCATGGATATGGATGACGACCTGTCGGGCTTATTTTTGGGTTCATTTTGGTTTGGTTTCTGTTGTGTTATATGTAGGAACTCGTACTGTATATATAGTAATCGTGTTTACGTGCAAACGGGGTTAACTGCCTTTTTGCGTAGGAATGATAAAATCTTTGCTGCAGTATACATGGTTTATTTCGTTGATTGTCTGTTATTAAATTTACACAGGAAAAGAAAAAAAAATTACACGTTTTAAATAGAGTTTTTGGTCGAGTTGTGTTGTTTATATATTTTGTAGTAGTAGTAATAAGGGTGGGCGTCACACTATCTTACCACCGGCACCTCCACCAATAAGCCACCACTATTCGACGCCAACAACTACGCATTTTGGAAAGACCGAATGGAGTACTTTCTACAAGGATGTGGATTCGATATTTGGAATGCGGTTATTGAAAGGATAGATCAACCAACCAAGAAATTAGAAGATGGTACCACGACCCTAAAGACCTTCAAGGAATTTGATGAAAACGACAAGAAGTCATTCTCTCTAAACGGTAAGGCCTTAAATATTTTACATTGTTCACTCACCGCCACCGAGTATAACCGTATTAGAGGAATAAGGTCCGCACATGAAGTATGGAAAAAATTGGAAACCATATATGAGGGCACTAAGAAAGTAAAGCAAGCAAGAAAAACCATTCTTGTAAATGACTTTGAAAATTTCAATATGCATGATGGTGAAAACATATCAAAGATGGTGGAAAGGCTTGTCAACATTGTCAATCCTCTTATGGCACTTGGGAAGGTCGTATCCGAAGAAGATTAAGTCACCAAGGTCCTAAATGCTCTTCCCGGCTCATGGTCCAAAAAGGTGACGACAATCACGGAAGCACAAAATCTCGAAACACTCAAGTTCGACGAGCTCATTGGGAATCTCCTCATTTATGAAGTCTACCTTAAGGAGATGAAAAATTCTCAACCATCCACCTCTAAATTGGGTATGCAAAATATTCCCAAAGGCTTAGCATCTTCTTCTAATATTTCATATTATGCTAGCGACGAAGATGATGAGGAGACGGCCGCTCTTGTTCGGAAATTTGCAAAATTTGTGAACAAAAATAAGGCAAGAAAATCAAGAGATAACTCTTGCTTCAAATGTGGAAAATCTGGGCACTACATAGTCGATTGCCCAAAATTAGTGGAAGAGGAACAAAAGAAGAGAAAGCCTTTTCCAAAAAAGAAGGCTCTAAATGCGGATGTCAAAACATGGGATGAGCTACTCGCCACATCCGACGAGGAATAAGAAGCCCAACATGGTCTCATGGCCATAGACGATGAAAATAATGAGGTACGCTCTAATTCTTCATCTTCTTCCTTAGTTGATGAATTACAATGTGATTATGATGAATTGCAAAATGAGTTTCAAAGTATAATTGTTAAATACAAGACTTTGAAAAAGGAGTATAAAGAGCTTAAATTAGAAAATGACAAATTATATACTTCTTATGAATCACTTGATCATGCTCATGCTATTACTTTTGCTAAAGTTCACACTCTTGATTCCAAAAAACAAATGCTCACAAAGAAATCGAAAATTTGAAAAAGGATGTGCATCGATTTAATTTAAGCACGGATAAAGTTACAAAAATTCTAGATGCACAAAGAGGTGAGCATTCAAAATTAGGACTTGGTTATAAACCATTTCAAAATGCTTCTAAGAAAAATGACCAAGGTCCGACTTTCGTACGTGCTAGTAGTTCTAATAATCTTACTTGTTTCTATTGTGGTAAAATTGGACACTATGCTAATAATTGTAAATTAAAAAATAATTTTAGCTATTTTTGGAGACCCAAAAGTCTCAAAACTAACCCCCATGAACCCCAAAATTATAGGGTACCTAAAAATGATAAATTTGTAGGTGCTAGAGGCTATAACAGTTCCAGAAGATTCCAAATGGCTCGTGGACAGCGGGTGTTCACGCCATATGACCGGAATGAGAGAACTTTTTACCAATATCAAGCTCCAAGAAGAAGACATGGTTATGTTCGGAATGGCAAAGGAAAAATCATTGGCAATGGAGACATTGGTAATTCTTCTTTTTCTCTTAGTAATGTTTTATTAGCTGAAGGGCTTAAGTTTAATTTGATAAGTGTGAGCCAACTTTGTGATTCTAATTATGATGTTGTTTTTAATAAAGAAAAATGTCTTATCTTTAAAAATGGTAAAAATATTTGTGAAGCAAATAGAAAAGGCAATCTTTACAAAATGATTTAACTAATTTATGGCATAGGCGACTTGTACATGTTGGATATAAGAATTTGAAAAATATTTACAAAAACCAACATGTAAAAGGACTACCTAAATTGAATTTTGAAAATCTTGGCTTATGTGATACTTGTCAAATGAACAAATTAGTTAAGAGTAGTTTTAAGCCCAAAAATGAAATTTCCACAACCAAGCCTCTACAACTTCTTCATTTAGATTTGTATAGAGATATTGGTATGGCTAGTCTAAGTGGAAAACATTACACTTTCGTTATAGTCGATGATTATTCTAGATATACTTGGGCTATTTTTCTTGCTAATAAAAGTGATGTCGTTAATGAGTTTGTTAAGTTGTGTAGACTTATTGAGAATGAAAAGGAAGATACCATTAAGTCTATTCGAAGTGATCAAGGTGGTGAATTTGATGGTGAATTTAGAGTCTTATGTGAAACCAAGGGATATGCTCACAATTTTTCGGCTCCAAGAACACCACAACAAAATGGAGTAGCCAAAAGGAAGAATCGGACTCTACAAGAAATGAGTCGGTCCATGCTAAACGAATTTTCTCTTCCAAAATATTTTTAGGCCGAAGCCGTAAGTACCGCATGTTATGTTACTAATCGTGTTTACCTTCATCCTAAGTTGAATAAAACACCGTATGAGCTTTGGAAAGGAAGAACTCCAAATATTAGTTACTTCAAAATATTTGGGTGTAAGTATTTTATTTTGAATACTAAGGATCAATTGGACAAAATTGATCCTAAGGCCGATGAAGGAATATTTATGGGGTACTCAACCAAGAGCAAAGCATATCGGGTTTACAATAAAACTAGTATGGTTGTTGAGGAATCTATCCATGTCAAATTCAATGAAGCCTCGGGTGTTGAAAGGATACCAAATGATGAAAGTGATGAAGAGGATGTTATTGAACCAATTGTTCAAGGTGATAGTCAAAATGATCAACCTTCCACTTCTATTGTTCACCAAGAGGATAAGGGAGACACTTCGGATATCTGTACAAATAGAATAGTACATTTATATAAAATGGTAAAGAGGCCCTTCCGTTGCATTGAAATTTAAAGGAGATCACCCAAAAGATCTCATTATTGGTGATCATCTTGATAAAGTGATGACTAGAAGAAAGTTTGCCGAGAAAACTCTTATTTCTCAAAAAGAGCTAAAAATGAAGCAATTGAAGATGAGGATTGGTTTTTAGAAATAAAAGAGGAGTTGAATCAATTTGAAAGGAATGATGTTTGGGAATTGGTGCATTGTCCTCTATCACAAACAATTATTGGTACAAAATGAGTATTCCGGAACAAACTCGATGACCAAGGCAATATTGTTTGAATTAAGGCAAGGTTAGTAGCTCAAGGGTATTGTCAAGAAGAAGGTATTGATTATGATGAAACTTTTGCACCCGTAGCACGTTTAGAAGCTATTCATATTTTACTTGCCTACTCTTGTTTTAAAAATTTCAAGCTTTACCAAATGAATGTTAAATCCGCATTTTTAAATGGCTTTATTCAAGAAGAAGTCTATGTAAAACAACCTCCGGGGTTTGAAAATTTTTCTAGGCCAAATGATGTTTATAAACTTAAAAAGGCCTTATATGGTTTAAAAAAGCACCCCGTGCATGGTATGATAGACTTAGCTCTTTTCTTTTGCAAAATGGATTTACAAGAGGTAAAGTTAATACTACTCTCTTTGTTTTTGAAAAAGGGCAAGATTGCTTACTAGTTCAAATTTATGTTGATGATATTATATTTGGTGCTACTAATGAATCTTTGTGCAAGAAATTTCCTAAGTTAATGCAAGGTGAATTCGAGATGAGTATAATGGGGGGAGCTTAATTTCTTCCTTGGACTTCAAATTAAACAATGCCAAGAAGGTATTTATATTTCACAATCAAAGTATACAAAAGAACTTCAAAAGAAGTTCAGCATTGAAGAAGGAAGAACCGTCACTACTCCAATGACAACCAATATCAAGCTAGACAAGGATGAAAAAGGCAAGTCGGTTGATGAATCTAAATATCGAGGTATGATTGGTAGTTTACTTTATTTAACTGCAAGTAGACCCGATATTCTTCATGCCGTATGCCTATGCGCTCATTTTCAAAGCAATCCCAAAGAATCTCATATGAGTGCCATTAAAAGAATTTTTCGATATTTAAAAGGTGCTATTCAATATGACTTATTTTATCCAAAGAATGAAAAATTTTCTCTTAAAGGATATAGTGATTCGGACTATGCGGGAAATATTGATGATCGCAAAAGTACTTCCGGATCATGTCAATTTTTAGGCGATTGCCTAGTATCTTGGTTTTCAAAGAAACAAAATTGTGTATCCCTATCAACGACCGAAGCCGAATACATTTCCGCGGCCTTTTGTTGTACTCAACTTCTTTGGATGAAACAAACTTTAGCGGATTATAAATGTTCTTTTGAAAGTGTTCCAATTTTTTGTGATAATACTTCCGCTATAAATATTTCTCAAAATCCGGTTCATCATAACCGTACTAAACATATTGAGGTTTGTCATCATTTTCTAAGGGATTGTGTTTTCAAAAGAAAAATTGAGATGTATTTTGTTCCGTCTCAAGATTGACTCGCGGATATTTTTACAAAACCGCTATCCGCTGAGTCTTTTACTTCAATACGAGCTCGTTTAGGCATAATACATATTGAATTAGGCATATGATTGCATTTTGTATGTTTTTACAACTTAGGGGTGAAAAATCGGATTTTTGGATCAAAAATCGGACAGAATTTGAAAAGAAGCTTCGTTGACCGGATGACAGGTGGTCGGCCGGTCGATTAGGTAGCTGGACCGGTCGACCACCCCTTGACCGGTCGACCAGGTCTAATTTTTTGGATAAAATGTTTCTGTCCCGGACTTTGTATTTCACTCGGTTCTCTTTCATTTTTCGACTCCTTTGCAAATTTCACACACAATTCACTCAAAATATACTTTTTCTTGAAAATTCTATATTTTGGATATTATATTGCTCGTATTTCATCATTATTGCTCGACTTCTCCGATAAATTGGTAAGTTTAATTCCCTTTTAATCTCAATTGGGTTGAACCCTTGAGAAAGTTCTTACATTTTTGTATCTTGATGTAATTATTGTATATTTGTACTGGGACTTATGTATGATGTTGGATTATGCTTGTATAATTATGATTGATGATGATTTTTTGGGCATGATTGCATTTACAAGCATTATATACATCTTCGTTTTTTACTCCACGCACGCCAAGTGCTCGATAAATTGTTTCAATGACAATTTCTTCGTCTACATGACTCTATCATTTTTAAAAAGACTTATAAGTTTATGGAGATCATGTGTTGTTACTCAAATGAGCTTTTACAAATCATCTTATCAAATTTTCCCTTAATTTTTGGATACTTAAGCTTCATGTTCAAAAGCTCGATAAAACGGTTAAATTGCGACTTTGATATGAATATATGATGTTTTTATCGTGCTAACATTCTTTTTGATGATTCCAAAGGGGGAGAAACATGAAACAAGCTCATTAGCTCAAAGTAGCTAGAAAAAGCTCACAGAAAAAGCTATAAGATGTGATTGAAAAAGCCAAAAGTTGTGGATGTAACTTAGTCCAATGGATGTATTATGGACTTTTATATTTGTCTAATGATTCTTTTTTTTACAGGGGGAGCCTCTAAGCTCATGATATTCAAGTTTCAATTGTAAAGTTGAGCTTTTAGCTTTTAATTGTTTGCTTCTATTTACTCTTGTTGTGCATGTTGATAGGGGGAGTTTTTATAAAATATTTTTGAAAAATCTTTGCTCCTACACTTGTGTTTTCAAACGGATTGTCCGGTAAAATGTCTTTTGTTTTAAAAATCAATCTCCTAAAATTGTTTTGGTATGTAATCATCAAAAAGGGGAGTTTGTTAGATAAATATTTTTAACATGATTTTGATAATTATGTTTTACTGAGTTTTTATACCAAAATAATGTCTCCTATTATTGTCCAAATAATCCTAATCGGTTTTATATTATTCTTCAGAGTATTTCTCGTAGTTTATTTTTGTATATTCAAAACAATTCGCTTCGAGCAATATAAAAAGTGGTTTTTATGTTTTAAAGTGTTTTTAACTATTACCGAATACCATCAAGGTAAAACGGTGCTTGTAAGATGAAGTCCGAAATTTTTTTCACGGACTTAACGCTCCGGAATAGGTTGACCGGGTCGGCCGAGGTGCACGAAAGTCTAAGATTGCATTTTCTCAAACAAAATGTTTGAGGACGGAGTTGTTGACTGGGAGGTCGACCGGCCGACCCTGGTCAATGGTCAACCCCGGTCAACCTGTGTCCAAGTCCCCGCCTCTCTGTCTCAACTTTCTTTCATTCTGTAACAAGCAGGGACAAGTCGACCAATAGGTCGACCGGTGTGGGACTCAGCTCAACGAACTTATTTTTCAAATCTTTGTATTGATCGGCCGGTCGACCCACGGGTCAACCAAACTCAAAATATGACGATTTTGAGCTTGTGGGAGACAAACTTTTCCTTATTTTGTGGAGTTGATTTATATGACTATATTCTTGATTTAATCAGATTTTCTTTCTGATTTCACTCTCAAGAGGAGCCTATCAATGTTAAAGATCTCTCCTATAAATAGAGGAAGATTTGAAGCAACAAGATACAACACAACTACACAAGCAATATAATACAAGCAAAACTCTTGTTCTTCTTTGTCAAAATTCTTGTTGCACTTTGCCTAAGTCTTTCACTTTCACATCTTGAGGTCTAGGTTTGATTCTTGATTACACTTGCACTTCAAAGTTGTATACTTCATTATAGAGTTGTAATCTTGAATTTGTTTCAATCATCTAAAACAAGACATTTTTATTACTGTTATTGAGGTAAGAACACACTTGGGTGATTTAGGTGTTGAAGAGTGTGGTACTCTTTATAGGTGAAGGAAGATTGTGGTAATCTCCTTGGTGGAGTTGTAAGAAGAGTGTGGTACTCTTTAAGGTGAAGTTGTAATAGTTTTGGTAACTATTAATAAAATTCTTTTTCTTTTTCAAAATTCATCCCGGATATACTGGGGTGGTAGAGCACGTAGTCCCTAGGTGGGGTGAAGCTCTATAAATTATTGTGTGTTGTTTATTTTCCCGCACTTATATCCTTGCTATCATTCATTCATTCGAAAAAGAGGGCGAAACTCGAAAAATCGGCATAATCTATTCACCACCCCTCTAGATTATCGTAGCCACTTGGACTAACACATATGTGCATATGCACCAAAAGTACACTAAAAGTACATTATCACATAATTAACTGACCACCAGATTATATCAAAACATAACTGCAAAAAATTACTGCTACAATTAACACATATTTATAAAAAAATAAAGTACAATAATTACCAGATCTCCGACAATTGTTCATACTTGTCATAGCTGGTACCTCCGACAGAAGAGTTGTCCAAAATCTGACAATGTTTCTTCGTTATGTTAATGCATATTACAAAAATTTGACAATTTCTTTTAACGACACTTTAATGAGATTCGTTGGGATTGTTTTTGAAGTCGAGCATATAGACATAAGGCATAAAAAATGTCGAGTCTATGGGAGTAATGAAAGTAGATAAACATACCTCGAATTTATTTGTCAACCAATATGCCTTTAGCATCTTTATCTAACTTGATGTTGGTCGTCATATGAGTAGTGATGGTCCTTCCTTCTTCAATGCCGAACTTATTCAAAAGTTCTTTTGTATACTTTAATTGTGAAATGTAAGTACCTTCTTGGCATTGCTTAATTTGAAGTCCAAGGTAGAAGTTGAGCTCCCCCATCATGCTCATCTCAAATTCACTTTCTTCTTGACAATAACAATGCGCTACTAACCTTGTCTTGTTTCGAACATATATTGCCTTGGTCATCAAGCTTGTTCTGAAATATCAAAAAAATTTCCTGCAAAATCTTAACAAGATATCTTGCACAAGAGCATAGTAATATCGAACAATATAGACACTATAACAAGTAACACATACTATGCCTTAAAAAAATCATCAAGACTTTAATGAGACATGTAAGTTCAAATATGCTTATAGGAAGCTATATAAAGTCTCTTTTGAAATTTGAAAATCCGAGAGCATATAGTTGAGACCTCATTTATAAGAAGTATTTTGAAGAAGAGCTTTGACAAAGCAACCAAGAATAAAGACATGAATATGTGCAATAAAATACATAATTTAAGAGGAGGATAAAAATCAAATGTTTTATCAAAACAACATATAATCCTTTACAAGTCTTGGATAAAAAGAGATTTATCGAATAGTGCCTTTCAAAAATTGAAAAATCCTCTTAATGGCACTTTTATGAGATACTTTGAAATATCTTGAAAAGCGAGCAAATAGGCATGTGGCAAAAATATATCGAGTCTATGAGATGAATAACAATGGTGAGCGTACCTCGATAGTTTATGTCACTCTTGACATATTATGACGTAGATGGTCATTTATGAAGGTATATATCCTACACAATTCTTAAACAATTCTTGCACAAAATATAATGGTAAAAGTGTAGGCTAAAGCAATAATAGATGTCACAAGTATGCTTATGCTATATAAATCCATAAGAGATAATAAAACACACTAGTCAGACTTTTTTAAAAGCATTATGCAAGGTCTCCTTTTCAAAAACTTTTAAGAACACAAATGTATAGAAGACCTCATTTTTAAAATTATTTTGAAAAATCATTTTGAAAGCAAAAATACAAGCATACATAAAAATATTATGCGTATTTAAATAAGGAGAGATACGGTTTACCAATTTCGCCATTTCCATGGGTTGTGTCTTTCCCTTTGTTGGTAGTATCTTCCTCTTGATAAGTTATCTTGTTGATGATGTCTTCTCCAATTTTGCCAATTCCAATGATTGTATCATTCCCTTTGTTGATCATATTTCCTTTTTGGGAATTCATTGTGGTGATGTCTTCTCCTTTGATAAGATGAAACGGGAATTTGATGTCTTCTTGGCGGTATGACTTTTCTTTGATAATTATTCCACCGAGTACCTAATATGACATTGTTTTGTGGTACCCTCAAGTGTTTGGGTCCTTTGGGATTAGCTTTGAGACTTTTAAGTCTCCAACAATAATTAGAGCTATTTCTAGCCCGACAAGTATTTACCGTATGACCCTTTTTACCACAATAAAAGCAAGTAATAATTTTAGGAGCATAATGACCAACATGCTTAGAGGCTTGATTCTTTTTCATATGATTAACGATATCAGGCTTATGATCAAGTCCTAGTTTCAAATTATCACAACTATGAACATCAACAATTTTGGTCATTTTATCGGTACTCAAGTTGAATTTTAATAAATCCTTTTAATGCAATTAATATCCTCAACAAGAGTACTATTTTCCTTTCAAGGTTTCTAACCTTATCAAGTGTGGTAGTGTGAGCACATGAAAGTGATTCATAAGAAGTAAATAAGCTATCCTTATCATTTTTCAAAACATTGAATTCCTTTTTCAAATTTTTGTATTTAACAAGCAAGCTTTGGAATTCATTTTGTAGCTCATCAAAATCATTTTGCAAATCACTATAATCATTTTGTAATTCATTACCAAAAGAAGTAGAAGGTTTAGGACTTACCTCATTTTCTTCTTCGATGCCCATAAGACATTGTTCGACTTCTTCATCATTGGAAGTTGTAAGAAGCTCATCCCATGTTGTTGGATTTGATATTGTATCCAATTGAGAAGTATATGCTTTTGAGTAGCTCCTTTCATTTGCATATACTTCATAGATAGCTTCTAGTTTTCTCCATACTTTATGTGCCGATCGAATTCCTACAATATGATCATATTCCGAATTGGTGAGTGAACAACAAATAATATTAAGAGCTTTACCGTTTAAGGAGATGATTTTCTTCTCTTCATCATTGAGCTCCTTGAGGACTTTGGAGGTGTGAGGTATGTCTTTCATCGGGATGGATTCTCCATTAATGACCATGTTCCAAAGATCGAACCCGCAACTTTGTAAATAGCATTCCATTCTTTCTTTCCAAAAAGCATAATTTTTGGAGTCGAATAGTGGTGGCTTGTTGGTGGAGGCGCCGGTAAGGTAGACTTCATTCGTAGCCAATGATCGTTCCTCTTTACTCGCGATGTGGAACGATCTTGCCAAAGAGTTTGGCTCTGATACCACTTGTAAGTCCAAGTGGCTACGATAATCTAGAGGGGGGTGAATAGATTATGCCCATTTTCTAAAATATGCCCTCTTTTTCGAATGTAATAAGCCAAAACAAGAATGGAAGTGCGGGAAGTAAACAACATGTGTTGATTTATAGAGGTTCAACCCAACTAGGGCCTAATCCTCTACCACCCAAGTATCTCCGGGATGAATTTTAAAAAGAAAAAAGATTTTATTAATTACCACAATTAATACAACATCACCTTACAACACCTCTTTGGAGATTACCACAATCTCCCTTGAAGATTACCACAATCTTCAACGGCACCTTGTGAAGATTACCACAATCTTCAACCTTGAAGAACACCAAATTTTTCAACACCTCAAAGAGCACCAAACTCTTCAATAAGAAGATTACCACAATCTTCTTGCACCTAACACCTAGATCACCCAAGTGTGTTCTTACCACAAGAACACTCACAAGGATATCTTGTGTTGAATGATTACCACAAATTCAAGATTACAACTCGATAATGAATAATACAATTTTGAGTGCAAGTGTAATTAAGAAATAAGCCTATACCTGAAGATGTGAAAGTGTAAGACCTTAGGCTAGTACAACAAGAATATTGAAATTGAAGAACAAAAGTGATTGCTTGAATGTATCTTGTTGTGTTGTATTGTTCTCTCTTTTTGTGTTGCTTCAATTCTTCATCTATTTATAGGAGATGATTGATCATGGATAGGCTCCTCTTGGGGATTGAAAATCTACAGAAAAATACAATTATAATACAGAATTTAGCTGTTAGAAATCAATCACACAATTTAAGGAAAATATGTATGCTGTCAACGGCTAGAATTTTGCTGTCAAAACGATAGGGCGACCGATCGCGCACAAATACAGAAAAGAAATTGAAACAACAAAAACACACATAGGGACCGGTCCAGAGGGGTTGTACCCGTCGACCTAGGGTCCGACCGATTGCCCCCAATAGGGATCGGTCCCCCTCAACACATTTTGAGATACAGCTTGTTCTGTAATCTCTTCAGGCACCGGTCGCCCTTTGCGCGACCGGTCGACCTCCAGTATAATTTCAAATATCTCGTTTCTATTTTGGAAATCATCTTTCAGACACGGGTTGTCCTATATGGCGACCGGTCCAACACGAGACAGACGTGTTGTCCAATTTTAGTCGAAAATAAACTTGAAGAAATACTCCAAAAAATTAGTAAAAATATTTTAAATCATTTAGGAGTATTTGGAAAACATTTAAAAACATTGTTTTGGTGTAAAAACAAAACCATCAAAATCATGATAAAAACATTTATCTAACAAGTTGTGTCCCCTGTTTTTGCCCAACTTCACATGGTTGTGTGGTTTCACACCGGCATTTCCATACGGCCGTGTGACACCACATGGTCCGACCGTGTGAAGTGTTTTTGTCCATTTCTTTCATCGTTTTGATCTTCTCTTTGCATTCGTCAATCTTAGTCGGGCATTCCAACTGATATTTCTTCGTTTTAAGCTTTGTTTCCTGTAAGAATTACAAAAATACGTAGTATCATGCCCTTTTAAGGAAACCAAGTAAAAACATACTAAATATGCCAGCAAATATACCAAATATATATCATTTTAAGCTCCAAAATGCACGTATATTTTACACACATCAAAATCCCCCAAAATTAAAACATTGCTCGTCCTCGAGCAAATTAAGAAAAATAATATAAGGGGTAAAAACGAACGAACAACCAAGAACACTATCAACATTTAAATAGCATTTGACTCAATACTCAAGGAAACCATGTAATTCATCATCAAGAAGTCATCATTCATAAACTCGACTCACAAGTAAATAGTGTATCACTCTACTCTGTTTGATACATGTTTTTATCTTAATTTTGATGATTTTATTTTTACACCAAAACAATGTTTTTAATTGTTGTCCAAATACTCCTAAATGATTTAAAATGTTTTTACTATTTATTCGGAGTATTTGTTCACGTTTTATTTTAGATAAAATTGGACAACACTTTTAATGATTTTATGTTAATAAGTTTTTACATCAAAACAAGGTTCCTAAATGTTGTCTAAATACTCCCGATCAGTATAAAATGTTTTTACTAAATTTTTGGAGTATTTCTTGAGGTTTATTTTCGACAAAAATTGGACAACATTTCTGTCTCGAGGTCAACCGGTCGCCCTATAGGGCAACCCGTACCTGAAGATGAATTTTGGAACAGAAAATGAGACGGAGGTATTTTTGACCAGGTCGACCAGGGTGTATTTTTGAAACAGAACAATTGTTCCTTGGTTTTGCATCAAGGGGGACCGGTCCTTGTAGGGGTTGACCCGTCGAAGACCCCCTAGACCGGTCGCCCCTTGTATTTTTGTTGTGTTCCTTCCTTTTCTCTTATCAGTGCGCGACCGGTCGCCCTCAAGTTTGACAGCAAAATTCTAACCATTGTGCAGCAGACAGCTTTTCCCTAAATTGTGGGATTGATTTCTAACAGCTATAATCTTGAATTTAATTGCAATTTTTTTGTAGATATAAGATTCCAAGAGGAGCCTATCAAGTATCAATCATCTCCTATAAATAGAGGAAGATTTGAAGCACAACAACAAGAGGTCTTATATTGTCATTATTCTTGTTGTAATTTGCCTAGCTTATCACTTTCACATTCTTGAGGTCTAGGCTATTCTTGATTACACTTGCACTTAATTGTATAATTCATTATCGAGTTGTAATCTTGAATTTTTGGGTAATCATTCAACACAAGATATCCTTGTGAGTGTTCTTGTGGTAAGAACACACTTGGGTGATCTAGGTGTTAGGTGTAAGAAGATTGTGGTAATCTTTTTGTCGAGGTATTGAAGAATTTGGTATTCTTCAAGGTTGAAGATTGTGGTAATCTTCACAAGGTGCCGTTGGAGATTGTGGTAATCTTCAAGAGAGATTGTGGTAATCTCAAAGGTGGTGTTGAAGAAGAGTGTGGTGCTCTTCAAGGTGTTGTTGTAAGTTGAATTTGTATTAATTGTGGTAATTAATAAAATTCTTTTTCCTTTTTGAAACCCATCCCGGATATACTGGGGTGGTAGAGCACGTAGTCCCTAGGTGGGGTGAAGCTCTATAAATCGACGTATGTTATTTACTTTCCGCACCTTTATTCTTGTCTTGGCTTATTTGATTCGAAAAAGAGGGCATAATCGAAAAGATGGAGATAATCTATTCACCCCCCCTCTAGATTATCGTAGCCGCTTGGACTTACATACTCTCAAAGTGTATGGGTAGTGTTTACGCTCAAATTTAATTCAGTGAAATAGAACTACCATAGGCTTGCAAATCGTCTAACATCTCTACCATTTTTTTGTGCACAACGTAAGAATCAAAAAGGGCTTTTATTAAGTTGTAATGTAGGCTCTTTGGTAAGGGTAGGGAAATTTGGATTAAGTGACTTGACTTGAGCAAATAGAATTTACGCATACAGACTTGCAATTCACCAACCCAATTTCATATAATACTCATTTTCTGTTTCGATTCCACCCTTATTTCTCCTTTCATACTTAGGCTTTTTTGCCTTCTTTTTTTTTCTAGCCTTTAAGCTTTCAGAATTTTTTTCTTTTTGCTTTGGTCGATTTTCTACATGTAATTTTTAGAGATTTTCTTTCTTTTTTGAGCTTCTTGTATTTTTCATTTACCCATATACTTCTCCTCCCTCTTTCTTTTGCCAACTTCCTCTCTTTTTTTCATAATTTTTCCACCACATCTCCCCCAAACTTGTTCATTTGCTATAAGTCCAAGATATTTCAGGGACAAAATCATGTTTTCAATTTTAAAGATCAATGTGGCTCAGACTAAAAGTTTTGGCTCAAAATTGGCTAACTAGGGAATCATGAGTTCATAGGTAGGCTTTTTAGGCTAAGTAGGCTAAACAAAGATGGCCTTAAATTATTTTCAAAAAATGCACACACACATGGCTTCAATGAAGATACCAGAGCAAGTTCTATCAATCATGAATGACACACTCAAGAAAAAATAAATTTGCATAATATAAAGCAGTTTAAGGCACAAAAGCTCACACTTATTTTTCGCAGCATGCTCAAATACCCAATTTTCTCAACTAATGCTAAGCAATTAAATGACATCTTCCCAATAATTTATCACATTATTCCCACAAGTATGTAATCTCATTCTATAAAATGCTCATAGTAAATTCATACGGGAGTTGGGCATTTAAGTAAAATCACACACAAAAGCATAAACGTGCTAAAGCGGTAAACTTGCTAAAACAAAATAAACTAAAAATCGAAAAAAAAATAGACTAAAAATCAAAAAAAAAATTGGCCTTTTTTTCAAAAATTTTAATGCTAAGTGCTCTACATGCAGTCCTAAATGCAAATGCAACATGCAAGAAAGTACTCAATTACGCATTCTTGACAACCCCCTCCCCAAACTTAAAATATGCTTCGTCCCGAACATATGAGGAAATTATCAAAAGAGAGAGGAATGTGTAATGGTACTTACATGGATTGTTCACAACAAGAAGATGGTCGAAATTTCTTGCGGAGTTTCTGGCCCATAGTAGTGTTTAATTCATTGCCCATTTACGATGAAAGTTCGACCATTCTTTGCTAGTAATTCAATGGCTCCTCCTAGTGATAGCACCTTTTTGATTACAAAAGGACCAGACCACCTTGATTTAAGCTTACCTGGGAATAATCTCAATCTCGAGTTGTATAGCAGTACTACTTGCCCGGGTAGGAATTCTCGTCTCAAAATCTTTTTGTCATGCCATCTCTTTTTGCAATCTTTGTAGATTTGGGCATTTTCGTATGCATCTTGACGGAATTCTTCCAGTTCGCTTATTTGAAGTTTTCTCTTTTCGCCTACTGCAGTCATGTCGAGTTAAGTTTCTTCACTGCCCAAAATACTTTATGTTCTAATTCCACCGAAAGGTGCCATGATTTCCCAAAAACTAATCGATACGGGGACATATCCAGAAGTCTTTTGTATGTCGTACGATAAGCCCATAAAGCATCATCGAGCTTTAAAGCCCAATCTTTTCAATTTATGCTAACCGTTTCTTTCTAAGATCTGCTTAATTTCCCTATTGGATACATCGGCTAGCCCATTTGACTATGGATCGTAAGCGACGGCCACTCGATGTTTTACTTCGTATTTCTATATCATATTATTGAACAATTTATTGTAGAAGTGAACCCCCATCCGTGGTGTGCCAAACCTAGTGAAAATATTCTTTTGCAAAACATTTAACACTATTCTGGCATCATTTGTTTTTGTAGGGATAGCTTCTACCCATTTGGATACATAATCCACTGCAAGAATGTATAAGTATCCATTTGATGCTGGAAATGGTCCCATGAAGTCTATACCCCAAACGTCGAATAATTTTACTTCCATTATTGGAGTTAATGGCATCTCATGTCGCCTTGAAATATTTCCTCTACGTTGACACCTATCGCACTATAAAATAAACTTATAGCAATCTTTGAAAATAGAAGACCAAAAGAAACCGGACTGTAATACCTTAGCCGCAGTGCGTGTTGGTCCAAAGTGGCCCCCACATGGTGATGAATGGCATTGCTCCAGAATGCTTGCCCATTCTTCTTGAGGTACACATCTCCTAATGACTGAATCTGTACATCTTTTAAATAATAGAGGTTCGTCCCACAGAAAATATCTCACATCATGAAGAACTTTCTTTTTAGCATGATATGATGAGATATCTGGTGGTAGAACCCCGCTTACTAAGTAATTTACAATATCAGCGTACCAGAGGATGGCCATTTCGGCCATCAGGATTAATTCGTCCGGAAATGTTTCTTTGATTATTGTGCCCTTTGTGTTTTCCTCAGTTGTTTGCTCAAGTCGTGAGAGATGATCAGCTACCACGTTCTCACACCCTTTTTATCTCGAATTTTGATATCAAACTCTTGTAGCAAGAGTATCCATCGAACGAGCCTAGGTTTGGCATCTTTCTTTGCGAATAGGTATTTGACCGCAGCGTGGTCCGTATGAACTATTGAATTTGTTCTAATCAAGTAAGCCCGAAACTTGTCAAATGCAAACACCACTACCAGCAATTCTTTTTCAGTTGTGGTGTAATTTTGTTGTGACGGATCCAATGTTCGACTTGCGTAGTAAATAACATGAAACAGTTTTTTGCATTTTTGTCCCAGTGCAGCCCCTACTGCATAGTCGCTTGCGTCGCACATTATCTCAAAAGGTTGACTCTAGTCTGGTGTGATCAAAATTGGTGCAGTCACCAGAGCCTTCTTCAGTGTTTCAAATGCCTTTAAACAATCAGGAGTGAAAGCAAAAGGTACATCTTTTTCAAGTAAGTGGGAAAGGGGTTTGGTTTTTTTGAAAAATCTCGAATAAAGCATCTATAAAAACCCGCATGTCCCAAACAACTCATTCCTGCTTTCTTATCTTTGGAGGTGGAAGTTTTTCGATTGCCACCATCTTTGCTCGGTCAACTTCTAAACCTACGGAAGAAACACGATGACCGAGTACAATGCCATCTTTTACCATAAAATGGCATTTTTCCCAGTTTAGTACTAAGTTCGTCTCCTCGCATCTCTGCAAAACAAGGGTTAGATTATGCAAGCAATGATCAAACGAGTTACCAAAAACTGAGAAGTCATCCATGAAAACCTCCATGATGTTTTCAATCATTCCATGGAATATCACCATCATACATCTTTGAAATGTTGCAGGGGCATTACATAACCCAAATGGTACCTACGAAATGCGAACACACCATAAGAGCATGTAAATGCTGTCTTTTCTTGGTCCTCTAGAGCAATCACAATCTGATTATACCTCGAGTACCCATCCAGGAAAAAATAGTATTCATAACCTGCAAGACGATCTAACATTTGATCCATAAAGGGGAGGAAAAAATGATCTTTACGAGTTGCAGCATTTAACTTTTGATAATCAATGCAAATACGCCATCATGTAACAACTCTAGTAGCTAAAATTTCATTGTTTTCACTTTTTATTATGCCATTCCTCCCTTTTTTGGTACGACATTCGGACTTACCCAATTCTTTGTCGGATATAGCAAAAATTATTCCATTATCTAACCATTTAAGTACTTCCTTCTTTACGGCCTCCTGCATAATAGGTTAAGTCTTTGTTGATGTTGCACAAAAGGTTTAAAATCATCTTCCATTCTTATATTATGCATGCAAATCGAAGAGCTTATACCTTTTAAATCAGAAATTGACCATCCAATCGCAGTTTTAAGTTCCCTTAAGACATGCAGTAGTTTTTCCAATTGATTTTCAGTAAGGGAAGAAGAAACTATTACCGGATAGGTCTCCTTATTGCCTAAGAATGCATATTTTAGATGGTCCGGAAGAGGTTTAAGTTCTGGAGAGCCTGGGAGTTCGTTTTTCGAATTTTCAGCTGAAAACACTTGTCGCATGGTCGGGTTGTGTGAAACCACACGGCCGTGTGGGATTGGGACTTTGGAGTTTGATCGCACAGGCTAGCCGTGTAAGATCACACGGGCGTGTGAGATGTCAATCCCGGGTCGCACAGTCCGGAAATGTTGTCACATGGCCGTGTGACTTGAGGTCTTCAACTGTAGCGTATCGCACGGGCTGACCGTGTTGCTCTACACGGGCGTGTGCGTCTGGAGGCATGCTTCGCACGGCCGGGCCGTGTTGCTCCACACGGGCGTATGGGGTGTTCAGAACGCCGTTTTCTGGATTTTCTCTTCCGCTGAATCTAAGGCAAGCACAAAAACGATAACCTCATTGTTAGTAATATCCAAACACATACCTTGGGATTCCACTGAGTGACTTAAGCACCATTCCAATGCGTCTTTCATCACAACCTGTTCAAACTCAGCTTCCATGCATGGGGTTAGCACATCAAGCATGTTGCAATGTTCGACGTTTTCATGAAATTGCATAGCTTTGTAAATCAAAAATAATATGTGTTCATCATTTACTCGCAATGTTAGTTCACCTTTTTGCACATCGATTAGTGATCTACATGTGGCCAAGAATGGTCTTCCCAAAATTAATGGAACCTCTCGGTCTTCTTCTATCTCCAACACAATGAAGTCTGCTGGAAAGATGAATTTGTCTACCTTCACTAACACGTCTTCAATCACCCTTTTCGGATATGTTACTGTGATACCCCGAGCCTCTCACTACTCACTAGGCCAATATAGTTCATGCATTTCATCCTATCTATGGCATCACATGACACACTTCATATTATATTGCATTTTAACAATAAAGTTTTTACATGATATTAATTCTTAGCGTTTGGTTGGTTGATCGTGTATTCAAATAGAAATGGTTAGGTCCAAACTATTAAATATCGGTTGCTTACACGTGGTAACATTTGGAAGTATAAGAATTATAAAATTACACATGGTAAATTTAGAGGTGAGAGAGAGCATCATGGTAAAATAATAAATTATATCAATGTACTAATGTAAAGTTTATGTGTGAATTTTACATAAAAATATACACACAACTTTTAAAATATATATATATATATATATATCCATTTGATAATATAAGTAATTAATATATATATATATATATATATATATATATGTGAATGTGTGGGTGTTGAAAGAGTATGACTTGTACATTTATATAAGTATATTATATGCAGTTGAAAACGTGAGCTATTATATATAGATGACTAGTACATATAATTGTAATGATATGTACTTATGTATATAATATACGGATAATGTTTTTGTGTGGGCCCTATTATAAGAAATTGGTTTTGGTTTGATAATTGCATTAGTCTATAACTATCCATCTAATATCTGAGTATAGACATTTAGTCATACATATATTAGCCACATGCACACACACAAATTATCCATGTATTATACAAAACATACTTACACCTCCTTAAGTTATACAAGGAATGGATAAATATTCACTTAACTTCTCTTCCCCCCACACACACTGACACACACAAAGAATATAGACAACATACACATGTAAAAGGAAAGTACGGGCATAGAGTAGTGATGAACATAAGGTAAAATTTCTCACTCATTTAATTATTTCGTACTATTTCCTCTAATCACAAATTAGGAAAAAGATAAATAAATATGAAAGAAAATTTTTGTAATAGTAAGTCTTTAAGGGAATTATATATAAAAAAAGAAAGAGAAAAAAATAATATATTAAAAAAAATGAGAGAGGAGAAAAGAGGATTCGAGTGTGTTGTATCCATTCTACAAAGGTATTCATATTTTTCCCCTTAAATCTCTAATTTGCAAATGATATTGTTAAGTGGATATAATTATTGCTTACAAGTGTTATCTCACTGAATAACATCTAATTATAAGCAAACTGTATTTCAGTAAAGTAATTTTGGGATAATAATGCTAGGAATAATTGTATTTTTAGGTGAAACATTTTTTAATTTGTTAAGGAATGTTAAGATTATAGGATATGTTTAATTTCTAAACGACTAGAAAAGAAAATGATTAATAGGGCTCATTAAGGTAATTTCTTATGTTTAATAAAATATTGCATGCTCTTAAATGGTATTTAAATATTTATGTACTAAATGCAATGATCAAAATATATCAATTAAGTATTTCAAAAAAAAAATATATATATCAATTAAGTGAGATTAAAATATATAAAGTGACAATGCAAGTACATAGCATTTTCGATTTGGTCTGATTTTAATAACAAAGTTTGATTGTCAGCTAATTACTTAAGGTCTAATGGTCTTCATAAGATTCTTTATATAAAACTTACTAATTTAGGAATGAAATTCATACCATATGTTCTTGACAGATTGTCGTACACCTAGGTCAAAGGGTTATTGTAGCATACCTGTAAGTGAGGTGAAACTCTGTGCAAGGTAAGTAAAAATCCATCTGCAACTGTAATGCATGAACATAGTGTTGTCTGAATTGATTGTATTATATGTGACTGTGGTACCTTGTTGAATATATATATGTGGATATTATATGTTGCATAATTGGCTTGTAAGTTGTTGCAATATGGTGCTTGGTGAGCCATTGAATATATCATTCGCATCATTTGCATGTGCATGCATATTACCAGAGGATGTTTGCATGCACGAAAATATTTTCTGGAAGAAAATGAATGTTTATTGACCACTACTAGTGCACCGAGGCACGCTGGGCGTGCTTATGATATATGTTTAGGTATAGCAAGTGGGATACTTCCTGGTGAACACAGAGCTAGATAGGAGATGGGCTCTTGGTGGGTCACAGGAGGATGGTCCATTTGTGAGTACCTATGTTATGACCCTGCGGGGTGGGATACTTCTTGGCGGACACAAGGGACGCAAGTGGGGGACCCTTGGCTGGGCCGCGGGAGGATGGTCCACACGTAACATCATAACGATATTATTGGCCATTTGATTATTGCTGTGTGCAAAGCTCTTTTCCGGTGTATAGTAGTTGGGTCAAGGGCCCAAATGAAAGAAAATGATTTGAGAAAAGTATTTCAGTGCATAGATTTTACATGTTAGCATTACATGTTGGAAACGCATCACTATGCTTTGGACATGCATGATTTTTACTTCTTGAAATTTGTAGCTCATGTAGTTCATGCATTGCAGGTGAGCATAGGAATGACTGAGCTTTTGGCTTACTGTGCAGTGTTGGAGTTCCTTCAGGTTTTGAGAATCATGGATATGGATGACGACATGTTGGGCTATGTTGATGGGTCGCTTTTCCCTTTTTGGTCATATATTATATTTTGGTTTAGGGTTGTACCCTCTTTTGAAAAACTCTTATATAATTATGTACATGTAAATAACTGGGTGATGTGGGTTATGTGTTTGATCAGATGAATGTCTGTTTTGTTTAATAACAGGGTTTGTTACCTCTTTGCTTGTGGGTATGGGTTGTCATTTTCTTACAAATAAAGTGATCTTGCTTGTTTGTTGTTAAAATGTCACAGGAGAAAAAAAAAATGTACAAGTATATAGGGTTTACATTGTCAAATTTCACTTTTTATATTTCTTAGTAATGTAGTAGTAGGGATGGGCGTGACAGTTACCGAGCGATCTGCTAATTGTAGGGTAATTATCGTAGGCTTTACTTCGCCTAATCCCAGTTTTTGAAATATTGATAACGACATCAAGTTAATGGTTGCACCTAAATCGCATAGTGCTTTATTAAAAGTTGTTCCCCCTATTATGCATGGAATCGTGAAACTCCTGGGATCCTTGCATTTTTGAGGTAACTTCCTTTGAATAATTGCACTACACTCCTCTGTCAGTTTCACCGTTTCATATTCCGAAATTTTTCTTTTCTTTGCCATGATATCTTTAAGAAATTTTGCATAGTTTGGCATTTGTTCTAGTGCATCGGCAAAAGGTATATAGATTTGATTTTTTTAAAAATTTCCAAAATTTTTAGAAATTGATCATCTAATTTCTTTTCCTGAAACCTTTGCGGGAAAGGGATAGGTACCTCAGTTCTTGCAATAGTTGGAGCAGATTTTACCTTTTTTTCCACAGGGGGTGGCGCCACCTCCTCTGCCGTGTCCTGCTCCTCGATTGCTTCTATTTCTTGATCAATTGGCATCTTTGGACCTTCATAACTTGTTCCACTCCCAGATAAATGGATTGGCCCTATTCTCCCGGATCTGTCATTGTATCTTTTGGGAATTTGCCTTTTTGGTGTTGGCTATGTATTGATATAGCTATTTGCCCCACCTGTTTTTCCCAAGATTCTAATCTATCATTCATGTTAGTATTTAGTTGAGTTACATGATCCTCGATTCTGTCTATCTTGGCTTCATCCTGATTTAGTTGGGCTGAAGTTTCTCTGATGAATGAAGCTAGCATCTCTTCTAGAGATGGTTTATGTTCCTTTGGGAGCAAATGGGCTAGTAAGGTTGTGTCGACACTGTAGTGGTTATAGCCTTGCTGTCTATTTGCCTAAAATATTTTGGTTCATACAACTGCAAGTGTACAGTGTAATTCATACAATAATGGCAAGCAAGGTCGTATTCCTCAAGGATTGATATTCGAAACACTTATACTATAATAACATCGTATTCCAATTTTATTGAAGCGACCGAAAAATCAAGTTTATTTAATTTAAGAAAATCGAAAATAAAAGAAAGAAATAAAAATAAATTTTCGAACCCACAAGTATTTTCACCATATATAGGAGCAACCTTAGGTACATAATCTCAACATGCTTCTTCAATATTAAATGCGAATAAAGTTTTAAAAATCAATTCATGCAATTATATGGGTTCAATTCCTAAGTTAGTCTACTCCCCCTTCCTTAGGAGGCGATGAATAAACAGTTGATTAATAACAATTGTAGGTCTCCGACTCGTTACAATTATTACTAACTTCCAAAAGATTTGTGAATTGAATGACTCCCCACAAACAGTTGTAGGTCTCCCGACTCGTTACATCCGTTTATGTCTGAATCCGATTTCCGTCTTTGTTAGAACTCATCGTCCGAAATTTTGTACTAACAAATATGACATGCAATTTATTCCTAGCAAATAAAATCAGTTACAAATAAGCACTCGAATTCATAAAATAGAAAGCATGAATTAATTAAAAAACAAATAATCATATTTAACATGAATCCACAGTTTCGATTATGCCCCTATGATCTGAAAGATATGCCAAACAGTGATTACAAACTCATAGACAAATTCAAATCAACATTATGACATCATATAAGCATAGACAAGAGTTCTTTGACATAAAAAGAAAACCCCTTCTTGTCAGGATAGATTCCCCTTCCAATCCTTCGAAGCTCTTGTGCTCCCTACATGCGAAAGCCTTGTGGTTTTCTTCGCGACCTAGCCTTCTTTGCTCAGAAGATCCTCGATTCTTGTGTTCCTGTGTTATTTGATGTGTTTTTCTGTATGAAGTGATGTTTTTTCGTGCAAGCCTTGGTCCCCTTTATATAGGTGCTTGGAGAGGTCACTTGTAGAGTTGGAATGGGAGAAAAACTTCAAAAAAATGCGTCCCGCAGAGTCCCACACAGCCTGGCCATGTGGAACCACACGGCCGTGTGGTTTACAGCCCCGTGTGGGCTTCACACGGTCTGGCCGTGCGGGCCTGGTTCTGTCCCCTATTTTCTTCCCTTCTTCACACGGTTGTGTCACTTTCACACCGGCATTTTCACACGGCCATGTGATACCACATGGTTCGGCCGTGTGACGCATTTTTGTCCATGTTATTGTCCGACTTTGCTCTGGGGTTCTTCATGAGAGTTGTAGACCTTTTGCTTAGTTTTCCATAGTCAATTTAATCACCTTAATAGCAATTTGGTAGAGAAAGTTATGCCCAAAATACTAAACTCTGGCAGTGCTGGAAACTGTTAGCGCATTTGGACGTTTCTGAAGGAAATTTCCTTTTGTTTGATCATCTGTGCTTCTCTCCTTCACATATTTGCTCGTAGCTTAGCTCTTGGCCTATAATTTGGAATGTGATATCTTGTTTTATCCAATTTATCTCCATTTCCTGTAAGAAGTTACAAGAATACGCAGTATCACGCCCAACAAAGGAAACCAACCAAAACACACTGAATATGCGTGCAAATGCATCAAATATATATCATTTTAAACCCTCAAATGCACGTATATTTTACACTCATCAAAATCCCCCAAACATAAAGCATTGCTCGTCTCGAGCAAATTAAGAAAAATAATATCAAGGGGAAAGAAGAACACATAAGAACACTATGAACATTAAATAGCATTTGACTCAATACTCAAGAAAACCATGCAATTCATAATCAAGAAGTCATCATTCATAAACTCGGCATAGTCAATACTCTCTTGGGTACTTGACATCACGACTCACAAGGAAATAATGTATCACTCTACTCTCTAAAGTGTATGGTAAGCGTTTACGCTCAAATTCATTTCAGTGAAAGTAGAACTACCATAGGCTTGCAAATCGTCTAACATCTCGACCACTTTTGTGTGCACAATCTAAGAATCAAAAAGGGCTTTTCATTTGGTTGTAATGTAGGCTCTTTGGTAACGGTAGGGAAATTTGGATTAAGTGACTTGACTTGAGCAAATAGAATTTAAGCTTCTGACTTGCAATTCACCAACCCGTTTCAACATAATATCGAGTTTTCGTTTTTTTCAAATTAATTCCACCCTTATTTCTCCTTTTTCATTCTTAGGCTTTTTTGCCTTCTTTTCTTTTTCTTTAGCCTCAAGCTCTTGTTTGTTTCATAATTTTCAAAAAAATTCTTTTGCTTTGCTCGATTTTTCTCTTCTTTTCTTTTCAGAGATTTTCTTTCTTTTTCGAGCTTCATGTATTTTTTTTCATTTACCCAGATACTGCTCATCCCTCTTTCTTTTGCCAACTTCTTCTCTTTTTTCCATAAATTTTCGCCACATCTCCCCCATACTTATTCATTTTTTATAAGCTCAAAAAATTTTAGGGATAAAAATATATAAATTTTAAAGATCAATGTGGCTCACAATAAAAGTTTTGGCTCGAAATCGGCTAACTAGGGAATCATGAGTTCATAGGTAGGCTTTTTAAGCTAAGTAGGCTAAACAAAAATGGCCTTAAATCATTTTCAAAAATTGTACACACACATGGCTTCAATGAAGATACCAGAGCAAGTTCTAGAGTTCTATCAATCATGAATGACACAATCAAGAAAAACTAAGTCTGCGAAATATAAAGCAGTTTGAGGCACAAAAGCTCACAGGCTTATTTTTCGCATCATGCTCAAATACTCAATTTTCTTAACTAATGCCAAGTAAATAAATAACTTTCCTCCTAATAATTTATTACATTATTCCCACAAATATGTTATCCCATACCATAAAAATATCCATAGTAAAATCATACGGGAGCTGGGCATAAAAATAGAATTAAAAACCACACACAAAGGCAATTAAACGTGCTAAAGTGGTAAACGTGCTAAAAATAAAAATTGAAAAATTTTAATGCAAATTTTTTTCATGCTCTACATGCAATCCTAAATGCAATGCAAAATGTAACGGTACTAAGTTACGCATTCTTGACAATCCCCCCCCTCCCAAACTTAAAATATGCTTCGTCCCGAACATATGAGGAAATTATCAAAATAAACGAGGAATGCATAAAAAGTACTTACCTAGATGGTTGACATGGCCTGTGTGCATTTCACATGGCCGGGTTGTGTAGCCTTGGGCAATCTCTGTTTCGCTCTGTCTCCAGCCACATGGTCGTGTGCAACTCACACGGCCTACCCGTGTGGCTGGTCAGGTCGCACGGCCCATATGGAGTTCCACACGGTCGTGTGAAGTAGTTTTTTTTTTAACTCTGGAGTTTGTCACGATGTTTCTTGAGTTGCCTCCCACAAAGTGCTAAGTTTTACGTCTTCAGCCAGACTTCAGATTTCTATCATCACTGTTGTTGAACCGCGTTGGTTGAAATCCTTGAGCCCTCATATTTTGTACCATCCATCAGACGAATGGCGTTGCTCTGTTTTCTTAGATTAAGTTCAGTATCGCTTGGGAATTTACCCTTTTGATGTTGGCCTCGCACTGTAGTTGCGATTTGGGCTTCTTGAATCTCCAACGATTCCAGTCTCGTATTAAAAAAAAGATGTTAGAAACGAAGAAGAGAAAATTAAAATAAAATAAAATAAAATAAAAAATCGAAAGAAAGAAAAATATTTACAAAACAATGCTTCAATTAGGATTGAACTACTTATTACTATATCTAAGTAGAATCTATTCAATCCCCGGCAACGGCGCCCAAAACTTGTTCACCTAAAATATTTTGGTTCATACAACTACAAGTGTACAGTGTAGTTTATAGAATAATGGCAAGCAAGGTCGTATTTCCTCAAGGATTGATATTCGAAACACTTAGGCTATAATAACATCGTATTCCAATTTTATTGAAGCGACCGAAAAATCAAGTTTGTTTAATTTAAGAAAATCAAAAATAAAAGAAATAAATAAAATAAATTTTCGAACACCACAGGTATTTTCACCATCTATAGGAGCAACCTTAGGCACATAATCTCAACATGCTTCTTCAATATTAAATGCGAATAAAGTTTTAAAAACCAATTCATGCAATTCTATGGGTTCAATTCCTAAATTAGTCTACTCCCCTTCCGGACGGTGAATAAACAATTCATTAATAACAATTGTAGGTCTCCCGACTCGTTACAATTATTACTAACTTCCAAAAGATTTGTGAATTAAATGACTCCCCAAACAAGCAGGTTTGTAGGTCTCCCAACTCGTTACATCCGTTTATGTCTGAATCCGATTTCCGTCTTTGTTAGAACTCATCGTCCGAAATTTTGTATAACAAATATGACATGCAATTTGTTCCCGGCAAATAAAAGCAATTATAAATAAGCACTCGAATTCATAAAATATAAAGCATGAATTAATTAAGAAAACAAATAATCATATTTAACATGAATCCACAGTTTCGATTATGCCCCTAAGATCCGAAAGATATGCCAAACATTGAATACAAACTCATAGACAAATTCGAATCAACATTATGACATCATATAAGCACGGATAAGAGTTCTTAGAAATAGAAAGAAAACCTCTACTTGTCAGGATAGATTCCCCTTCCAAGCCCTCGAAGCTCTTGTGCTCCCTAGATGCGAAAGCCTTGTGGTGTTCTTCCCGACCTAGCCTTCTTTGCTCAAAAGATCCTCGATTCTTGTGTTCCTGTGTTATTTGATGTGTTTTTTCTATGTGAAGTGATGTTTTTACGTGCAAGCCTTGGTCCCCTTTATATAGGTGCTTGGAGAGGTCACTTGTAGAGTTGAAACGGGAGAAAAGCTCCAAAAAACGCGTCCGGCAGAGTCCCACGCAGCCTGGCCATGTGGCACCACACGGCCGTGTGGTTTACAGTCCTTTCCCACATGCCCTTGTGGGCTTCACATGGTCTGGCCGTGCAGGCCTGGTTCCGTCCCATATTTTCTTCCTTTCTTCACACGGTTGTATCACTTTTACACCGGCATTTTTACACGGCCGTGTGATACCACACGGTCGCGTGATACACATGGTATGACCGTGTGACGCGTGTTTGTCCGTGTGATTGTCCGACTTTGCTCCTGGGGTATTCATAAAAGTTGTAGTCCTTTCTCTTAGGTTTCCATAGCCACTTGCATCACCTTAATAGCAATGTTTTAGAAAACGTTATGGCCAAAATACTAAAACCGCCCCGATCTTTGAAAGCTGTTAGTGCATTTGAACGTTTTTGAAGGAAATTTCCTTTTGTTCGGTAGTCCGTGCTTCTCTCCTTAACATATTTGCTCGTAGCTTAGCTCTTGACCTATACTTTGGAACGTGATATCTCTTTTTATCCAATTTAGGTCCATTTCCTGTAAGAAGTTACAAGAATACGCAGTATCACGCCCAACAAAGGAAACCAACCAAAACACACTTAATATGCGTGCAAATGCATCAAATATATATCATTTTAAACCCTCAAATGCACGTATATTTTACACTCATCATGGTCCTACAAAATTTGCTTCTTCCACAACCATTGCTACCTCTTTTTGAGTTACTTGTTGCATCGCATCCAGTTTCATATTTAGCATAGATATTTGTTCTGTGAGTATGGCGATCTTATCTTCATCCTGAATTTCCGCGATACGTCTATTCTCGGATCTCTCGGATGGCCATTGGTAACTGTTGTTCGCCATCTCCTCTAACAAGTCTAGTGCCTCCTCAGGATATTTCCCTAGTAGTGCACCCCCAGATGCAGCATCTATAATTGTTCTTGTGTTGCCACTCAAACCATTATAGAAGTACTGGACCTGTTGGTAGTTGGGATATCCATGTTGAGGGCACTTCCTTAGCAATTCCCTGAATCTATCCCATGCTTCATATAGTGGCTTAGAATCTAATTGCCTAAACAAGGCGACCTCAGATTTCAGCTATAGCGTTTTACTGGGGGGGGAAGTATTTGGCTAGAAACCATTGGCTTAGTTCTGCCCAATTTGCGGCTGGTGGCGTTAGAGAGCATAACCATCCCTTAGACTTATCGCGAAAAGAGAATGCGAAAAGGCGGCATCGAATCATATCCTGAGAAACACCATTCATTTTAACAATATCGCAAATTTCTAAAAAGTGTGCCAGATGCGCGTTTGGATCCTCAACGGCTCTATCCCCAAACTGGTTTTGTGACACCATCTGGATCAATGCTGGTTTTTGTTCAAAATTATTTGCATTGATCGGCAGACGGGCCACACCTCTATAAGTTTGGCTTACCTCCGGATGGAAGTAGTCCCTAACTGCCATTCTCGGGGGCCTTTCCACAATCCGGTCCTGGACACCGGCCCCTGGTTGGTGCTCCTCATTGTTTCTGTTGTCCACTGTGTTTGGATTTGTCCCATCCGCCATTGTTTTGGATCTTTTCCTTAGTTGCTTTTCTGTCTTTTTTATTTCCAAATCAATGGGTATTGGTTGGGTCGATCTATAACGCGTGATCATGCATTATCTGCACTTAACAAAAATAATGTTAGAACCGAACAAAAAAATAAAAATAAAAATAATTTTGAAAATTTTAAAAATAAAATATGCTTCAATGAAGATTGAACTACTTATTACTATATCTAAGTAGAATCTAATCAATCCCCGGCAACGGCGCCAAAAACTTGTTCGCCAAAAATATTTGGATCATATAACTGCAAGTGTACAGTGTAGTTTATAGAATAATGGCAACCAAGAAACACCTGGGCTACAATAACATCCTAATCCAATTTTATTGAAGCGACCGAATATCAAGAGTTATTAAATAATAAAAATCGAAAATTGAAAAAGGAAAAATAAATAAATTTGCAAACCCCACAAGTATTTTTAACATCTATAGGAACAACCTTAGGCACATAATCTCAACATGTTTCTTCAGTACTAAATGCAAGTAAAGTTTTAAAAACCAATTCATGCAATTCTATGGGTTCAATTCCTAAGATAGTTTATTTCCCCTCCCGGGCAGCGCGTAAACAGTAGATTAATAACAAGTGTAGGTCTCCCGACTTGATATAATTATTATTAACTCCCAAAATATCTGTGAATTGAATGACTCCCCACAAACAGTTGTAGGTCTCCCGACTCGATACACCCGTTTATGTCTGAATCCAATTTCCATCTTTGTTAGAACTCATCTCTCGAATTTTGCACTAACAAATATCATGTAATTTATTACCGGCAAATAAAAGCAAGTATAAATAAGCACTCGAACTCATAAAATAGAAAGCATGAATTAATTAAGAAAACAAATAATCATATTTAGCATGAATACACAGTTTTGATTATGCTCCTAAGATCCGAAAGATATGCCAAACATTGATTACAAACTCATAGACAAATTCGAATCAATATTATGACATCGTTTAAGCACAGACAAGAGTTCTTAGACATAGAAAGAAAACCCCATCTTGTCAGGATGGATTCTCCTTCCAAGCCTTTGAAGCTCTTGTGCTCCCGTAGATGCGAAAGCCTTGTTGTGTTCTTCGCGACCTAGCATTCCTCTCTCAGAAGATCTTTGGTTCTTGTGTTCCTGTGTAATTTGATGTGTTTTCTCTGTATGAAGTTATATATTTCCGTGCAAGCCTTGGGTCCCTTTTATAGATGATTGGAGAGATCACTTGTAGAGTTGGAATGGGAAGAAAACACTGAAAAATGCGTCTTGGCAGAGTCCCACATGGCCTGGTCGTGTGGCACCACATGGTCGTGTGGTGTAGTCTTCAGCCATTCTTCACACGGTTGTGTGAGCCCACACGGCCTAGCCGTGCGATGCGTGCCCTTTCTCACACGCCCGTGTGAGTCCACACGGCCTGGCCATGTGGCCCTGGTTCCGTCCCCTGTTTTTGCCAACTTCACATGGTTGTGTGGTTTCACACCGGCATTTCCACACGGCCGTGTGACACCACACGGTCCGACCGTGTGAAGTGTTTTTGTTCATTTTTTTTGTCGTTTTGATCTTCTCTTCGCATTCGTCAATCTTAGTCGGGTATTCCAACTGATATGTCTTCGTTTTAAGCTCTGTTTCCTGTAAGAATTACAAGAATACGCAGTATCATGCCCTTTTAAGGAAACCAAGTAAAAACATACTAAACATGCATGCAAATGTACCAAATATATATCATTTTAAGCCCCAAAATATATGTATATCTTACACACATCAATGTACCCCTACACAATATTCAACCCAATACAATTAATCCACAAAATTTACATAGGCCAAAAACCAACTGGATAAATACTAGCAATATAATGCACACAAAAAAACTTTATAGTGCACATTTAGTTGAATTATGAAGTAAAAATAACGGTCACATGATGTATATAACTTATGTACTAACACATCATGTCTCATGCTTCAAAAATGACACAACATATAACTATAACTAATATTATATCATTGACACACTGTTTTTACATCATTCCTATACTAAACATGCATCATCAAAACATTTACAGCAACAAACAAACAATCTTAGAAAAATAAAACAAAAAAAAATTATAACTAACATTATACCATTAAAACAATATATTTATATCAATATTGTACAAAAAATGCATCATCAAAACATTGACAGCCCAAGTAAAAAGGTATAGTGCAGATTTTGATGTGTTTTTTGGCAAAGGTAGCAATAACATAATGTAAAAAATAACCCCAAGGAAAAAGAGCAAAAAACCTGCACACCACAACCACTAACGAAACAGGGAACACATGATCATTCCACAATCCAGAGGGTCATGCCTCATCAATGGCGCAGTCCACACAAAACCTTGGCCTAAACCCCCAATGTTGACCTCAACAGCACTCTTATCCCGAATGTTTTTCGTTGTCAGCGAGCGAACAAATAGCACAACCCTCGGGATCTCTCGGTATGAAATGACAACTTTATCCATGTAGAAACCCTTGTATACAAAAAATAATAATAATGTTATTCAAAAAAATGTAAACAAATATATTGACATAAAAACAATTAGAACAATTCTTACAATCAAAAAAAGCAACGCCCCGTCGAAATACTTCTTGTTCGTACTACCCCATCTCTCTGGGTTAGATATCAAAGTCTTCAGAGTGTACTCACACCAATTCAGGTTGCGAATACCATTAATATCCCCCAACCACTTCATAACCAGGGGGTTAATATAACCACCCTAGATGTTGCCTATAATATGTGCATCTACAAAAGCAACGAAATGCTTCTTAAACCAAACACCTCATGCGTCATCCTCAAGCATCTTACGACAAACATCCGCAGCAGTAATACTGAAGCTCCCATCTTCATTGGCCTCAAACTGCGACTGCCACTCATCATAAACCTGAGATGTTTCCAACTTTTTTTCTTGTCAATTCTAGTTCCACCCCTCGGAAAACCCAGCACCAACTCAACATCCTTCTCATCGCAGTGAATATACTCCCCCCAGAAGTATCAACTCACATCTGATAGTAATAAAACTGTCAACCAACCAATATATTAGCCTGGACGGATACTCATTGACTTTGAGCCCCAGCAAGCTTCCAAACCCCATCTCAACTACAACTTTGGTCTGAAAATTATTCAAACCACTCATTGCTTCCGCTAAAGCATTGGGCACAGATTTGGTTTTCAACTTGGGAAATGCAGACTTCGATTTTGATTTGTCTACCTTAGCCCTCTTATTAACATTCTGTCCCCCGTCATTCGCCCTATCAGAAGCTTGTGGTTTCTGGTTTCCTCTAGCCATGTAAAGTTATCAACCCACCATTAACAACAAACAAAAAAAATATAAGCACACATCAAAACCAAAAAAACATAAAACATGTCCATGTTAAAAATGTATTAAAACACACCTATTAAACGAAATATGCACGATATGAATATTAACTGTGCACCAAAAAAACTACTTATGCACCATAAACATATCATCTGCATATGCACTTTGTGAAACTAGATATGCACAGAACCAAAACTAATCAAGCACCATAATATATCTATCATTATATCAACAATATCACCAACGTACTTGAGATTGGACACTTCGCCCGCGCATCAAATGAAAACTAAAAATACATAATTTATACAAAAACTATATATCATTGATGTGTTAAACGTATACCTCAAAGATTGAACAATACACCTATCAACTACAAAAAGAAATGCACAAAACCGTGAATAAATGTGCATCGTTAAACATGATTTATACACTAAAAAATCCCACGACAAAAACAACGAAAATCCAGGCAAAAATAACTTCTAGAACCTACTAGTTAAACAAACAAAAATAACCTCCATTATCAAAAAAATGTTCGACACATACAACCAGAAATCCTAGACTTTATAGACACAAAGAGACATAAACCTTTACTCGGTTTGAAGAAGTTAATGCAAAATCGCAAAAAAAACTCAACAAAAACAACAAAAACAAACCATTGAAAGCAACAAAACAAAGAATAGAACAAAAAAGCAAACATATATGGAATCAAGTCGAACGAGTCACTTACTTCAGCAAAAATTAGAAAAATGAAACTGCGTTGCACCAACAATGTCTTGCGAAGCCCCTGCTCATAACAACTGATTAAGCGAAAATCATCCCTCAAAACGAAGAAGAAGCACACAGCTAGAACTCTCAGATAAAACTGAAAGAGGTTTTGAAAATTAAGAGATTTGAGAGCGGGAAGGTTGGGTTATTAATCCCAAAATCAAGGCTAAAAAACGGTTACCAAAAAAATGGAATAGCCTCCATTATAAAAAGACAACACCGCCTTTATCAGTTAAAAAGTAAAAAAAAAATCGAGGAAAAAAGATAGCCCTTGGATATGATAATTAAGTGGTTGGGATTAGTCCATACGGTCTTACATAGAGACCTCTGCCACATTTGATCCAATACCTATATATATATATATATATATATATTAGATAATTAAGTTGAGGTTTAATTAGTATAAGCATTAATTTTTAGATAAGTATAAGTATGGTATTAATTAATCTTTTAATAACATAAGTTAGCTAAGTTTAAATTAATGTACATCTTAAGTAATGCATGTAATATGAATTATTGGTGATTTTTTTAGTTAAATTAATGGAATAATATGTAACCGTCTAAATTTAAAAAATTGATTCTGATTAAGAGATGTATTTGAAAATAAATGTAAATGACAAGTTTATTAAACTACACACACACACATATATATATATATATATATATTTATATCTATTTATTATATATATATATGAAAATACTATTAATAATGCTATTGTAAGTGGGTGGCTATTACATACTCCCCCACTTAGAAAAATTTTGTCCTCGAAATTTAAGTTACTAACCTTATTTAAGAAATTCAGGATAGTTAGCTATGATCTAATCCTCTCATCCATTATAGGTATCAAATTGTGAAATGATAATGCCAAAGATGATAGTTATCAAGCATGTATTGTTATCACTGATTTCATCATGTATATCATGACTATTGTATCGTGGAATGACATATAGATTTACAGAAATTTGGTACCTCATTGGAGCGAGCGAGCGAGGTAGAGGTGGATGACTTACAGCAATAATTTATTTAATTTTTTTTTATAAGAAAATTAATTTTTACGAGTCTTCAGGTTTTTAAACATGCAAATGATTCAATAAAAGAGCTATAAAAGAACATATTTTATAAAACATAGCCTATAATTAAAAAATTTGCATCTAAATAAACAAAAATACTTTATATCCAAATAAAATATGTGTCCACTAAAAATAAAACACTTGCAATCACAATAGTTCAAAATCATCAACAAAATAAAGTTCTAAAAATTTTCAAATTAAATAAAAATCGCTGACTTCGCATCTACCGCCTCTAATACTCGCTCAGGTTCCTCAACCTGAAAAGTGTTAATAAATATGGGGTGAGCTTTTAGCTCACTCAGTGAAAACACGTTTGTCGTAAATATTCAATGTAACTTTTTCTCTGACTGACCAGTTACTTTATAGCATTGTGGGTACACCCCGAGGACACTTTTGATCCTGGACCTTCTTACAACCCCTGACTAATTTAACATATTATTCATGATTATAGCACTGCGGGCTACCCCGGAGATACTTTTGATCTCGGACCTATTTACGGCCCCTAACTAACATGATTTCCTCGGCATAGGAAGCATTTAATAATAAGAAATAATAATTGAATATAAATATCCCCACCTATAAATAATAATTGTCTTGATGCAGATAATGAGAATTTGGAAGTTGGTATTCGTAAGTCCTAGATCTCTAAATTTTCTTCGTTCCACATTATGAAAATAGAATAATCTAACTTAGAATATTCAAAATATTAAATATAAAAGTAAGAATAAATATATTATGAATTATATATAGATCTTGTTAAAATATCCATAAGAATATTATACATTATTTAAATACTCAGAAAAATATTATAAATTAAAAATATTACAAATATATATAGCTATCTTTTTCCTAAAACAAAAATTGAAGGCTTTTATGATGTGAATCAAGAATTAATAATTAAACTTAATACTAAAATATATAAATTAATAATTAATCTCTCACACACACACATATATATATCATACATGCTCATACACGAGACAATCCACACATACTATCACACACACATATATATATAATATGCTAATATATATATATATATATGTGTGTGTGTGTGTAAATTACAAATAAAACACAATAATATAATATATATATATATACTCGCACTCACATGCACACGAGATACTATACACACACTACATATTTCAATATATATTATACCAATACATACACTATATATATATATATTTAAAAAAAAAAAGAACACACACCCTCTCTAATATCAGTGTAAGTATACAACTTTTTGGTATCAAATCTTTCGAGAGGAATAATGTTTTATATATATATATATATATATTATAGATAATTAAGTTAAGGTTTAATTAATATTAGCATTAATTTAGATAAGTATAAGGATGGTATTAATTAATCTTTCAATATGGTAAGTTAACTAAGTTTATATAATGTACATCTTAATTAATGCATGTAATATAAATTATCTGATGGATTCTTTTTAGTTAAGTTAATGAAATAATATGTATCCGTCTAAATTTAAAAATAATAATTTTGATTAAGAGATGTATGTGAAAATAAATGTCAATGACAAGTTTATTATACTACACACACACACACACACACACACACATATATATATATATATATATATATATATATATAAATACTATTAATAATATTATTATAAGTGGGTGGCTATTACAAACTTATTGCTAAAATTTTTAGATAGTTAATAAAGTATCACTAAAAATTATATTGTATATGGGAAAAAATTTTAAAGTAGCCATACGGGATAACCAAACCTCTCTTACCCACTTTTTTAAAAGCACTACTTTTCTACCCAAAATAATCGAAACGCCCTAAAACTCAAATTAGGTCAAAATCCTTATTTCACTTTCACTTTCACTTTTTAACTTTACCTTCTCAAAACGTGAGAAAAAATGTGAGAAGTATACCGTGAGAAAAGTAGTGATGGAAGTTCCGAGTGATCTCCCGCCCGTCGCCGATGCCGCCATTGATGCCACCACTGGGTTTGGCCCCATTTTTTATTCCAAAGAGGTTGACTGAACTCGATTTTTCGGGGCGTTTGTTGGATTTAGGGATTTTCTCTATGTTTGATTTTTGAAATATTAGGGTTTGATTTGAAATAGGTTTTTGTTCTGGGTTTGATTTTTGTATAGGGGCTTGATTGGGGAAGAGGATGAGATTCAATTTGGGGAAGCAGTCTTCACGTTATAATTATAATGTGAAAACATATATCACGTTATAATTATAACGTGATAATATATTGTCACGTTATCATTATAATATAACGTGATAATATATTATCACGTTATACGTAGAATTATAAATATAACATGATAATATATTTTCATGTTATACTTATAACGTGAAAACTATTCATCTTCCCCAAATTCATGGCAGTATCACGTTATGGGTATATTACGTTATGACGTGATAGTTTATGTGAATATATAATATCACGTGGCACTTTATAACCCATATCGTGAATATATAATATCACGTTATATATATATATATATATATATATATAACGTTATTAATATATATAATATATTCACATTATTATATATATTATAACGTGATTATTATATATATTATAACGTGAATATATATTTACGTATATATAAATTATATCACGTTATATATATATTTATATTTATAACGTTATTAATATATATAATATATTCACATTATTTTATATATTGTAACGTAATTATTATTTATATTATAACGTAAATGTATATTCGCGTTATATATATTATAATGTGAGATATTCCACATTACATATATATAATGTGACCGAATAATGTGGGATATATCTTATAACATGGTAAAATTTCTGGACAGTTTTTAATCTTATTTTTTTATTTTTTTTTGTGTTGCATCTAGTGAAATTTATGTTGAAATTTTATTAGGTTGGACCTTCGTGGAGGAAGGAGGCTTATTGGGCTACCCGAGCTTCTATCAATGGACATATCAGAGTTAAAATCATTACATTAATCGTCACAGAGATATAGACGTGCGAGAGAGAGAGAGAGTATGATGTATATTAGGAGTTGAAAAACTCCTGTTTTGGACACTTTTTGGATTTCGACTGGTCGGGATTCAGTTGTAATACAACCCTCCATGTTGTTTTATCCCAGGAAATATGTAAGTCGGGGGCCACAAATGATGAGTTTTGGTTCCATATAGAAGAGCACAACATTAGCAACTTTGATGCTTGCAAGATATTTTTCATAATATTCTTGGCGGTAAGAATAAGCTGCATTTCTGAACATTGCTACTACATGCTGACAAGTATGGAGCCAAATTATTTTGCAAATGATAAGTGCAAAGACCATGCACTGCTTCTGGATATACTACTTTTATTGCATTACTGATACTCTTATGTTGATCAGAAACAATCAAAATATCACGAGGGCAAGCATAAGCTTCTGGCAACTGTCTCAGAAACATGTCCAAAACTCGTCATTATCAACGTCACCAATTCCAACTGCGAGGGGGAATATTTGTTCATTACCATCTTTTGTTACATCAATGAATAATATTTCTCGATACTTGTCTTTAATGTGTGTTCCATCAATAACAAAAATAGGCCTTCCATGATTCAGGAATCCAGTAATCGATGCGTGCAAAGCAAAAAACACATAATAAAATCTATTAGCATGGTCTACCTTCCACCTTGCTACTGATCTAGGATTCGTCAAAGTCAACACGTGTACATAAGATGGCAGCATGTTGAATGATTTGTTGTTATCTCCAAATATCATGCCAAAAGCATGATGCTTTGCACTTAATGCAACATTATAACTCACTTTTTAATCCATGTCGAGATTCCAGCTCTTCCATCATATCTCTTGGAACGAGACTAGAATGCTCCACTAGCAATCTAGATGGAAAATAGGTGCTGATTACTTTAGAATGCACCTGTCTAGATGCATTTAGATTCACATTCACCCCACATCCCATGTGCTTGTCAAATTTTCCTACTCTCCACATATCATTTTTTCCATATCCACGCATTCTAAAAGGACACCGTTCATATCTGCAAATCACATAATAAGGAGACCTATCTGAGCATTCAACTCGGTACTCAAATTGATTTTCAAGGTGATACATACCAACTACCATCTCAAAATCAGCTTTGCTCATGTATGTTGCACCTTGCCGCAGCTTACTACCTGATGCTTCCAATCTGCCAGGTTCATCACGATGGGGTGACACGTGTGATGGTGCAACTGGAATTACCCAACCTCGTGTTGTATGAGTTGTTGTTGTTTCCCGATTGTAATCCCATTCAGTATTCTCACCCTGGACATCATGTGGATATTTGGAATTTGACTTTGATTCTCTGTTGATATGGTGTTATTGTGAACAACTCTTTCTACAATTGGAATCTGATTTTGATTCTCTGTAAATATTTCTCTCCATCTACATCTCCACTCACAAAATTCTTCAAAATCAGCATGTTGGTGGTCATTTTCAAAATAATTACTACCCTCATTATCATCACCACCACTACCATCACTAGTAATATTATCATCTTCAAAATGATTATTACCTTAATCATCAGTAGTACCATTATAATCGCCCTCCTGATCTATTTCTATAAATCTTGATCTATCTTCACCCGAATCACAACCGAAATCAGGATAAACTGTTGGGAACTATGCTCGGTCCAGGTTGATCAATACCTTTTTCTGGACATCTTTCTCTATGTTGTTCAGTAAATGTAGGTGAGCTTGGACCGGGTTGATCAACATTTGGTGTATGCACAGAAGGGACACAATAAGGTTGGAACCCAAGATGATCCTGCAGGGCAGAGATTGGGTATTGTATATTGTTGGAATGTCCAGCCGGGAACATTTGACTACAAAGTATATTATGTGAAGCCATTAGCTACATAAAACCTCCTACAGCACCTTGCTCATTCACAACTTGATTATACTCAGATTGACTATCCACCACATCATGTGAGGTTGTCTCAGTATTTTTTCTTTTTACGGTAACAAAACAACGGGTAAATCAGTTTTTGCAAAAGCACGATCTATGTCACGATCATTTTCCAGCTTTAACTTTCCAATCTTATTTCGGACAATATCCATAAAATAGTACATCACACAGTCGTACATGGTCCTATCAGCTTCAACAACTCCATAAATCTCGTCCAATAAATTATTATAATGAATTTTACCCTGATCAACACATATAACCTTTTCTTCACCATTTTTATAATCCATACCATCCCAATGTCCCCCAAATCAAACAACAATATATCTGAAATTCATCTGTAGAAAATATAAATAAATCACATCAGATTTTTTCACAAAAAAACCACAATCTACGTTATAATTATGAAGTCCACGTTATGTTATATGTTATCATGTGAATATACATTACGTGGTGTATAACATCACGTTATATATATATATATATATATATATATTAACGTGATATATAATATCACGTTATATATGTATATATAATGTGGTGTAATACATGTTATATTAATATAATGTGGTTAATATACCACGTTAGATATTAATCTAATGTGGTTAATATACACATTATATAATATATAATGTGGTTAATATACCACGTTAAAATATACACGTTATATCATATGATGTGTATATTTACATACACATTATATAATATATAACGTGTATATACACATTATTTGCATATAATAACATGTTAACATGAACAACAAGCAAGCTAAGATGTTCACTTCCAATAAATTTGCATAAAAATCATAATGTGAACTAATGTACGAAATTTGTAAGTTCTATTGCCTATATTAATTTGACAAATAAGATACATTACCTCCAAAAGTTGTTCACTTCGTTCGATTTGTGAGAAGAGAGCAGCAAAGAAGAAATAAAGAGAAGAAAGTGGGAGAAAGAAGAAAAAGAGAGAGAGTTGTTAGATCTATAAATGTTGTGTGCAAAGAAGAGAGAGAAGAAATGAAGAGAATAAGGGTGCGATTGGATATGCTTTCATTTTGAAAATTTTCCTTTTTTTCTAGAGAATAGTGGTAAAAACAATTGGAAGAAAAAAGATGAATTTTGATAGTGTGATTGAATGTGAGATGAAAAAGTAATGATGAAAGTTGAGTTGATTTAAAAACAGTAAAATACTGATTGGATATGATTGGTAGTTAGAAATGCGTGAGTGGGTGAATAATGAAATTTGTGGGAGAATGTGTAATAATGATTAGTTTTTTGTGAAAAAAATGTGTAGATGTGATTGGTAAGAGAAAAATGAGAAAAGTGAAAGTGAGAGAATATTATATTTTCTGAAAATTTTCATAAAGAATTGTATGCTTGGTTAAGAAAATTTCTCCAGCGGAACGAAAATGGAATTTCTTCCATATCCAATCGCAGCCTAAAGGAACCCACTTACATTTTGATGAATTAAGAGTATTTGTGTAAAAGACCACCAAAAGTGGGTAGTAAAGGTTGTTTGTTATGTGTAGTGTCAAAAAAGTGTTTGAGGAATCCAATGTAGGTATTTCCCAAAATTTCCTCTTGTATATACGTAGATTTATAATGAGTAGGAAATTCTTAAGTAAATGTATTATCTATTAAAAAATCCACAATATAATAATTCCATATGGTATATATTAAATTAGAAAGTATACAAAATTAAAAAGAATTTTAAATACGATAAAGTATACATAATACAGACTAAAATATATACAAATTTGTTTTATAAGTAATGAATATTTACTAAAACTGTAGGTCCCAAGGGGTGTAAGTATAAGGTTTAGAAGGGGGGGTTGAATAAACCTTACCAAATTTTCGATTTAGTCCTTTTTAAATCTACAGAGTTAATTCTACACAGCTGTGTCCTTGATGGACAGTCGAATTAGTCACTCGGTAGAGTTAATCTCTCAACAGACTCGGTTGAGCCGTTGATGGAGTAACTCATTTGTTGGCTACAATTTAACTCAACTGTGGTTTTATTTTCAGTGGAAGACTTAACACCCTTACGTTTGATTAAGCAAGATTTTAGAGCTTGATTTAGTACTCATAAATTATCAAATGGAGAGCAAATATATCGTGAGATATAAACAGATTAAAAGTGCGGTGAATTTAAATCTTTGAAATGTAAATGACACAAGTAAAGTTTTTATAGAGGTTCGAAGATGGGGTAATTCTTCTACTCCTCTCTTCTCCAACTCCTGGAGGAATCCACTAAGTAATGATCGTTTACAAAGTGGTAACTTGATCCATATACAAGTCTTGATCACAACGGCAAAGTGACTTGATCCTTTGGGACTCGGTCCTGAGACGCCTTGATCACTTAGTCGGCTTCTCGTACGACTCGGCCTTTTCTTCACATTTGCGCTTTGCTACTGACTCACTTGCTCAAGCTTTTTGGATTTGATCACGAAGCCCTCCAAAAGCTTAAGACTTGGTTCACCTTGAACCTTTCTACAATCCTTCCGGAATGTAGACCCCTTGTTTTAAGTATCTTCCTCTTCAATTTGGTTGAAGTTCTCTTTCCTTCACGGTGAGTGTTGGATTGATGTACTTGAAATGTAGGCTTGAGGATTGAGATTGTTTCAGATTTTTCTAATGTGCTTGTGTATCTCACGTATGTGTCATTCATGCATCCTCTTTCTCAAACAAAATCCTCGGCCTTTTATAGTGAACTTTCAAAAATTTGCCCGTTGAAGAGATAGGCTTATTTTTGAAAGTCACTTTGTAGTCGTTGGCTTGCGTTCTTGGAATTGCCATTTCCTCGTATGAATTATTCTATCACCTTTTCGAGTTCGACACGGTTTGGTGCTTCCCATTGGTTCATTCCATTTGCACGCTCGGGACTTGGGCACTGAGAAAGGTGGTATGGAGATATTACTTGTTTAAGTAAATCTCTTGATTTTAGGCAACGGTTCTTTTTTGATTATCTCGACTTGATGCATTTCCTTTCTTTCCCCAGGTGACTTAGAGTCGACTTCCAATCATTGGATGACTCTTCGTCACTTCAACTTGAGACTTGGCTTTTCTTGAGTTGACTTGATGATGCTCCACTCATTTGCATCTCACCGCTTCTTCGATAGAGTTCCGTCTACTCTTGTTTGCCATACTGTTTGTCTCTCAGAGTCTTCCTTCCAGTCTTGATTGTCTTCTTGCATGTTAGGACGTAGCCGACTTAACTCGGCTTGGCTACTCTATTCATTACAATGCATTTTACAACAAAAATTGGGAGCCAACTTTCTATTCTAAGTTTTACATGGCATTCATCAAAATCTAAACAATAAAATTCCTAACAATTTCCCCCTTTTTAATGATGCCAAAACTTAATTCATTCAAAAATGCAAACGAAGAAAGATACATACAGATAGTGTAGTGACATAGAATGTATGCATAGAATAGATCTGTTTATTGATCATATCATTCTGTTCTTTTACACAATGTTTACAAGGTGTATCGAGCACATTTTGTCTATCTTGAAAATAAAGAATTTATAGCTTTATTACGAAGACTTACATTGTATGTATTTACATGATAAAATACACGAAGGGTTGGACAAGAACACTTCATCTCCTTTCATTTGTCTCCTTCTTTCATCTTGATCAAGATCTTCTTCTCTTCTCTCTCTCTTTTTCTCGTCGTCACCGCCTTCTTTTTCTTCTCATATGCCTTCCTGGCGCCTTCATCTTTCCTTGTTCTTTCCCTGTCTCTCCCGCCATAGCCGAGTTTGTCTTTTGTTTTCTTCTTCTATTCTCTTTACATACTCGGCGTTAGTTTTAGCCACTCGCAAATTCGCCACTTGGTCAAGCCCAAAAAAAAGAGATCCCTCCTTTCTTTCCTCGGATCTACGATTCAATATTCTTGGGCAGGCCCAGTCCAAGCTTCTTCCTCCATTGTTGCTTTTTCCTCTTCCTCTGGGGCGATATCTTGTCTTGGTCTTCTTCTTCCCGGTGATTGACTAGCGAGTGATCGGAAGTCGTTGTCTGTCGCCTTCTTCACATAATGTGAGACCCTTTTCCCCGATAAGTCCCAAGCTTGAGCCATGGACATATTTGCAAAATATCCTTGATTCGAGCGTTTTGAATTCGTCAATCGATCTTGGCTCTCGTCCCGACATCTCGAAATGGCATACGTGTCTCTGTCAACCGGAATGCCTCCATGTTCTTTCAAGATGTTCATCACCCTGGCATCCATTCTTCCTTCCACTTCCTTCATCCCTCGCTTCAATTGCTTTTCTCTTCGGCCATAGATCTAGCAGAGTGTTGGAGTGGCGAGTCACGAGGAGTTTGCCGCTTATAATGTCGGTTTGTGAGGACCTGTTGGGGGTTTGTGCAATCATCAATGTTACATCTCACGATCCTTCCCCTCAACAAGCTTTTTTCTTTCTTCGTTTCAAGATTTCCTCGGTGATTTTCCCTTCTCACCGCTCCTTTCTTTTCGACTTGATTTTTTGCTTTAAGGTATTCCTCTTCCCCTTTTTGGCATCATCAAAGGATAGAGGAACCCTGGGAACATCTTTGGCAAGCATGAAGTCGAAGTCTTCGATGGTTGAATTCTGCTTCAAGTCTCATTGCGTTGTATGCAAGACGGAATTGAACAGTAGCGTTGGATTCTCACAAATCGCTTCATCTCAGCCATGAGAAGGCTGAATTTTCTTGTCATGTGTTCTTCCAAACGCCAGTATATCATTTGCATTACTCGCTCACGCAGCGCCTTGATCTCGGCAAAGTGTGAGCTTCATGCATATGCTCAATGTGTTCCCTCGCCTTCGTTTTCGCTTCAACATTTTGACTCTCCACACCAGCGACTTGTTGAACAATTGTCGAAGTATCTCTCTGTTCCACACGCATTGTTTCTTTGTTGTTGCCACCATTCCCTTATTCGAATGTTATGCCTCTTAAGTCATTTGTAAGGGTGGCATCTCTGTTGTCGGGCGCATGTCCAAAGAGGCTTGATGCCTCTCCATCCGTTCAACTTCAACAAAGAGTGCCTTGAACACTTCTCGAACTTCGTTGATTCTGTTGTACATTGCGGTGATGGCCATACAAAGATCGAAGTCATAATTGGCCGGAACAATGGTGTCTGTTGGAAGAACAGGAGGTGGTCCGTGATAGCGTGCTTGTTCATTTTTCGATTCTTCGTGGAGTTACGGTATCTCCGGTGAGAAAGGGAAAGATTCCACAAAAGATTCATCACCGCCGAGGATCTGTTCGATGATGAGCGGTGCGCGTGAAGTTCTTTTGGGAATCGATCTGCTGCGCACTTGAGGAGCCGGAGCGGTGGTCTCTCGGTTGTTGGGTTTGGTTGTGAAGTAGACCCGACTTCTGCGAGCTCTTTTGTCTTAACGGCCTTCGTTGGTCTCAACTGATTTTTCCATTTCAAAGTAGACTTGTCCTCGGCCTTATCGGCGGCGTCATCGGACGATGATGAGATTTCTAGTGGTGGCTCATCATCAAAGTTAAAAGTTTGACGAGTAGTCTTGGGATCGACTTGCTCGTGCCTGGAACATCCGCGGTGAGTCTTTTGGATTTGTCATGGGGATTGACTCGGCTTTCTTCTTCGCCCCCGATCCGAGAAAAGTGACATCGGGGTTGTCCTGGGAATCATGAAGTGCGCTGATCTCCTTCTCGGATGGGTCGATGATTGCGGGAGGGATGTTCTCTCGCCCGGCCTCTTTACCCCCGGAAGTCTCAACCTCCCGGGCCTTCATTCCTCCTCCAGTCTCTCTTTCGCTGCGAGGCTTAGTCCTCCCTTTCGGCGTTTCAATTTGTCTTAGGGTCTTCTGATGGCATCCATTGGAGTCTCAACCCCATGGATTGCACTTTCATCGCCCGCCAGTGTTAACTCCCGGTACATTCCTTTTGTGCCTCGACCGCATCGCTAGCGTCATTGCTGCAGAGCGGTTGGCACCTCACCGAGACAGTCTCAAGCCTGGAGCTTCGTTGATGGCAACTTTCGTTCTTCTTGTGATTGTAATTTCTCTTCTTCGCCTCCTTGCTTCTTTGTCGAGTCATCTGCAGATCCTTCGACCTTGCTGCGGTGGAGGAGTTTCCCCTCGGGGCGCACCGGTGAGTGACTTGAGTGGGGTCACTCGTCTCCAAACTCCATTACTGTTTCAATTGATGGTTCGGCCGTTGGGGCAGGTGGTAGCACACCTTCAATAGGGGTTGGCTCGACTAGGGTCCCCATTGTCCCGGTTTCATCGCCATTTCCTTATTGCCTTCTTCGAGTGAGTGGGAAGTGGTAGCAAGAACATCGTGGCTATTTCTTTGAACCACTCCCATTGGATCGATTTCACCGTGTTCGAGGACTCTCCTGGTCCCTCCATCGTCTTTGCTCGTGAAGGATTCTTGATTCATGCAATGCTTTCGCATTTGCAACTCTTACGTAAGCGGCGGCATTCTCTGGTTCCTCGTCACTTTCGGAGAAGACATCAAGGAGAGGATGTGTGTGTTCGTAGTGCGGGAGATAGGCGGATGCTTGCCTTCTCACGTGCTTTGGCTTCTTGACTTGCTTTGCTCTCTCCCCTGTCCTTGTAGATTTGCGGGATGTCTAAGCAGCTTGTCCTCATCAAGTGCCGGAGCATGAGAGTTAGTCCAAGGAAATTTAGCGATTTCTTCTTCTTCTATGAACTCGGCCGTTGAAATGTTCTCTTGACTTGCTCAACTTCCATTTTCTCCACTCATGACGATTTTGGATGTCCGGGTAAGGTGGAGAGAGGATCATTACATCACCGTCTGCTTGGGCTGGTTCTTCTTGTGCTTCTTGGGTGTGTGACAAACTGTTTGTGTCTTGGGTTGCCTCTGCTTTCACGACGCTTCAACAGACTTGGTCGTTTCATCAACTACATCCGAGACTCTACTTCTCCGGTAGTCTCTGTATTTGTGTTAGCGAGTAATCGACTCATTTGGTTTCTCCTGCTCGACCGCTTAACGAGTCTTCTTCGTCTCCTGGTTTGTACCAGGGGAATTTCTAGTTCGAGAGGTGGTGTCCCTCGAGTCTTGGGCGGTAGGGCGGTAGGTCGGTGTTTGTTTCGAGGAGCCGGCCGTCTAGGCTTGTCGTTCTCCTCCTTTTGACGATCGGAGAAGGTATTTGGGAGTCCTTCTTGACCGCCGCCGCAGGGCGGGTGACACGGCCTTTGGGCGGTGTTTCGCAGCTGCGGCGAGGAGCATGTTTAGTTTTCTTTCTTTGCGGGCGTGATCTTTTAGCATTGCGCAGGGACTTTCTTCTTGGCCGAGAGGAAGCATTTGTGATCTTTGGTGGTGATTCCCCTCACAGTGTCGCCTCTCTTGGCATAAGCTCGCTTCCGAGCACAGAGAGGTTAGCTCGAACATCCTCTTGTTAACATGGAAGGCCTTCCCATGTCTAAGAGGGACTCCTTTCACCTCCAATAGCCGGCCAATCACAGGCCATATCCCGAGATCCTCCAAATGTGCCGTCTTCTTTGAAGGACTTGTTCCCCACGCTCGGGCAGAGTGCGTAGATAAACTCAGCCAGTTTATCTTCTTTTCTTCGATGATTGCGGCCATCACAATCGGCTTTGCCTTTGACAATTGGTCAAAGCGCCAAATTTGATGTCGATACATTTGGCAACTATGTCCAACAATTTGTGATAATCCTCCTTCCATCTCTTGTTTCTTTGTGTATATATTTTTATCGGCCAGTCGGACTTGGCTATCTCTTTCCATGCATCACCAAGTTGACATCACTTTCCTTAATTTGCTTGCTCTTCTGGCGGTAGTGAGCAATATTCACCCAAATCCTTCGCGATTATAGTCACCGCTTCCCGTGAATGGATGACTTGATTCCTTCGTCGTGAATCTCGGCATTCACGTAGAATTGTGCGACCTCCTCCACATAGGTCATCGGATATTCCAGCGTTAGAAACGGTTTTAGTGGGACGTTTCCAACTTCTCAAAGAATTTTCTTCACCAGTGTCGTCGGACCCCTCGCTTCACCATTCCGTCGAAATCCACCGTCGAACCGGTGTGGATTTGCTTTCTAGCTTGGTAAAGTCATAAGTTGGTGCCATTTCTCGGATTATATCAAGAAAAATCTCGAAATTGATTTGAAGGTTGATAGGGTTTCGAGAGTATTTGCCTTTGCCTTTTGAGAGAAAGATATGAACAGTTTTTAGAAGTGTGAGAGAGAAACGGACGAAAATGGTTTAAATATGGTTTATGAAAGGACGTGCAGACGGTTTTTGAATTGTGATCGAAATCAACGGCTTGGATTTCTTGACGCCTATTGAGCATTTCACGCCTCGTATTTAATGCGCAAAGCATTTATATCCAATCATAAGCTTAGTGTGCAAACTTTATGTCCGTACACATCATCATTATAATCGACGTGTTCCTTAAAACATTCCCGCTTAAGTCAAAACGACTGCGTTTTTGTCACTTTGCTCATAAGTTATTCAACTTATCTCTTAGCCGATTTAACTCTACTCCTCGCAGATTCTCTTGGTGACTCACCTATCGGTGATTTCGGTGTATTTGTCTTTTCCGTCATGGTGATTCTTGGTGATTTTTGTTTTCACTCTTTTTCACTTCTTTTCTGTTCTAATTCTCTTCTTTGATTCGTCTCAATGTCACTCAATTAACCCCAACTCATGCTTGAGTTCTTCAAATCTTGACTCACATAGTGGTTTTGTGAAGATGTCGGCTAGTTGTTTATCGGTTGAGATATATTCCAAGATAATGTCCTTCTTTTCAACATGATCTCTTATGAAATGATATCGACATCGATATGTTTTGTTCTTGAGTGCAACACGAGATTTTGAGTGATTGCAATGGCACTTGTGTTATCACACATGATTGGAATTTCTTTTTCTTCAACTTCATAGTCTCTCTTTCTTTGTCTCATCCATAGGACTTGGGCACTTGACTACCCCAGCCTATGTATTCCGCCTCATTTTGTAGAGGTGGCTATTGAATTTTGCTTCTTGCTAAACCAGAAATTAGTCTGTTTCTAGCATTTGACAGTGCTGAAGTGCTCTTCCTGCCCACTCTTGCATCCAAAGATAGTCAGTCGAATAGCCAATTAGTCGAATCCACCTTCCTTTGGATACCATAGGCCTACTTCTTGGCTTCCTTTCAAGTATCTCAAAAGATTCTTTTTTTCTTTGTCATATGGCTCTCTTTTGGAGCAGATTGAAATCTTGCACATACACCTACAAAGAAAGGTGATGTCCGGCCTCGCTTGCGTGAGATAGAGCAGTTGATCCAATAAGTGCTCAGTATCTTGTTTGATCTCTGTGCTTGCCATCGCATCCATGTCCATTTTGGTGATGTGTTCATTGGTATTTTTACTGAAGACTTCTCCTCCATACCAAACTTCTTCATTAAGTCTCCGGTGTATTTTATTTGACTTATGAAGGTTCCATCCTTCACTGTTTCACTTGAAGTCCAAGGAAGAATGTCGGCTCTCCCATCATGCTCATTTCAAATTTACTTTGCATGAGGTTTGAGAATTTTTCACACATACTCTTTGTTAGTGGATCCAAAAATGATGTCATCCACATATATTTGAACAAGCAAAGATACTCTTCTTGTCTTGAATTTGAAAAGTGTTCTATCTACTTTTCCTTTTGTGAATCCATTTTCGTTAGGAATTGTGACACGGTATCATACCATGCTGGGTGCCTGTTTCAATCCATACAAGGCCTTTTTGAGTTTGTATACCTTGTCTCCAAGAGTCTTTCGCTCAAATCCTCGGAGGTTGTTCAACATACACTTCTTCTTCCAATAAACCATTTAGGAATGCACTTTTTACATCCATTTGATATACAAGTGAAATTCTTGTGAGTCGCATAGGCAAGAAACATCCTTATAGCTTCCAATCTTGCTACAGAGGGCAAATGTTTCATCAAAATCTATCCCTTCTTCTTGGCAATATCCTTTGGCTACCAGTCTTGCTTTGTTTCTTACCACGTAACCTTCCTCGTTCATCTTATTTTCGAATACCCATTTGGTTCCAATAACATTTTGATGTATGGGTCTTTGCACTAATTCCCATACTTTATTTCTCTCAAACGATTCAGCTCTTCTTCGCATAGCTTGAATCCAATGTGTGTCGTCCAATGCTTGTGACACATCTTTGGGCTCTATTTGCGAAATGAAGCATGTGAACATTGCTTCTTGTTGAGTTCGATCTTGTCTTGACACCTTCTCTTATATCTCCAATGACAAGTTCGTGGATGGTCTCGGCCATCTTACGTCAAAGTTGGAGTAAGTTAATGGATTGATCGACGGCAAATGTGTTCTTCGTGGGTCGACTCTCTCGTGATCACTCACCGCAGATTTTCCAAATTGTTTTTGAGATTGATTATCTCATCTTCTTTCAATTGATAATCCCCGGCCTTCCAAGATAGGGACTCTTTCGTAGGTTGGATGATTCAAACCTTATCATTTGATTCTTCAATGTCTTCTCCATTTACATTTGGCTCATCGAATACTACATGAATGGATTCTTCGTAACCATGGTTCTTTGTTGAGTATTCAGTAGGCTTTGCTTTCACGGTGAGTATCCTAAGAAGATACCCTCATCGCCTTTAGCATCAAAAGCCTTTAGGTTGTCTTTGCCATTGTTGTGAATGAAGCATTTACATCCAAATATTCTAAAATATGCAACATTTGGTTTTCTTCCGATCCGGATCTCATAGGGAGTCTTTGTTAGTCACATCTGCTTATCATACATCATCTGTTTTGGGTGTAGCAAGTCGTGTGTTGATTGCTTGACCCCAAAATCTTTTTGTAACCCCGTCGCCTAACATGGTCCTTGCCGCTTCTTTGAGGGTTCTGCATTCCTTCTTTCTCGCAATTCCATTCTCTTTGTGGAGTCCTTTGCTGCCGATAGTTCATGACCAATACCATTCTCAATACAATACTCGAGTTATTATTCCATTGACAAACTCGTTCCTCTATCCGATCTTATTTTGATAATGGTTTGACTCTTCTCATTTTGAATCCTTTTCATCATTTGTGGTAGTTTTTGTAGAGTTTCTTTCTTCTTACACATGAATATTGTCCATGTATATCTTGAATAGTCATCTACTACCACCAAGGTGTATTTCTTTCCACTTATCTTGGTTTGGTTCCATGGGCAAATAGGTCCATATAGGGCAGATGCAATATTCTTGTTGAGGATGGGCATGTCTTTTCTTTGAATGACGACTTGATTTGTTTTCCCTTCCGACATGCATCACATATACTCTCCTTCAGTATATCGAGTCCTGGGAAGTCCTTCTACAAGATGACTTCTTGCTAGCTTGTTAATTGTTTTGAAATTCGTGTGACTCGGCTTTTTTTGTGCCCGGCCAACTTGATTCAATTTGTGCTTTTTTGCTAGTAGACAGGTGTTGGGTGTTGCGGTTGACCAATCCACTACATACATATTCTTCTGTTTACTTCTTGCAAAGACAACTTCATTTGATTCAATATCCTCGATTTGGCATATACCCATGTTGAATCCAACATTGTAGCCTCTTGTCACGTAGGCCGATCGACATCAGTAAGTTGAAGTTGAGTCCTTCAACATATGCAACATCCTGTGATTTCTAATCCATTCCTCTTGATGGATCCAATGCCTCTTATTTCACCAGAGCTTCATTTCTCCAAATATGACTTTGGCTCCTTTGACTTCCTTGAATTTTGACAGATTTCTCTTATTTCTGTCATATGTCCGGGAATAACCACTATCCATGTACCAGGTTCCGCACTTAGCTGCATTTGTTCTTGAACCCGCAATCAAGGAAATTAAGTTTTGTGTACCCATACTTGTCCGGGTCCCGAGGGGTTAGAATTGTAAGATGATCCAACCAACCTATAGCCAAATGATTTGACTCACAAGAGGTTGCCATCTATCGTGCCATAATCATAATTAATCCTGGCAAATTGCTTGGGGATTCTAGTTCATACAAATTGTCTCTTTTGTCTCAGTATGCGCATATGTGTTTTAGCAATTGCCTTCCTTGGGGTAATTGTGGTGTTTTTGAGTGTAGTGCCTAGGTGCATATGTGTCTTGATGAAAGCTCTTGTACTTTTGGAATGGCCTTTGCCGAGTTCTGGCCTTTGCCATCCGGGCTTATATTCCATAAGTCTATCCGATAGTTCACATTATTCCAATCAGCTTGGCTTGGATATTTTCTACCATTCCCATCATATGTATTTCTTTTATGGATTTTTCGGGATTTTTGGTAGCTCGCTTCCTTTTTGAGTATTTTTGTTAGGAGTTTCTTTGAGGACTCATTTGAATCTCTTTCTCTGTCCTTTCAAAGACACTCAATCGGCTCAAGCTGTTTTCTTTTCCTTTGTAACCAAGGCCGTTTGCTTAGTATTGTGCTTTGGATTGAAAGTGTGTGCAACATTTAAAGTTTTGGATTTTTCGGACTCTTCATGACTTGAAGATCCTTTTTCCAAAATTACTCTTGAGGTTTGACATGGCACAGAGGAATTAAATCCTAAGCTGTCTTGTCTCCACATTCTCTTTGACTCATGATAAGATCATCCAATGATTTAGATGCCTTAGTGAATGAGGCAATAACATTCTTGAGGTCATTCTCCTCTTTTCTATAGCAAAGCAATCTCGCTACTAATTTAGCATTTTCGGCCTTTAAACTTTCATTTTCAATGACTATTTGACTTAGAGTACTCGGCTCCTTAGTCACTTTGAGTTTTGACTTTTAAGTAGGCTGTTTTCCTCATTCAATAGTGTGTGTGAGGATTTAATGTGCTCAAAATCTTTCATCATTTTGCCTAATGAATCATAAAGATCGAGTGGGTGATGAAGTGTGTGTGTGTCACGATCACTATCACTAGTGTACGAGCTTGTTGGGTTAGATTGTACCTCATCTTCTTGATCTTGTTCTTTGGCCATTAAGCGGATCAAGGCTTCTTCTTCGTAGTCACTTGAGTAGTCGGCCTTCATCGCTCTCAATCATTTGTCTCTCTTGACTTGTTTGTCATAGTGATCTCTGCTTTTGACCATCATTGCCCTTTTCTTTTCTTGTCTTCTTTCTCTCAAGACCTTTCTTTCTTCTTCATTCTTTGTTGACTACAGGATATGAGCGATCAATGGCATAGTGACTGGTTGTCTACAATTCCAACATAGATATTCAGACTTTTTGTTCTCTCTTTCTACTCTTGAGTTGTCACCCTTTGATACTCAACTTGTTGATGATCCGTTCTCTTGGTTGGCCTATCATCCCTTGATTTGGAGGGAGCCGAGTGTCTTCTGGAAGATTCACCCTTTCCTCTCTTGTAGTTCTTGTTAAAGAACTTGTTAAATCTTTTAACCATCGGGCTATTTCTTCCGGGTCAATTACTTCTTTGACCTCGGCTCTCTTCCCATCTTTGACAAGAGCAAAATTTGTCTTGGGTACATTTGTCTCTTCCTGGTCTTTCCTTCTCGGCTCAAACTCGTAGGCTTTGAGGTTTGAGAATAACTCATGATTGGATGTCTTTGATAGGTCCATGGAGTGTCTCAAAGTGCCATGACCTTCATTTCCCATTCATTTGGAAGACTTTTTAGGATCTTCATACACATTTTCTTCTCGTGTATATTCCTTTCCAAGTGTAGATGACTCATTTGTGATTTCGTAAACCGAGCGTCTAGTTGATCCCAGATTCTCTCCCGAGATCATTTTGAAGTTTTCAAACTTTCAGATGTACCCACCGATAATTTGTTTTCTTTGATTTGCTCGAGCCTTCACAAATCAATGTCAACTTGTCCCGCATTTCCTTAGCCGTTTTGCAAGATTTGACTTTGTTGAACATGGCTTTGTCAAGGTTTTGTAAAGGATGTCCTTGGCTACATTGTCCAGGTTGTACCTTTTCTCGTCATCATTTGTCCATTCGGTTCTTGGTTTTTCAACCATGATTGGTCTAGAGCAAAGATCTTCTTCTCCTTCAATTTGCAACTCTTCGTGATTTATTGTACACCTTTAATATTTGCAGAGGCCCATCTTCTATCACTATCCACATCTCATCATGTAATCTTTGATAGATGAGCCTCGCATACGAATTTTCCAATCATCAAATTCTTCAATAGTGAACATAGGGATGCGTGTCGATTTGCTTCCATGATAATAACTTTTGATGATAAAGGAGAGTTTTGAAATTTTAAGTACTAAAGCAAACTTTGAAAAGTTTGGAGATCTAGTTCAAGAACCGGTGCGGAGGGTTCAATGAACCAACCGCTCCGATACCACTTGTAGGTCCCAAGGGGTGTAAGTATAAGGTTTAGAAGGGGGGTTGAATAAACCTTACCAAATTTTCGATTTAGTCCTTTTTAAATCTACAGAGTTAATTTACACAAACCGTGTGTCCTTGATGGACAATCGAATTAGTCACTCAAGTAGAGTTAATCTCTCAATGACTCAACTTTTTTTTATTGATGGAGTAACTCAATTTGTTGGCTACAATTTAACTGTTTGTGGTTTTATTTTTATTGGAAGACTTAACACCCTTACATTTGATTAAGCAAGATTTTAGAGCTTGATTTAGTACTCATAAATTATCAAATGGAGAGCAAATATATCGTGAGATATAACAGTTAAAAGTGCGTGAATTTAAATCTTTGAAATGTAAATGACACAAGAAAGTTTTTATAGAGGTTGAAGATGGGGTAATTCTTCTACTCCTCTCTTCTCCAACTCTGGAGGAATCCACTAAGTAATGATCGGTTTACAAAGTGGTAACATTCCGGATACAAGTCTTGATCACAACAATGACGACTTGATCCTTTGGGACTCACGATGTCTGAGACGCCTTGATCACTTAGGCGGCTTCTCGTGACGACTCGGCTTCTTCACAGGCGTGTACGCCTCTTGCTCATTGCGACTCACTTGCTCAAGCTTTTTGGATTTGATCACGAAGCCCTCCAAAAGCTTAAGACTTGGTTGACCTTGAACCTTTCTACAATCCTTCTGGAATGTAGACCCCTTGTTTAAGTATCTTCCTCTTCAACTGGTTGAAGTTCTCTTTCCTTCACGGGTGAGTGTTGGATTGATGTACTTGAAATGTAGGCTTGAGGATTGAGATTGTTTCAGTTTTCTAATGTGCTTGTGTATCTCACGTATGTGTCATTCATGCATCCTCTTTCTCAAACAAACTCCTCGGCCTTTTATAGTGAACTTTCAAAAATTTGCCGTTGAAGAGATAGCTTATTTTTGAAAGTCACTTTGTAGTCGTTGGCTTGCGAGTTCTTGGAATTGCCATTTCCTCGTATGAATTATTCTATCACCTTTTCGCAGAGTTCGACACGGTTTGGTGCTTCCCGTTGGTTCATTCCATTTGCACGCTTCGACCTGGGCACTCGAGAAAGGTGGTATGGAGATATTACTTGTTTAAGTAAATCTCTTGATTTCTCGGCAACGGTTCTTTTACGATTATCTCGACTTGTTGCATTTCCTTGTTTTCCCAGGTGACTTAGAGTCGCCTTCCAATCATGGATGACTCTTCTTCACTTCAACTTGAGACTTGGCTTTTCTTGAGTTGACTTGATCGATGCTCCACTCACCATCATCTCACCGCTTCTTCAAAGAGAGTTCCGTCTACTCTTGTTTGCCATACTCGATTGTCTCTCGCCAGAGTCTTCCTTCCAGTCTTGATTGTCTTCTTGCATGTTAGGGCGTAGGCGACTTAACTAACTTTCGCGCCTCTATTCATTACAATGCATTTTACAACAAAAATTGGGGAGCCAACTTTCTATTCTAAGTTTTACATGGCATTCATCAAAATCTAAACAATAAAATTCCTAACAAAAACCCATGTGTTAGGAAAATTTATAAGTAAAAATGTTTTGATACTTTTTAGTTTATAATATGAAATATTGATAAAAATAATAGTTGTTAGAATATATAGTGGTTGTAAGTATTATGTGAAATTAAAGTAATAAATTTTTTTATTGATGAATTTATCATGAGTTAAAGAAACTATATTAAGTTAAAAATAACTATTTTCATGATAATTTTATAATTCCTTTGATAATAAAAAATGAATCATTAATGTTTCATGTATATATTTAATAAAATATTAATTAGAAATATATTTTTAAACTTGGTATTTAAGTTGAGGTTATGTATTATCTAATAATAAATATCATAAAATGTAAATTTCAATAGAATCTGCGTTCATAAAAATAGTCACTCAATAGAAGTAAAATAATTTTAAATGTCCCTAAAAAATAATTAAATAATTTTTATTAAGTATTAATTAATTAAATAAAAATATCTAAAATACAGGTATACTTACTAGAGCTGTCGGTATTTTTACCGGGTTGGACTCTAGTATTCCGTGCCCGAAAAAAATATTGGGCTTCAAAAGCCCTACTATCGGCTCGAGTTTTTCATGTATTTTTATGCTCAGGTCGGGTTGGGCTCAAATCATAGCCCACTTTGTTTGGCGATCCGCCCTGACCCAATTTAATTTTTCCTACTTCGAGCTTCAAGATTTGGCCCATTTGATGTACTCTAATACTTACTTTAAAATGAGAGAAGAAGGGGTGAAGTGAGATAGAATTAGAGTACATGGGGTAAAATGAGATAATGACTAATGAGAGTACAAAATAGTAAAGTGATACACACAAGAGTATATGGAGATAAAATATGACAATTAAAAGTATAAGGGAGCAAAGTGCTATCCAACAAAAGTACAAGGGTAAAGTGGAATTTACTTTTTGTTTCTACTAATTACGGTAATGGCAATTTAGGAAAAAAAATGTAACTTTTTTTTTCAATTTAAGAACAAATTTAGCTGAAAACTTAAAAGTTTGGTAATGCCATGCTCTCTTATTATGTGTGATGAAAACATCCTAAATTAGAGTGCAAAGTGGCAACTTTGCCACCCCAATTCTTTAAGAGGAAATCTATATATATATATATAATAAGAGACTATTTTTAGAATAGTAACTCTCACTTTTCCCGCCCATTTTTCAGTTTTTAAAAACAATAAATTTTTTTGTTTTTCGGATTAACTAATAAAATGAGATTTTATTATCTTTGGTGATTAACTTTCTTTAAATCACTTTTTAAAGTTATATAAAAGATAGAGTTATATAATCTTTCCAATTCTGTGTGTGTAATGCATTAATTATTATATTTGTCATTTTCTTTATATTTTAAACTTTAATAATTTTTTTATATCCATTTTTTACGTATAATATATCCAATTAATCATTTTTTAAGTCTTCAGTTTGACACATATATTGCATATATAAAATAAAAAATAAACATCATAAATAAAAGAAAATATATGATACATTTACTCATTATTTTATAATGGGCTTTAAAAATTATGCATTTGAGCTACTGGACATCAATTTTGTTTATTCATGTATTTTGACTGTCTATAATACATGCATAGTGTATATTTGAGCTTATCTCATTTTGTCATAATTATATAGAATCGTATTTAAGTTGATTAAATTCAATCAATAAATATTTATTTTAATTAAAGAAAATATCTCAAAATATGTATCCAAATATTATTTATATATTATATATATATATATCCATACATAGCATTATAATTATATATATTCATGTAAGAAGAACAAAAAAAATTATTTAATATTAAATTATATTCATAATAATGTATATAGAAAATTACTTATTATATTTATTAACATACTTTTTATGTTAATAGATTTTTTTAATATTTATTAGTGTATTTTGATATTCAACTTTTAAAGTTGTACATTTTGAATATTAGATATGAAGTAGTTTGTTTGATATTTTTTTGATATATGTACATATATAAAAATAGAATAGTTTTTATTTTTTGAAATGTTTTATTTTCTCCTAAGATTATGTTGCTAAATATGAAACAAGATTTTTGTTTAATTTCTTTAATAATTCTAACAATTGTTTAACTTTTAAACGCTAAAAAATATTGGAATTTGAAATGACTTTATTTGTTGATTGTATTAAAAATATAATACATTAATATTTAGCATTGAGAAATTATATTTTTTTTCAAACTGTTACTTTCTTATAGATAAACATGTTCAATAAATAGATACAATTCAGGCTTTTTTAACAGAATATCACTTTTATTTTTCCATGTTACACAAATGAACCAAAACAAAATGAGTCAAAAACGGCTTGTAGCTCCCCAACTCCTGCTCAGTATTTTTTTTTTTTTGTTTAAAAGAAAAGTTGGCCACAAACAGACCGTACGTCTTTATGAATTTTTTTGTTTTTTAAGAGGTTGGACGATCACATTTGATGAAAAGCATATCATGTATTTGGACCAAACAATTAGGTAATGATGATATATTTTTTTAATGATTAAATCATTAGTTCATACGATATATTTGTAATTTGTTTTTTATATTGGTCTACCTCTAATATTGGTCAAACAGTGAGGACGAATTCAACCTATAATATACCCGAACAGTGAACCTAGTAATCTAAACCCAGCGACCCAACGAAATATTAATACTTTATAGGGGCATATTAATACTTTTCAGTGGAATTATACTAATACATTCTAAGGAAATTACTTGTTGGGAAATTATATATAGCATCATTAGCAAATCATTAAAGTTTGTGTGAAAATGAAGGTGTGAATTAGAAAAATGAAAAGTCGGCTTCACTGAGTCCGTTTTAACTATGTGGTAGAAAAACGATGTTTAGCTATCCGACTTTATTAAGATACGGCTACCATATCACCGTATTTGACTATTTTGTTAAACAATTCTTTTTTCGGTTTATTTGTGTAAAAAATATTAGAAAATGCTATAATCTCTTAAAAAGCCCTACGATTCACATTCATAAAATTTATATCAACCAAATTTATTGTCCTTAAAGGGGGTTTTAAATATAATAATTTATTTTATATTGTTTAACTGTATGATTTATAATCAAATTAATTAAATTTTATTTTAATTATTTATTGAAATTCTGAAAAATTTGCAATCACTAAAAATTATTTTTTAAAAAATACAATCCGTGCATCATCCATCCTGAAAACTACCAAATATGAGAACTCGAATAGAACATAATAAATAGAAAATCCAAATAGTACAATACAAATCTACACAATTAAATTTCAAAAAAAAAATTAAAAGTTGACTTAATAACATAAATAAACCAATTATCTTATATACACGTGTTAACTTTTCATTTATTTTACAATGAGCTTTTGCAAAAAGTTCTGCCACCAATTTACACAAACAAACCAATTTGGAAATAAATTTTCATCTGAAATTACTACTATAACCTTGAAAAAAAGTGTGACACCAATTTCCACACTTATTAAAAATCTAGACATGACTAAAACGAAATAGGCGATGTAGGTACGCTTGTGCGGTTCTATGAAAAATCACTTTTCGAAGATGGGATACAAATACACAGCCTTGGATGTATTATTTATAATTATGAAGTATGATATTTTTTTTTTTGACTTCATCAATAAAAAAAACATTAAATAATATTTCATGTCTATTGTTTGATGTTATATCAAAGTTATTATAATGAATGAGATATAATTCATAGAATTATTAGGAAAATGCACACGTCACAGACAAAATGGAGGCCTCACAAATATACACCCGTGCATCGCACAGGTAAAACACTAGTTTTATTAAAACCCCCAAACTATGCGCGATTTTCTACATTATTCCCTGAACTACATGAAAATCTACAGTCCCATCTCCTCCTCACCACCGGCGGAATATTCCCACCATCTGTCGGCGGAGAGGAGGAGAGGAGACCATAGAAACTTTTGTGTAGTTCCGGGGTTAAATCGAAAAAAATAATGTAGGGGTAATTACAAAAATTATGCATAGTTTGGGGGCACATTAAAATTTCTATAGGTGTTTATATTTTTAGTTTTTGTGTGTGTATATAAAAATAAAATATTAAATTATATGAGAGTTTTATAATTTTCACTAGTTATATGCATGATTTGCAAACGAATTATACTGAACTCTGAAACTATATTTAGACAATAAAATCAATCATTTATTTCAAGAAAAATAAAGAACATATGCTTTGACACCCCAATCAAATATAGAAATGGTATTCATCTCCACCAGATGACTTCTTTTATTCGATACATAAGCATAGAAGGGTCAAGAACCCAACAAACCGAAACACCATTTTGACAAAATCAATGAAACTATAAAATATTATACAAGCATACACACATGTTTATGACTACATATAATTCAAGCATTTATAATTAGATGCACACACAGAGAAAAGTCGAACCTGGTAAGCTAGTAAATCTTCAATCCGTCGCTAATATGTATTTTCTCTCAAATATTTTTATTTATATTTTTATGTTTATAAACTTGTAAAACTTGTATCCGCACATAATTTTTTAATATGGTTGTCGGTAATCGGTCATCAACAATCTAATATTCTAACAATAGAATCATGGATCATAATATCATGTTCCTTTATCGTCATCAATTATAATTTGCCAAGATTAAATGTTAATTGATAAATGAGATAATAAAAAATTAGACGTGGTAGTATTATATGTATAATTTAAATATAAATTTATAAAATACAAAAAAAAATATTGAGAAAAAAACTCTAAGAGCTGGCCTAACCTGACTTTTAGCCTACCCTAGGACTAATTGTCGAGCTAAAAAGCCCTCATGTTATAAGGGCCTTTGAAATATGTGCCCAACCCTTAAATTTTTAAGGTCGGGCTAGGTGGTCGTCCACCCTATGGCCTCGGACATGAGCAGGACACTAGTCTCGTTGGACTACGTATAATCCCCTTTCAACTTTTCCGTAGCCGATTGACTAGTATTAGGTAACGAATGACGCCTATAAAGTATTAAAGTGCAAGCCTCATATATGAGAGGCTAAATAAGTATTCTCCTCTCAAAAGGAGATTCCGATGTAATAAATCTTCTTTAAATTCTTAATAAAAGAAGGATTTTACTTCAACATGTGTTCAAAATGTCTTATGTTGGACCTCTAGCGCTACTCGGATTGACGATCGTCCCCCACAAACCAACACGAGTCTTTTTTAAGCGCGTTTTGTCACTCACTCACGCCGCACTCGGAAAACTTCCCCGGGGTCACCCATCCCATGTCTACCCGTGCCAAGACGCTTAACCTCGAGTTTCTATGTAATGAGCACGAGAAAAAGATGATCCGCTGTTGGTATAGGTAGTCAAATCATATCCTTAAGCTATCCTTTAACTATGCAATCCGGCCAGCGCTCACGAAGTTCGAATCGCGGGCCGCGCCGCGCCTCTTTTAAAGCCCATTGCAGTGTGATCTTTGGACCAAATCCCAACAATCCTCCCAAAGACTCCGCCATCTTCTTAGCTCCAAAGTCTTGGCAACCTCATTGTCCGCCAAACTTCCTCGCTTCTAACGCCAACTTCTTCAGCGTCGCGTCGCCACGCCAGCCTCTCGATTCCGGCCACCCAAAGAACCTACACCTTGATTCTTCTGTTTACATTACCTCGCCTCCGCCACCGACAACTTACCCTTCGATTCTGGTCCACCCAAAGAACCTACACCTTCGGATTCGATGTTTTACGAGTTTCGGACATCGGCAACCTACCCTTCGATGGGTCCACCCAAAGAACCTACACCTTCGCCTTGACTCCACCATTTTTACCTCGCTTCCGCCACTGGCAACCTACCCTTCGATTCTGTACATTTTACCGCATTGCGCGCCAAAGATCTCGTTCCACCGCTCCGGCAACCTCCCTCGCAATAGCGTGCTTCCAAGGGAATTCAAACTCATGACCGCTCGATACCAATTGTTGGACCTCTGCGCTACTCGGATTGACGATCGTCCCCCAAAACCAACACGAGTCTTTTCTAAGCGCGTTTTGTCCTCACTTCACGCCGCACTCGGAAAACTTCCCTGGGGTCACCCATCCCATGTCTACTCCAGGCCAAGCACGCTTAACCTCGTAGTTTCTATGTAATGAGCACCGAGAAAAGAAGATGATTCGTTGGCAGATAGTGTAGTCCAAATCATATCCTTTAAGCTATCCTTTAACTATGCAATCCGGCGCTCACGAGTTCGAATCGGCCGCCGCGCTTTCTTTTAAAGCCCATTGCAGTGCGAGATGGATCCGGGACCAAATCCCAACATCTTATTAATTTATCCATTCAAGAACTATCTTATACGCCCGGAGTAGAAAACGAACCAAGGGTTGTCTTTGAGTAGTTTCAATGAGTCGGGCATTTGCGATCATCCTCCCGAAAGTTAAAGTTAGACGATTGTGTTGTTTGTCAAATGACCTAGGAGTAATACTTTTCCAACTAGTGGTGTTACGAACCATCTCACATGGTGTTGTATCGGTTAAAGAAATGTATGATTTTTAAGGGATATTTTAATTTTACGGAAGCATGTTGGGCCTGATATGGTCGCAATGTTCTAAATCCATTTTTGTTAATAAGCTTAGACAAATTGAAGCTTTATATCTATGTTAGTGAGACCTTTGCAGAAGTATACAATGTTAAGTTTATCGACTGGAAACCTGATATGATCCCTTTAAGGTCTCTGAATAGAGATTGAATCTAAGTAGGTGTAACAACGCCACGAATAAATAGAAAACGAGGACTTCCACACCATGTGATTTGTTACATTTTGGGGTAGAGTATGTTGATTTGGGACTAATATTGCAACATTTATAAACTGTGTGACTATAAATGCATATTTCTAAAATTGTGGGACTGAAATTACAAAATCTTAAAACATTGAGACTAATTTTGCAAAATATAGGACTAGGATTGCAATGGACAGAATCCTGTGGGACTGAATTTGTAATTTTCTCAATTACAATCAATATTCAATAATATAATTTTAAATATACACTTGTATTTTGCTCGAACCTAAAAATGTTTTGAGACTTCTTTCCATATGAATAGATATTTATCTTATTTTAATAATAATTAATAATAGTAGACCTTATATGGTACAGAAATCCCATGAAGTTGGTTCTCTTTCAACGCGTTAGCAGTTTGGCTTCTCTTTAGCTATTTGCCTCACTTTCTCTCTCTAAAGCGCCGGTAGCCGCTTTGCTATTTCTCTCTATACGATTATCTCCAATAATCTTCATCGGTAAGCCCTTTGATTTCTGAATTCTACACAGCGAAGCGGGAGAAAAACCGAAGAGATCACACACCGTGTTAATCTCTAGGGTTTTCTAATTTTTTTTTGATAATTTTGATTTGATTTTCTACTGTTATTTTTTTGGGTTGAGATAGAAATAAGGGCATTTGATTGGTTACACGTTGCTTTTTCTGTAGCTGGATTTGGTTCCATATCAGATCTGTGTTTGAGTCCCGATACTAAAAAAGAACAAATGAAAGTTTTTGCTTTGTGAAATTATTGTTTTTTTTTATCTGAAAAAAATTAAAGTCTCTGTTTGTTATAGACAGTGTCTTGTAAACAGGGTTAGGCTTCTTTCAGAAACCCACTTTTAGGCGGGTTTTGTCAAATTTAGGGTTTCGTTTGCTATACATAGTCGGAAAGTCATAGTTAGAATTATGGCCGCTGGAAGGCATGGGGGTTACAGAGACTATGAATTTAGAGAGGCGGATTTTGGGATATCTAGGAAGGAAATTGGCTATTCCAAAGGAGAATATGATCGGATTAGGAAAGGGGATCGGGATTATGAGAAGGGTCAGGGCCGGGGTCGAGATAGTCTCGAGTACAGGGGTAGGGTCAGACAGAGGGATATCAGAGAAAGGGAGGTGATGAATGGTGGATATCACTCTACTTCTAGTCGGAGTGATTCAGGAAGTAGTGGTGGTGGGCCTAGGAGATGTGGATTTTCAGTTCGCCCCGTGGATCGAGAGCCTGGGGAGCTGTCTAGTGATGGGTCTGATGGGGCTATTGATTCGGAAACTCAAGCTAATAAAAAGACTGAAGTTAAAATGTTAGAAAATGGGAGTCATTTGTCTCCTGTGCAGAATAAAAAGAGGAAGTTTTCACCAATTGTCTGGGATAGAGATGATAAGAAGATTATCCAAACAGTCAAAATTAGGAATGTGTTGGAAAATCCTAGTCTGCCACCACCACCACCACCTGCTTTGGCTGAGTCTTACCAAGAATCGCTTAAGTCTAACCCTATACCTGATGCTAATGTACAGACTTCACTGGAAGATGATAATGACGTTCATATTTCTGAACCACCACCTTCTAAACTTGACTTGCCACCTGATTTGTCAGCATCCCTTGCTGAAACATCTCTGCCACCCGAAGAAGAACCGTGGTTTAATAACCAGGTAACAGGGGCAATTGAAGATGATGATTATGTGCCTGCACGAACTATAATATCATCTCGCTGGGCAAATGATGCTGACTCGCCAGCTGATGAAGGTGAAATTTCTGACTATGAAGACAAGCAGAAATTGAAAAGGAAATCTGGCTCGGAGCCGGCGCGTAGGAAATCTGTAAGTCCCGAGTTTGGAGAAGTCAAAAGAGAAGGTTCTGAAGGGACCAGGGGGAGGTCCTCTGGAGCTGATGAACGTGTTAGGTCGTCCAGTAGAGATACTTACAATGACAATGATGACAAGAATGACTGCATGGAGATAGATGATGATCAAAATTATGATGGTACTAACGTTATCCGTTCTGACACAGAATCTGAGGATGATTTTGGTTCTGCTGGTACACCAGAGCCAGCCCACCCTCCACAGAGGAGTGTCAATATGCTTCAGGGTTGCAGAAGTGTTGATGAGTTCGAGAGACTGAATAAGATAGACGAAGGAACATATGGAGTTGTTTATAGAGCCAAGGATAAGAAGACTGGAGAAATTGTTGCTTTGAAGAAAGTCAAGATGGAGAAAGAGAGAGAAGGGTTTCCGCTGACTTCTCTCAGGGAAATAAACATTCTTCTATCTTTTCATCACCCCTCCATTGTGGATGTTAAAGAAGTAGTTGTGGGGAGCAATCTTGATAGCATTTTTATGGTTATGGAGTACATGGAACATGATCTCAAAGGATTGATGGAGTCAATGAAACAGCCGTTTAGTCAAAGTGAAGTTAAATGTCTCATGCTCCAGCTCTTAGGGGGAATCAAATATCTTCACGATAACTGGGTACTACATCGTGATCTGAAAACTTCAAATTTGCTTTTAAATAACCGTGGTGAGTTGAAGATCTGTGACTTTGGTCTGGCTCGTCAATATGGAAGCCCTCTGAAACCATATACTCACTTGGTGGTTACTCTGTGGTACAGGTTAGAATCTCTGCATGCACATTTTCTTTTCGTATTCTGCAATTTTAATAGACATTATTGTACTGTTACACATACATGCACATATACATATATAGTTGCATATGTGTATTACATAACTCCTATCTTTTATCATTATGAGTGTGGACGCTTGCTTCATGCCGTGTAATTATTGTAGAATTGGTAATTTAGTGTTGATTGTTGTGCTATTTTCCAGCTGTTTGTAAGTCCAATCATACAAGAAAGGAGTGTGTCTATGGAAGTGAAGGTCGTTGTAATATTACTAATCTACCATGTGGAGTTTTTTTTACGGAAAAATGTTACAACACCTCATTTTTATTTCATTTTTCGGTTTCTTGGTTTGATACATAAAATAAATGCTAAATCATAACTTCACTTCTCAGGGCACCAGAACTTCTTTTGGGAGCCAAGCAGTATTCTACAGCAATTGATATGTGGTCATTGGGATGCATTATGGCTGAGCTTTTATCAAAAGAACCGTTGTTCAATGGGAAGTCAGAGGTTGATCAGCTTGACAAGGTAAATTTTTGATGCTTCATTGTTATGTCATGAAGTAATAATGTTTTCTTTCAAATTCTTCCGATGTGCAACTATTTGGTCTAATTACTTTGGTTTGGTGTGATGGTGCAGATATTCAAGATTCTTGGTACCCCAAATGAGACAATCTGGCCTGGGCTTTCTAAACTCCCTGGAGCCAAGGTGAACTTCGTCAAGCATAAGTAAGTAACCATATCTTGAATATTTGGTTCTTACCCAAGTTGACCTCAAGATTTATGTTTTCTTTTTGTCACTGTTTTCCCAGGCGTCCAGCTTTGGGTGATTCTGGTCTGGTTTTCTTGCCCCCACTGGTGACAGTGTCAGTAAACTAAAATGTCTTGTTGCTTCTAACCAGTGACATGCTTATTGCAGGTACAACCTATTGCGGAAGAAGTTTCCAGCAACATCTTTTACTGGGTCGCCTGTACTTTCAGACGCTGGGTTTGACCTTTTGAACAAGCTCCTGACTTATGACCCTGAGAAGGTATTGTTTAAGATAATTACATCTGTTCATTCATTATTTCAGAAGAGTGAATTTAATGCTTTCAATTATCTAATTATGCAAAATGGAAACTGTGCAGCGGATAGCTGCCGATGCAGCTGTCAGTCATGAATGGTTCCGTGAAGTTCCACTACCCAAGTCTAAGGAGTTTATGCCTACATTTCCTGCTCAGCATGCGCAAGACCGGTATTTGCCAGATCAATATGAATATCATGGATCATATATATTTAGAGTTTCTCTTGTCCTAATTCCATGTTTTTAATGTGGATTTCAGGCGTATGAGAAGAGTAATGAAGAGTCCTGACCCGTTAGAAGAGCAGAGGAGGAAGGAATTACAGCAAGGAGAATTAGGCACTGGTGGTTTGTTTGGCCAATAGTACCCAAAATCTTTCTTCTTTTTCGGATTCTGCATTATCTGTGACATACATGAATGAGGTCAGAGCTGTGGTCAGGAGGGAAGTTGCAATCACTGTTTGTGACTCACTCGTGCTGTTTTTTATTAGGCACTCTGGTGAATTAAGTGGACAAAAGTTTCTGGCCTGTACTTGTGAATCAGATATGCTGCAGGACGGCTTTGCTTCTTGGCTTTCTCTGACAATAGGAATGCATCTTTGATGGATCATGTCCGAAAAGGTGTGGCATAAGACACTTCCTATTATGGAATTGTTTTTGGTTAATATCGTACATGTAACATATTTTATATTGGTCCCTGTAAACAATTTTCTTGAAATTGATTTTGAATACCAAAACAGTACGGTTTACTTCTATGCTGTTAGTGCGATCAATTTTAATTCTTATATTGTGTTTGCAAGAGATGGTGATGGTGATGTAAAGTGGAGAGGACATTCTTATCTTTTCATTGCCGAAGAATGTGACAGTATAGCACTCTGGAGGTAAATATTAAAGCTGATTACATGGATGTAACCAAGGATCAGGAATTTGCTGTGTCCATGTGGAATGGTCATGCCAACTAGGGTCATGCCTGGCCTTTTTAGATCCATAGGTTTCAAGTATCTTTGTTGACGTGTTATGTATGATGACAACTATTTGATGTGATATCATGGGGCTCTGGAGCAGCAATCAATTCTTATGTTTGATGAGAAAAAAATGTTCATGTTTACGTGCTTTCTATTTTGTATTTTGGGATGTTACAATCATACTATTGAGATGTTGTCTTGGTGCTTCTTAAGCTAGGTGCCTGCATTAAAATATATATGCTGAGGAAAGTTTTTCATATTCTTTGTTAAATAGAATTTTTATTGGAGTCCGTGTATTAATTCTCTTGGAAATCGAATTGTTTTAATTCTCTTCGACATTGAACTGTTTGAGTGGCCCGGAGCTGTTTGTTTTAATTTCACATTAACACCTGGAAATGTATGTGCTATTGCAGCAGTGTAGAAATTTGGTGTGTTACATTTCTTTTTCATTGTCTGGTTCTTTACATGTTGGTTTTCCTAATTATTGCTATTGCTTATGATTCATATACTGTTAGACACATGGAACAAAATACTGTAGATGCTGGTGGATAGATTTTTGTGATGACTAATTAATGTATCACACTGAGAGTCACGTGGTTTTGTGTTGGTGAAGAAAAGTTCTTTTCTTTTTTCCTTCGAGGACTGAGTTCAATAATTGCTAAGTATAAGCTTACATTTGCTATTCTTTCGCTTTTGTTTTTGTCTGGACTTCTTATGATATTGCTGCTAAGTTAGCTTAGTTTAATATGATTTGTGCTCATTCTTTACTTGTATATTAGTTCTTCCTTCAAGAAAGCTGTTTCATTGAGCTTGTATTTCTGGTTGACCGTAGTCATTTTTAGCGTTTCTTAAACAAGTGGTCTTGCAAATCTATTTTATATCCTACTTGGAACATTAAACTTATCTTTTCCCACTCTATAGCTTTATTACTGTGAGGCAATGGTTTTGAACTTTTATGACATTCACCTGAAATGTCGCTGCAGTATCCAAGCAAGCAGGTTGAGGAGCTCACTTACGCAACTTGGCCCTTATAAAATTGAAATTATTTTTCATTCTACACTTTGTCCCCTGAAGTTCTAGAGGTACACTGCAACCTTTGTTGTACAGTTACATGTTTAATTGATTGCTATGTACATTTTTTGCTTGATTGGTGGACATAGTTATCATGGTGTATAACATGTGTCACATGAGTTTGTATACATGATGCATTTCTCCTGATTTCTGCAGAAAGATTACAGCCTGTTTGGTTTCATTTTCAGAGAGAATCTTATATTTTGTACTGGTTTGAAAATGAGCCAATCATTTGTTTTACTCATTTTCATAATGGTTTTTATTTTTATTTTCAAACCTACTAATATATCACGCCTTCTCATGTAATATTATGTCTTTTCATTTTAGACCACCCTAATGCAAATAAATTTTCATTTCTTAACCTATATAGTATATATACGTAGAAACATAACTAATCCAAATATATTCTCATTTTTACATGAAAACCTGATGAAAATATTTTGAACCGTGAAAATGCTATAAACATGAAGATGAGTTTGAATGAAACCAAACGGGCTCTAACCATCCTGTTTTTGGAACTCGTATTTGACTAATGAATGACTAGATAATGTTCTTCACACTATGTTTCACTTGTACTTTCTTTCCCTTTTGTTGTATTCTTGTGCTTATCTGATTTTGGCGTTGTACAATTCATCGCCAGTTGTTGAGCTATTGGGATGCATCAAACTGCTCAGTCTGCATCTGCTTCCATTTAGGAGCTTAACTAGGTTCTTGTTATTTTTCATGCTAGTTGCGTAGTGTTCTCTTGTTTTGCTGCTTTAGGGAACCCTGTTGAAACATCTAAACCCTCGATCTTTCTGTATGGACATTTATGTATTTGTCAGATACATATTATGCATATTCTTCAATGATACTACTTGTGTGTAGACCAAACTCTTGGATACAATTTGTTTTTTTAGCTCTCATTATGAACCTGGTTTTCAAATTTGTGTAATGGCGTGCTTGATTTTATGCATTCTGGACATGGCACTCCCATTATGCTTTTTTCTGGTTATGATCAATTAGGTGAATATGAATATAATCTAGCATGTGTATTGTAGGAGTACTTCACACGGATTAAGTGCCTCTATCTCGTCCCTTCCTGCGGCCGACATTGGTTTTGTTGACCTGAAAAATGAGCTTTGTTTAGGAGAAAAAGAAAAAAACAAAAATAAAGAAAGAAAGGGAGAACCGAGGAGAGATCCTTAATGGGGGTACTATTTGACATCCTCTCTGATTGACAGGTAATTTTGTTGTGGGTGCAGATTTTGAATGCTTGGAGATATGTTTTGCAGCAGTGTACATATTAACATGACGTACAATAATAGTCATATGTATGATTATATTTACTAAGGCTTCATTTAGATTGACGGATTTGATGTTAAGGATTTCAAATCCTTAATAACAAATACATATTGAGTTTATTTGGATATACTCATTTTTGGATTTCAAATCCTTGTAAGCATTCTTGGAGTCATTTTGGAGGATTTAAATCCTTATTTGGAGTCTTTTGGAGGAAGTTTTTCTGATAGCTCTCTGTTGGGTTGTATTCCCATGGTCAGGACTCAGGTGGTGAGTTGCCCATATTATTTTCATCGACAAATTATTTGAAGAAAGATGGAATATACTTATTAATTTGGATAGCCGTTGTAGTAACTCATAAGTAATATATATATGTTTGTGCTGTGCTTGCTTTTATCTGTTTAGCAGTTGGGATGAATTTCTCTGGTGGTTGTGTATCTGCTCTTGCCACTTGATTTGTTCATTGAAGAATAGGGAACGTTGTTGTTCACCTTCAAAATATTCCCCATTGACATCCCTCGCAGAACGCGCATAACCAGGTAATTTTGGTGAACTTTTTCTCCCCCTACGCATCCGCATGCTGTGTTTTTCATGCTCCAAATTTCTCAGAAAGTTATATTAACTTGATGGAGGAGTTGAAATGGATATCTCATTATTCCAATCTTTTTTACGGATGAGTCATATTCTGGTTACCAGGAACAGGAAAAATATCATTTTTATATGGGATAATTACAAAAACTCCCCTACAAAAAAATACCGAGTTATCTTTCAAAATTACCAATACCCCCTTATTTGTTTCAATATTACAAATTGCCCCTCAAGACGGTATTTGTTACGTAAATATAAACCTTTAAGGGGGTGTTTGTTATTTTGAATGTTTTTTTTTAAAATTCGGCTAAACCTAGAGGGTAATTTTTTTAATTATTCGGTTTTTTTTTCCAATCCTTTTTCTTGTGCTTTGTTGACTTAACCGTGCAGCCATTCACCAGTAGTTCACCAAGAGTCGGGATGGCGAAAGGTCGCGAGTCATTGCCACATCGTCAAATTGGAAGCCATATCCCTTATTTCACACAAAATTGTGCCCAAATTTAATCCTCTTTTTTTTTTTTTTGGCTTCCTTGAGCTTCTTTTATTGTCAGTTTTTTCTTTGAAATGCTGCTGGTCTCTGAAATATGTTCATGTTAATTTCAAACAGGGTTTCGCTAAATTAAATTATGTTTAGTGGGAGCTTCGTTTTTGCTTGGGCAAATTTTCGAATGATGTACAATACGGGATTTAAATGTGCTAGGGTCGACCAGAGTTTGGCTCTAAGTTGACAGTTGATCAGGAAAAGGAAAAAAGACAAACGTGAATAAAGGAAGTCAGCATATCATAATCCGAAACCGTGGTTTCAAAAGTAGATGTATCCATGGTTCTGAATGCAAGATTATTTGGAAAAGTAGTCATATATTACTAATGTCTCAAAAGAATACTAAGGGCATGATTGGTATGTGGGAATGAGGTCGGAATGGAATGAGCATTCCTTGGTTCATTCCAATTTATATGCTTGGTTTAGTAATAGGTATTCATTCCCGTGGGACCCTTATTACTAAAAGTAAGGGAATGACCATTCCCCCTTCCCCCATGTGTTTAGCTATTCTCAATCATTAAGAATGGCTCAAATTTTATTTTTAATAAAATTATCATTCTATAAATGACTAAAAATATTGAATATAATATATTTTCGAAAAGTAGTGTTATAAAAAAATTATTATAATTCAAATATAAGTTATATTTAATATTTTAATAAATCATAGTCAATTTCTATCAATATTCAATAGTTAAATCAAAATTTTGATTTAGTTGATTTTCTATATTTTCTTATCAAAAATATTATATAAAATATTGTTGATATCATAGATATAAAGTGTGTATATATATATTATTTAACACATTAAAATAATCATATATCAATTTATGCATAACATATTTAATAAAATTTATTTAAAAAATCTTATTTAAGAGTAATTTGATACTTAAAATTATTTTTCTTAAATTACTAGTATTTATTTATAATTACAAATTAAGATATTTAAATAAAATAAAAAAAAATCGTCATTCATTCATTTCTCCATTCCTTGTACATTCAATCATAGGAATAATAATACTACATAATTCCTTTCTTATTGTTATTCCATTCCTAAATTCATTCTATTCCCACCTAATTCTATTCATTCATTCATACCAATCATCTTATTCCTAAAAGGATAGAAAACTTCTATTTTCCGTAACTCTTTCTCAAATTACTAGTATTTATTTGGAATCCTACTTAAAGAATTCCAAAGTTGCCTCCATGAGGTGCAATCTCAGACATATCCAGGAAAGGAATGTCTTTCTCAATAAAAGACATAATTTCGTTTACATAAATTTAAAGAAAACTTCTGATAAACGTAATCGGAATCCTACTTAAAGTTTGGTTGGATCTACCCTTTGACATCATTTTTTTTTACCGAAATGACCCTTTTTTTTTACCGAAATGACAGCAAATATATTTAAAACTCAATAACAAAATTCCACTGTTAATTAGTAAAAGAGCCACCTTGAAGAGGAAAATAAAAGAGCCACCTTGAAGAGGAAAATATTCACTGAGAGAAAAAAAAAAAGACTCAAAGAACATTGGTCATATGTATTACTAACGTCTCGTGTTAAAAGAACAAAATCTTCAATAATATGTTAGATATCATAAAATTTTGATTATAAAATAATGTATATAAATTATTGTGTTTATTTATGTTACAATTCTGATATTTGAATCATCTGAAAGTACATTTTGCACTCTGATCTGAATACATGAGTGTTTGTACTTAGGACTGTGCATGAGACTTGGAGATTACTGGAACCGAACCGATATTCGAACCGAAAAATATCTGCTGACTTTTTGACTTTCTCCGAATCGAAACGTCCCGAAAAATTTTATGGTACGGTTTTGGAGATTTTTTAAATATCCGAACCGAAAATCCGAAGGTAGAACCGATTTTTAAGAATTTTTTTAATACATACATATATATTATTTTTATCTTATTTATATTTTGATATTGTGACACCCCACATTTTAATAACCTAGAAAATTATCTGATATAATTATTATATTAAGTTTCACTGATGGAGCTTATGTAAAAGTATATGTGCTATTACAACACATATTTTTGAAGTAATTCTAGTTGGGATTGTATTCTTTATTATGAATTTATAATTTGAGATTGTGTTGGCCTTTATGATTGTAGTATTTATTTTGAGATTGCACTAAAAAAAGAATGGACTATAATTGTTTGGTGATTTTTACATTCATTTTTTATTTTTTCTTATTTTGTGTGTTTTATTTATGATTAATCTTCGTTTCACCGCCCCGAACCGTCCCGTTAGAACCGAATCTCGCATCGAATCTGCATCGAATTTTCGATGACGGTTAGTTACGGAGATTTTTCTCTACGATCGGTTCTGAGATTGATTTTTAAAATCTTCGAACTTCGGGACGATTCTGGAGATTTATGAATCTCCGAACCGTTCCGTACCATACACACCCCTATTTGTACTCCCGCGCAAGTACAAGCAGAGAAGCGTAAATACAAATGGGACTTCACCTACGTATCTGAAGTAAAGTGGGCTCAAATGACTAACCAACTAAAATGGGCCAAGGGAAAGATAATGGGCCAAAGAACTAAAAGTCCACAGTAACAATTTAAATTTCATTAACGGCATATTTCTTATGTATCCAGATTAATTAATGTTTTATATATGATGGTGTTGCTAATATCAATTTTTTCAATAAAAAAAATACTGTCACCTATTTGATATTATTATTTTTGTAGAGAAGGTCTCTTGTAGGACCGTCTTACGGATCCTAATCCGTAAGACGGATCCTACAATCCGGAAAATAAATAAAGAAAAACAAATCTCATATTATATACACCAGCCGCCAGTCGCCAATTGTGAGATCTTTTAAGCAAATCTCTTTTTTTCTCTCCTCTTCCAATAGATCTTTTTATCTATCTCCTTTTATCCCACGGATTTCCTCAAACAAAGCCACACATCTCGCCACTGATACTTTTGAGCAATAAATATGACACTTTTAGGATGTTTTGTGATACTTTTACGTTTTAAATATTGTAAACATCAAAAGTGATACTTTTTCACCAAATATTGATACTTTTGGCATGAAATATGATACTTTTAAAATGAACAATAATATTTACATATATTACATATTCCAAAAAAAATGCACAATACTATGACATAAAAAAATGATACTTTTTATGTTAGTACCGATATTTCTCAGCATTAAAAGTGATACTTTTACTTTTAATCCAAATGAATACTACGTTTGAATGATTTGATATCAACACAAGAACTTCAACAAAAAATCACTTCACAAAGCAATCTTCATTTTGTAAGATGATATTTTTTACCCAATTTTTGATACTTTTCAACATTAAAAATGATACTATTAATCTAAAGGAGTACTTTGGGTCTGTAACTAGTAATACAATAACTCTAATGTTAAACTGTCATTTGAACTGACTTTGTATCAATACATGAATTTAAACAACATACAAATGATAAAAGAATCTCAAATGACTATAGTTTGTTAACAAAAAAAACCACTCTTAAATGCAGTATTCTTTTCCAATTCACGGCTAGTGCGACTTCCTTCACCGGAATTCTTTATTTTACATCAATTTTTTTCAGAGTCCTTTGCAGTCCCTTTTTCCGGGTTGTCCCTTCCCTTCCTCTTCCACTGTCTCCCCTGTACACCAAACAATTTCTTTCGTGTCATCTATAAATATGAAAAAACTAATACTTTAAAGGTAATTTTTGATACTTGAGGCAATTTCTAATACTTTTAAGGCAAAATTCTTAAACACATATATTAATAAATCAACAATATTTAGTTACCATCTAACAACAAAACAATCAAAAATACAGTTTAACAAAAAATTCAATGTTGAAATACATGTAGTCATATAAATATATGTTCAATGTTGAAATACATTGACATAAAATTGATATTTTTAAAGCAATCTATGATACTGTTATGATAATTTCTGATAATTTTAAGAATCAATATTCACAGATTTGTATTATAACAACAATGTTTGTATTTTAAGCATTTCTAACAAGTAACAACAATGTTCATAATTTTGTCAGTATCTAACAACAAATCTAACAAAAATGCAGTTAAAAAGAAATTCCAACACACAACTCTCCTAATCGCCAAAAAATATTTACAGAAAATAGTGCAATTTTTTTTTTTTTTGCAGAAAATATAAAATTAATTTACAAACCTAAAATTTCTGCAGAAAATATAAAAATAATTTACAAACCTGAAAACTTCAAGTGATGGATAGACACTTTGGCCATGAGCAAAACCACCGGAGTCGCGTCTCAGCGAGTAGGCTCGGAAGCGACGAACAGAGAACAAATTGAAAAAGAGAAGAATAAGCAAGCAAGAAGAAGAAAACGAGAAGAAGAACGACCGGACTTGTGTATTGGCGATGAAGAATAAGCGTCTCAGAAGAAGAGAGAAGAAGAAGAAGCAAGAAGAAGAAAAGAGAAGAAAAAACAGAGAAGAGAAGAAGAAAACCGGAAGAAGAAAAACCCTAAGTAAAATTGAAAAAGGCAACAAAAAACTGGAAAAAAAATCTGAAAAAAAAGTAAATTGGGTGGGTAGGGTAAGTAGGATCCGTCTAAACCCGTGAAACGGTCTTATACAAGTGTTAGCCTTTTTTGTATGAAGAAAATTGGATTATTTTGAGGTGGTGTGTCTTTATCGTGTTGCTCATCAGATTCTCTGCGTGGCACCGTGTTATAGTATATCGAATCAGTGTTGATATCATATCATACCATATTTGTGCAACATATCACATATTGTCTACATTTAATTTATAAAGAAAATACCGTAAAAGTGGGACTCTAATCAAGCCTCTTAGAAGTAAAATTTTAAAAACTTTAATTTTACCATTTAGCAAAACTTTACAAATATTCTGGTCTTAAACTCTTACAGGACGCAATCATCCGAAAGAATGAGAAAGTAGTTTTTGCTTCGTTTAATACAATGTATCAACTATTGATATGGAAATTACTATGCTAGCCTCGCCTAGGTCGAAATTACCATCTTGATCTCGCCTTGCTAGAAATTACCAAGATGCCCCTAGGATCTGCGGCTTTTTATATGGGTCCCGTCCCGACCCGAAAGTCCAGGTCGGGTCGCCCGCGAGCCCTCCACCATCGATAGAGCACCACGTGTACGATAATCTGCATTCCACGGCGAGCAACACTATAAATACGACACGAAAATCAAGGTAAAAGGTAACTTATCATTATTCTAAATTACCTCGCTCTTTAGTTTTCTAAGTACCTCAACTACCTGATTCTGACTTAGGCATCGGAGGGCCTTAGCTGGGGGCCACCCATCTAGCCTAACGTGTGCTCTGTTTCAGGTACCCTCGAACAAAGTACATCACCTCGCATTCTGGAATTCTAGGTCAGGTCACCTTGTGCAAAGTACCCCACCTCGCTTTCTGGGACCCTAGGTCAGGTACATCTGATTTACTTTCCTAAATCAGTTGGCGTCGTCTGTGGGAAAGAGGTCTAGCTAAATATGGAGGTAATACTAGAGACGATGATTGAGACACCTAAGCAAGCATGGAAGACACCTCGAGAGGTTATGTAAGAACCTCCCCAAGGAGGGTCGCCATTCATTCACTTCAGTTCGCGGAACCCTCATCGGTTCGGGATGAGGAGCAGATGATTTACACGAAAGCTAGCGACTTCGAGAAGATGCTGGAGAAGATGTTGGAGGATAGGGAGAGAAAAGGCAAGAAGATTATGAAGGCACCCTCTCAAGGTTCCCCACTGAAAGGAGGGAATATGTGTAAGTCCAAGCGGCTACGATAATCTAGAGGGGGGGGTGAATAGATTATCTCCATCTTTTCGATTTCGCCCTCTTTTTAAAACCGAATGCTCAAATACAATAATAAAGGTGCGGAATATAAACAACACACGTCGATTTAAAGAGGTTCAACCCACCTAGGGCCTAATCCTCTACCACCCCAAAGATATCCGGATGGATTTCGAAAAGAAAAAGAATTTTATTAATTACCAAAATTAATACAAATTCAACTTACAACACCTTGAAGAGCACCACACTCTTCTTCAACACCACCTTTGGAGATTACCACAATCTCCCTTTGAAGATTACCACAATCTTCCTTCAACGGCACCTTGTGAAGATTACCACAATCTTCAACCTTGAAGAATACCAAATTCTTCAACACCTCAACAAGAAGATTACCACAATCTTCTCACACCTAACACCTAGATCACCCAAGTGTGTTCTTACCACAAGAACACTCACAAGGATATCTTGTGTTTGAATGACGACCACAAATTCAAGATTACAACTCGATAATGAATAATACAATTGAGTGCAAGTGTAATCAAGAATAGCCTAGACCTCAAGGATGTGAAAGTGATTAGCTAGGCAAATTACAACAAGAAATAAGACAATGAAAGACCAAGTGTTTGCTTGAAGTGTATCTTGTTGTGTTGTATCTCAATTGTTATATAGGTTGCTCCAAAACTTCCTCTATTTATAGGAGATGATTGATCAAGCATAGGCTCCTCTTGGGGATTGAAAATCTACGAAAAATACAATTAAAATCAAGAATATAGCTGTTAGAAATCAATCCCACAATTTAAGGAAATGTGTTTTTTTGTCAAACGGTCATATTTTTCTTTCATCAATACGCAGGCGACCGGTCGCGAGTAAATAGACGTTGGAAAAAATACATAGCAAAATAACACGCAGGCACGGCCGACGTCTACCTCGACCGGTCGACCATCACCCCAACCGGTCCCCTTATTTCAAAAATGCAAGGTTTTAGTCTTTTTTCAAACGAACTTGCAGTCTCGGTCGATCACGGCGCGGCCGACCGGTCGGCCGACGCCCAGTCGGCACTCTGGCCGACCGGTCGACCTGCTTGTTTTTCTTTCCGTCTCATTTTCTGTTTCTAAAAACATCTTGGTGCACGGGTTGCCCTATAGGGATGGCCGGTCGACCACGAGACGTAAATGTTGTCCAATATTTGTCAAAAATAAAACCCAAGAAATACTCCGAAAATTTAGTAAAAACATTTTAAACCAATCGAGAGTATTTAGACAACATTTAGGAACCTTGTTAAGGAGTGAAAAATCCATTGAAATAAAATCATTAAAAGTGTTGTCCATTATTATCAAAAATAAACTTGAGGAAATACTAGGAAAATATTAAAAACCATTTTAAATCATTTAGGAGTATTTGGACAACCTTTAAAAGCATTGTTTTGGTGACAAAATAAAATCATCAAAATTAAGATAAAAACATGTATCAAACAATCTCCCCCTTTTTGATGATTACAAACCAAAACAATTTTTACACAAACTAAGAGAGCAATTTTAGAAATGATTTTCCGGTAAAAACATTTGACCGTTTGGAAGCAACCAAAATTTCCAAAAATATTAAAGCAACCAAGTAGGGAGTAAATATTTTTCAATAATAAGCACAAGCTCCCCCTATCAACAAGCATATCAAGAATAATGTAAAAGCAATTATTCATAAGCTAAAAGCTTTAGCTTTTACAATTTGCTCAAGAGCTTATAAGCTCCCCCTGTCACAAAACATCATTATATAAGTCCATCAAGCAACAATTGGACTGAAAATAAATCACAACTTATGGCTTTTATGAGCCATAGCTTATAGCTTTTATATCGAGCTTTTTATTAGCTTCTTTGAGCTAACGAGCCAATATCCTGTTTTTCTCCCCCTTTGGAATCATCAAAAAGAATGTTAGGATGGTGAAAACACCATACAATAATATCAAAGCGCGCCAAAGGGACGGTTTAATAACCGTGGAGCAATTAAAGCATAATAATCCAAGGAAAGTGAGAGAATTGAAACATAAAAGATCCATAAGCTCATTAGTATGCTAAAAACATGATTTTAAAAAAAAAATTTAAGACATTTTGAAGCAAGAGAATCATGTAGAAGTTGAAAGTTTCATTGCGACATTTCAACAAACACCTTGTGTGCGTGAAAAATAGAAGAGGTTGTATATAACCTTTGTAAATGGTTCAAGCCAAAAATTTTCATATCATCAATCAACCTCATTTCAAAGCTCAAAAAAAAATCATATGCACCATATGCAACAATTTGTTCATCAATTAAGAAGCTCAAAGTAGATTCTCAAGGGTTCAACCCAATTGAGATAAGCTAAGAATGATCAAGACATTACAAATGCCAACAATTAGAGCATCCATCAAGTAATAAGTCATGCTTTCAACAATACATGTATCAAATGTCCCAACATATCCAACTAATCATAATGAACAAAGCAATAAAAGAAGCACTTTTACCATCAAGTACTTCATACCAATTATCAAACAATGCTTTAGAGTATTTTTACCATCAAATACTCCATCAAACTCATGATCATCCACAAGTCATTATCAACTTGCAATATTAACCCTTTTAAGAAAAACAAGCAAATATCATTAGTACAAATGAGTTTTACAAAAATTCATCAAAATACAAAACATCATTAATGAAAATGCTAGAAAGTAAAGGGGTGGGGTAACATCATTCCTCATCCGAGGAGAAGCAAGATCCGGGAATAAAGTCCTTGATGAATTTCTTTAACTTGCCGATAGACTTTTGCATTTTGGAGGTCTTTTGCTCCAAAGCCTCATACCTCGTCTCATGAAAAGCCCTCATTTCATCAAATTCGGCTTGAGTATACCTCCTAGGCGGTTGAGCACCGGTATTACCCTCCGGATTGCTCGGTTCGCCCTCTTCCGCCAATCTTGCGGCCTCGGTGTCATCAAAGTAGTCATTAGGATCGGGGGACTCTTGACCTCTTCCTCTAGCCATTTTGGTTGGTCGGATGTCCATATTCTTGCGCATCGTGACTATTTGGGAGATATTATCAATGTCAAAGTCATTTTGAAAAACTTCCGAGTTAAACTCCGACGAAGGAAGTCCCGATTGAATAAGAAGTTTACAAATCCAATTTCCCATAACCAACTTCTTATTACCTTGAGTAATGGACTCGATTAGACATTGAATAAGTATGGCACCAAAGTTAAGTGGTTCCCTCCTAGCAATCTTATAAGTCAAAAATAATCCATATTGCTAGGCATCTTCCCGACTTACCACAAATGCAATATGCGACAATGACCGATAAAATACGATGCTCAAGTGTCATTGCCAACAAAGAATACTTTGGCCATACTCCCAAATACGTCTTAACTTCTTTCATCGACACCCCAACATTTCATCATTCCAAGTCCCACAAGAGAAATAATCCCAACCACCTTCTCTAACATGTAAAAGGCAAATATCATTGGGAGTCCATCTAAAAACGACCCTTTATAAAGTTTAATTAACGGCAATCGGCTTTCTTTCATTATCATATTGCACCCACATATTAGCATAAAAATGTTGGATAATATCATCATCATACAACACATAAGCATGCTCCCATAAATACATCCAACCTTGCTCCTCAAAAATCCTCTTATAGTAGGATACTCATTTGTAAATGAACTAAAACGACACATTTTAGTCCGAGCAATAGATTTACCTTTCATCCCCGAATCCTCATAGTACCATTCCGCATACTTATTGATGAAATTAATAGCATTGCGGGAATTAGGAGCTTGAGTAACAAAGATTTTTACCTTTCGCCCAACGGCAATTTTCGAGCGAAATTGTTCGCGGAGCTCGGTGATTTGGGCCCGAGAGAGAATGGGATTTTGAACATCATCACCTTCTTGAGCCACATTTCTCTCGAGCGGCTCGAATATCCCTTTGTTCGGCCGTCTCGCCGATTTCAAGTACCCTCTCCGCCCTTTCTTCTCTTAGAAATGGGATTTTGATCGGTGGAATTTCTAGGAGGAGCCATATATGTAAGATTCTAGTGAAAATAAGAAGATTAGCAACAAGAATCGTGAAAATGATGAAGAAATGAAGATTTTGAAGAAAAAGGGGAAGGGGAAGATATACGATAAGGGTTTGGGAGATTTTTGTTGTTTCGAAAGTGAAGAACAGACCGTTTTAAGTTGCAAAAATAACCGCAGGCGACCGGTCGAGGTGGGGTGCGGCCGGTCGAGGTGCGAGCGACCGGCCGCCCGCTATGACCGTCCCAGTGTGTTTTTTTTTTTTTCTCCCGAGTTTTCCAAAATTCGATTTTTCACCCCAAAAGTTTTAAAACTTTGCAAAAATATAAGTTTGGACTATATCCAACAAATATGGGTTTTGGGAAAACATATAAACGATAAAATCGAGACTAAACACGTAGTGCCTTTTAAAAGAAAATATTTGCAAAAACAATTAGGGGCACTTAAGGGGTCAAAATGAAATATCTTGAAAGATATGTGCATAAGCATAAAATCGAGTTTAAAGAAAAATACGAGCAGACATACCTCGATGGTTTAAGAAATTTGATGACGTAATAGCCAATGAGTATAAAATATGTATCCTACACAATTCATATGCATAGAAAATACAAGTGTAGGCAAGTAATATGAGATATCAAAAGAGCTTATGCTATAAGATTTCATAAGAGATAATAAGCCACATAAGTCTAAAATGCTCAAGAGTTTTAGAAAATCATGCAAGGTCTCTTTTTTTAAAAAAAATTTAAACTCATAAATATATAAGAGACCTATATTAAAAATAAATACTTGAAGATTCATTTTGCAATTAAGACACAATTAAAAGTATGCATAGATTTAAAAATAAAATGCATATACAAATGGGGAGATACGGTTTACCAATTACGCCGTTTCCATGGGTTGTGTCTTTCCCATTGTTGATGATATCTTCCCATTGAGAAGTCACTTTGTTGATGATGACTTCTCCATTTCCAAGTTTGGTTACCTTCCCATGGTTGATGGTTTCTTCTTCTTTGAAAATCATCTTGTTGATGATGTCTTTGCCATTTCCAAGGATTGTGTTCTTCCCATTTTTGATTATACGCTCTTCTTGGAAATTGGCTTTGTTGAGAGTAGTTTCTCCTTCTTTGATCAAATGAAACGCGTTCATTTGATGTTTTCTTGGTGGCATGAATTTTCTCCGATTTTTGCTTTGCCGGTACCTAATAGCACATTGTTTTGTGGTACCCTCATGTGTTTGGGTCCTTTAAGATTAGCTTTGAGACTTTTAGGTCTCCAACAATATTTAGAGCTATTTCTAGCCCGACAAGAATTAGCCGTATGACCCTTTTTGCCACAATAAAAACAAGTAATAATTCTAGGAGCATAATGACCAATATGCATAGTGACTTGATCCTTTTTCATATGATTAACAACATTAGGCTTATGATCAAGTCCTTTATCACAATTATGAATATCAACAATATTGGACATTTTATTGGTACTCAAGTTGGATTTTAATAAATCCTTTTTCATGCAATCAATATTCTCAACAAGAGTACTATTTTCTTTTTCAAGGTTTCTAACCTTGTCAAGAGTGGTGGTGTGAGCACATGATAGTGATTCATAGGAAGTAAATAAACTATCCTTATCATTTTTCAAAATATTGAATTCCTTTTTCAAATTTTTATACTTAACAAGCAAGCTTTGGAATTCATCTTGAAGATCATCAAAATCATTTTGCAAATCACTATAATCATTTTGAATATCATAAGAAGTAGAGGGCTTAAGACATACCTCATTTTCTTCATTGATGCCCATAAAACAATATTCAACTTCTTCATAATTGGAAGTTGTAGGAGGCTTATTCCTTAGATTAGAGCTTGTATGATCTTGAGAAGTAGATGCTTTTGTTTGACTCATTTCATTTGCAAATACTTCATAGATGGCTTCTAATTTTTGCCATACTTCATGTGCCGACTTTATTCCTACAATATGTTCATATTCTAAATTAGTAAATGAACAATACAAAATATTTAAAGCCTTACCGTTTAAGGAGATGATTTTCTTTTCTTCATCATTGAGCTTTTTGAAGCCTTTTGAGGTGTATGGTGTATCTTTCGTCGGAATGGATTCTCCATTAATGACGGTGTTCCAAATGTCGAACCCGCAACCTTGTAGATAGCATTCCATTCTTTCTTTCCAAAAATTAAAATTCTTGGAATCAAATAGTGGTGGCTTGGTGGTGGAGTGCCGGATAGATGAGCTTCGTTCGTAGCGTCGATCGTTTCTCTTCACTCGCGATGTGAAACGAGCTTGCCAAAGAGTTTGGCTTTGATACCACTTGTAAGTCCAAGCGGCTACGATAATCTAGAGGGGGGGTGAATAGATTATCTCCATCTTTTCGATTTCGCCCTCTTTTTAAAACCGAATGCTCAAATACAATAATAAAGGTGCGGAATATAAACAACACACGTCGATTTAAAGAGGTTCAACCCACCTAGGGCCTAATCCTCTACCACCCCAAGATATCCAGGGATGGATTTCGAAAAGAAAAAGAATTTTATTAATTACCAAAATTAATACAAATTCAACTTACAACACCTTGAAGAGCACCACACTCTTCTTCAACACCACCTTTGGTGATTACCACAATCTCCTTTGAAGATTACCACAATCTTCCTTCAACGGCACCTTGTGAAGATTACCACAATCTTCAACCTTGAAGAATACCAAATTCTTCAACACCTCAACAAGAAGATTACCACAATCTTCTCACACCTAACACCTAGATCACCCAAGTGTGTTCTTACCACAAGAACACTCACAAGGATATCTTGTGTTTGAATGACGACCACAAATTCAAGATTACAACTCGATAATGAATAATACAATTGAGTGCAAGTGTAATCAAGAATAGCCTAGACCTCAAGGATGTGAAAGTGATTAGCTAGGCAAATTACAACAAGAAATAAGACAATGAAAGACCAAGTGTTTGCTTGAAGTGTATCTTCTTGTGTTGTATCTCAATTGTTATATAGGTTGCTCCAAAACTTCCTCTATTTATAGGAGATGATTGATCAAGCATAGGCTCCTCTTGGGGATTGAAAATCTACAGAAAAATACAATTAAAATCAAGAATATAGCTGTTAGAAATCAATCCCACAATTTAAGGAAATGTGTTTCTTTGTCAAACGGTCATATTTTTTTTGTCAATACAGAGGCGACGGTCGCACAGAAATAGACGTTGGAAAAATACATAGCAAAATAAACAGGCGGCCGTCGCGTCTACCTCGGCCGTCGACCATCACCCCAACCGGTCCCCCTTATTTCAAAAATGCAAGGTTTTAATCTTGTTTCAAACGAAACTTGCAGTGCGATCTGGTCGACCGGACGGTCGACGCCGATGCACGGCCGACCGCTTGTTTTTCTTCCGTCTCATTTTCTGTTTCTAAAAACATCTTCAGTCACGGGTTGCCCTATAGGATTTACCAGGTCGACCATCACGGACGTAAATGTTGTCCAATATTTGTCAAAAATAAAACCCAAGAAATACTCCGAAAATTTAGTAAAAATATTTTAAACCAATCGAGAGTATTTAGACAACATTTAGGAACCTTGTTAAGGAGTGAAAAATCCATGGAAATAAAATCATTAAAAGTGTTGTCCATTATTATCAAAAATAAACTTGAGGAAATACTCCTAGGAAAATATTAAAAACCATTTTAAATCATTTAGGAGTATTTGGACAACCTTTAAAAGCATTGTTTTGGTGACAAAATAAAATCATCAAAATTAAGATAAAAACATGTATCAAACAATATGGAGAAGCGAAACGAAGTGCAAGATGACTTGGAAGAGGTGGCTAGCCAAGCAGTTAGGCCACCAGCGAAGCGACCAGTAGAGGTCTTTTTAGGAGAACTCGAGCTTGAGCTCATGAGAAAAAGCGAGACAAAGGATTTATTCAGATCCAAGCTACTAAGGGAAGGATGAAAAATTTATTTAAAGAAAAAAGAGGGTTCAAGAGCGAAGCTTTCAAATAGGGGATCAGGTGCTCAAAAACGTTGAAGTTTTCAAGCATGTTGGGATGTTGGAAGCAAACTGGGAAGGACCATTCAAAGTGACTGAAGTGTTAAAAACGGGAACGTACAAGCTCGAAAGCACGCAAGGAAAGAAGCTCCTAAGACCCTGGAACATTCACAACTTAAGAAGGTTCTATACTTGATGCTACATATCAAGTTGATTTATGCTATGTACTTAGTTTAATTTTAGAAGCACTAAAGACTTATATCAAGAACCACCTTCAATGAAATAATGTGAAATTTCACTTTTAATGTTTACTTGTTTTCAAACACATTTGCTTAGCATTTCAGGGCCGAAATCGAATCACTCAAGATTTGAAGGCTCGCAAGATAAGCCTCCTAAAAGGCTAGCATGCCCAAAACGATCCCAAGAGGGTCTAGGACACAAGCTCCCTTTTAGGCTGGCAAGGCCCACAATGGTCTCATCAAAGGGACCTAGGCTCGCAAGATAAGCCCCCTAAAATGCTAGCAGGCCCAAGACGATCCCAAGAGTGATCTATGTCATAAGCTCTCTTTTAGGCTGGCAAGGCCCACAATGGTTTCATCAAAGGGACCTAGGCTCCCAAGATGAGCCCCCTAAAAGGCTAGCAAGACGATCCCAAGAGGGGTCTAGGCCACAAGCTCTCTTTTAGGCTGGCAAGGCCCACAATGGTCTCATCAAAAGGACCTAGGCTCACAAGAAAAGTCCCCTAAAAAGCTAGCAGGCCCAAGACGATCCCAAGAGGGGTCTAGGCAACAAGCTCCCTTTTAGGATGGCAAGGCCCACAATGGTCTCATCAAAGGGACCTAGGTTCGCAAGATAAACCCCCTAAAAGGCTAGCAGGCCTGAGACGATCCCAAAAGGGTTCTAGGCCACAAGCTCCCTTTTAGGCTGGCAATACCCACAATGGTCCTAACAAAGGGACCTAAGCTCGCAAGATAAACCCCCTAAAAGGCTAACAGGCCCGAGACGATCCCAAAAAGGTTTTAGGCCACAAGCTCCCTTTTAGGCTGGCAATGCCCACAATGGTCCCAACAAAGGGACCTAGGCTCGCAAGATAAGCCTCCTAAAAGGCTAGCAGGCCCGAGACGATCCCAAGAGGGATCTATGCTATAAGCTCTCTTTTAGGCTGGCAAAGCCTACAATGGTCCCAACCAAGGGACCTAAGCTCGCGAAGTGACCTAGGCTCGCGAAGAAGCCTAGCTAATAAATTGCTTAGACTGACAAAGGCTACAATGGTCCTAACCAAGGGACCTAGGCTCGCGAAGAAGCCTACGCTAATAAACTACTTAGACTGGCAAAGCCTACAATGGTCCCAACCAAGGGACCTAGACTCGCAAAGTGACCTAGGCTCGTGAAGAAGCCTAGGCTAATAAATTGCTTAGACTGGCAAAGGCTACAATGATCCCAACCAAGGGACCTAGGCTCACGAAGAAGCCCAGGCTAAGAAATTGCTTAGGCTGGCAAGGGCTACAATGGTCCCATGGGACCTAGGCTCGCCAAGGGACCTAGGCTCGCGAAGAAGCCTAAGCTAAGAATATGTTTACATTGGCAAAGGCTACAATGATCCTAACTAAGGGACCTAGGCTCGCGAAGAAGTCTTGGCTAAGAAATTGCTTAGGCTGGCAAAGGCTACAATAGTCCCATGGGACCTAGGCTCGCGAAGAAGCCTAGGCTAAGAATACGCTTACACTGGCAAATGCTACAATGGTCCCAACTAAGGGACTTAGGCTCGCCAAGGGACCTAGGCTCGCGAAGAATCCTAGGCTAATAAATTGCTTAGACGGGCAAAGGTTGCAATGGTCCCAACCAAGGGTCCTAGACTCGCTAAGAAGCCTAGGTTAAGAAATTGCTTAGAATGACAAAGCCTACAATGGTCCCAAGAGACCTAGGCTCGCGAACAAGCCTAAGCTAAGAAATTTCTTAGAATGACAAAGCCTGCAATGGTCCCAAGGGACCTAGACTTAAAAAACAAAAAAGCAAAGCAGATACACCACATAAAAACGAAGTGCAACACGATTCGAAACGACACGTGAATTGAGTTGCAATACATGAAAAACAATAAGTGAAGTAAAGGCAATAGGTAAAAACGAAGTAAAATTAGGACAAATTCCAAGGTAAATGGTTTGTTGCGATAATAAATTACAAGTTCAGTGCCTCGCAAATTTACATAATAAAAAAAGCGTCGAAGTCCCTAAGGTGCTAGGAAGGTTTTGACAACCTCGAAGAACTCATCAGTATCCTCGATCTCGTCAAGAATCTCCACGTCGTTTGAAGCTCCCACTTCGCCAACACCTTCAGTAGCATCATACTTTGGCTCACTTTTTTCGAAAGGGTCCTACTCCCCAAGGTCGAAATCTTTCTTGAAGGCCTTCTTCTTGATACCTTGCTCACGACATAACTCAAAGCCGTTGAAAATGTACATAGCAGCTCGTTGGGCCACGAGCTTCTCGTACGAGGAGGACTTCAGAAAAGATTGCACCCCCTCAATGCGAGATGAGGCTAGATAAGACTTATAAGCTGGAGAGAATGTGTATTCTTCCAAACCCCGCTTGCGACCTCGTTCTAACGATTCAGCCACTTCCTTGGCGTGAAGCTTCGCTTGAGCGCTAAGCTCATCTTTAGACAAAGTGAGCTGAGTTGTCAGATCGTTCACTTCCTTGAGGAGCTTGGCTCGAGCCTCCTCGACAGCCTTGGCCTTGTCCGCTTTGGTGGTCTAGAGCTTCGCATGAACCTCGCCTAGCTGCTCGATGAACACCTCATTTTGGTGCTTCCAATCAGTACCGCGAAGAGCCATCTGGTGAAGCACGACAGTAAGCTACAAAAAAAATGAGATAAAGCAGCCGAGGCAAGAAAATTTAAAGATATTTACCGACATAACACCATGGGCAGCGAGCTCCTCAAGACGAGTAAACTCAGTTGTCATCAAGGCAAATTGGTCGGCATGAAGGGTGGTATAGTTGTACAACTCAAACGAATCCTCACCAGGATTCATCTCAAGAACCAAACTCTGGGTGTTGATGTTCCAATTCGGCACTGTGCGAGGCAAGGTAAGTTCGCGAGCTCGAGGCATGAGATCGGGAACCTTTTCTTGGGCCGCAAGTCGTTGCTCTTGAAGATGAGCTTCACTTCGCTCAAGCCACATCATCATCTATCCATGGTTGGGAGGTTGATATCGGTGGGTTCATATTCATCGTGAGATCGCTTTCTAGAAGGGGTTCCCAAAGAATCGGGCGAGCTCATTTCCTTGCGAGTTTTTCCCTTCTTCTGGGAAGAGCCTTCAGTGGTGGCCTTCCCTTTACCCTTTTTGGGTTTGCTACCCAAAGCTTTAATGGACTTCTTTGGGGGAGCCTCGCTCGGAGGTCAACCGCCACGATCACAAAGTAGGACTCAAAGACACTGCCACGCCTAGAGGGATGCCTGAAGTGGCAGCTTCCTGATGAGCTCGTTTACGAGCAAGCAAAACCTCCTTTTGGTCAGCTAAAGCCTTATCGAGGACGGCAGCTCGGATCACCATATCTACATATGAACAAAAAGGGAGAAAGTATATTACTATATTAGTATAAACTATCAATCAAATAGAGAAAGTAAAAGTAGAAAAGTACCAAGGGTAAGAGTTTCTGGACGAGGAGCGGGGCTAAGATTGACCAAGGATAGAACATCCTCAGTAATAAGATCGCAAGCTTCGTACCAACACTGTGTCAACCTAGATACGAAGTCAGCCTCCTAGGAAGCAGGAGGTAGGTTACGAAGTCGAAGTCGACTTAGCCTCCAAATGGAAGGTAAATTCTAAGGTCTCTCTTTTGGGGCATAGATATAGATAAACCTCTCTTTCCAAGGCCATACCAAAGAAGGAACCCGATATAAGAACTTTCTATTGGGCCTTGGGGAGATATAAAAATAACCCAGAATCAGTGGTGGTGGAAAAGAGTTAATGGAGTAAAGCTCGCAAAAATTAGAAAGCAAGGTGGGTTCTCCGAAGTGACGCATTAGGATAATGAATCCTACAATGTGACGATAGGAATTAGGGACGAGCTGAACAGGACAAACATTGAACCCCCGTAAAATATCAGCGATGGGAAGAGATAAAGGGAACCTAAGACCTGCCTCGAGACCAGCGAGGTGAAAATCTAGACAACGAGGAGGAGGCCTATCTATCCTTTCACCAGCACTAGGGACTATAATCTCATATGCATCGGGAATGAAAAAAGTTCGTCTAATGTTACTTACATCGTGAATAGAGACTCGGGATCTAAGCACGGCCCAAGGGGCGACATGTTCTAAGTTGGGGTCGTCAGCGGGGGAAGCCTCGCGGGAAACCCTATTTTGAGAGGGTGGGGTGTTAGCTACCTCGCTAGAAGACGAGGTGGAAGTGGAGCTCGAGGCTGAACTAGAATCAGAAGATTCTGAGTCCGACAACGAACTGGGGTCAGAGTGCAAGCCGTAAGATCGCCTATGAGGGGTAGGAGTCGACATAAATAATAAAGAAAATTTAAAGAAAGAGAAAGAAAACCTACCTCTAAGTGAAGCTAAGTGGATGAATCTTGCGAGGTTAAAAATCCTAGGTCAGGGCGAACTCAAGTTGCAAGGTGGTCCGAGGTAAAAAGTATGAAAAGTGAAACTTTGAAAAAGGCAATCTTATATATATAGAGAAGGGGGGGAAAATCAATGGTCATGATTGAACGTCTATTCAAAATCAACGGCTGGGATGGAAGATCTTTTCAAATTCAAGGGGTTAGATTCGCCGCGTCAATTGAGGACTGGATCGAGTCACTTTAGCAATAAATTACTAAAGTAACTGGGGGAGTAAATGATATGAAAATTACTATGCTAGCCTCGCTTAGGTCGAAATTACCGTCTTGACCTCGCCTCGCTGGAAATTACCAAGATGCCCCCAGGATCCGCGGCTTTTTATATGGGTCCCGACCCAACTCGAAAGTCCAGGTCGGGTCGCCCGCGAGCCCTCCACCGTCGATAGAGCGCCACGTGTACGATGATCCGCATTCCATGGTGAGCAGCACTATAAATACGGCATGAAAATCAAGGTAAAAGGTGACTTGTTATTATTCTATATTACCCCGCTCTTTAGTTTCTAAGTACATCAACTATCTGATTCTGACTTAGGCATCGGAGGGCCTTAGCTGGGGGCCACCCCGGCATTAGCCTAACGTGTCTTCTGTTTAGTCACTCGAACAAAAGACATCACCTCGCGTTCGAATTCTAGTTGGTCACATCGCGAAATCTCACCTCGCCGGGACCCTAGATCAGGTACATTATGGGACCCTAAATCAACTACCAAACAAACGAACTATAAACAAAAACAAATGGACAAATCAGGTAGCAAATTAATTTCACAATCATTAGTTTTTAGAATAAAATTACACTAACATTTCAACTAATCCACATTTTATATGTATAATAAATTGAACATTTAATATATAATTTAGGTATAACAGAAGTCAACATCAGGATAATTATGATTTTTTAATTCAATCTTATGTTTTACCTGAATGAAGATCAAAATTTTCCCTTCAAATTATTAGCTTGCAATCTCCTCAAAATTAAAAATATTGTCTCGTGATCTGGAAAATTACCACAACCCCTTAAAGAAGAACTCATAAAATTATCCTTGATCTTCTTACAATTCTATGAAAGCACTCATACGGATACGAGACACGGATACGATATGACGTGGGTACGAGAATACGACATATTTTGAAATTTTAAGAATAAGAATATGATATATATATATATATAATTATATATTTTTATATTATTGAAAATACAAACGTACTAAGTATAATTAAAAATTAATGTTTCAAGTATAAAAAACTAAAGTTTCATAAGTACTCAAATCTGAAATGTGATAATTCACATAGACACACAAAAAAATGCTGAAAAAATGAGCAATAACATTAATTCTATCTATTTCCATGTGTAGATATTTGTGGAGTATCCATAAAGATCAAATAAAGTATTATATCGAATACGAGTACGCCATCCTTATCTTCATAGAAGTGTCCATGCTTCCTAGTCTTACGTTAACAAATTCCTTTTTACCCATTTATATTCAGGTGTTGTTTTTAGGAGCTCATCATGTAATGTGTATATGTTGTATAAAAATATTAAATGTAAGTCAGTCAAGTAATAAAACAAAGAAAACAACAAATATCTGCGGCTCCCACAAAACAACAGAAGAAAAATAAAATTGAAAATCTCCGCCAACAACCAAACACAGAGCTCAAAACCCAAAAAATGGCGCCACCCAAATCCTCCACGATCGATCCAAACAGCGGTTTCTCTTCCCAAACCAAGATTTTCCACAGCCTACGCCCAACCATTTCCTTACCCCCTTCAACCACACCGTTTTCTCTCCCAGACTACGTTTTCGTCCTCCTCCACCACTGTCCCACCGCTTCCCTAATCGACGCCGCCACGCGCCGCCGCATTCCACTCTCCGACCTCCCCCACCTCGTCCGAACCCTAGCCTCAAACTTGCGCCGCAAATTCCACCTCTCGAAAGGCGACGTCGTTTTCGTACTCTCCCCCAATTCAATCCACATCTCCGTCCTCTACCTCTCCTTGCTCTCTCTCGGCGCCATCGTCTCTCCGTCCAATCCTCTCAGCTCCGCCTCCGAGATTTCCCGCCAAATCCAGGTCAGCGACCCCGCGATCGCCTTCGCCACCTCCGAGCACGCCTCGAGACTGCCGGCTTTGCGCGAGGGGATAGTCATCCTCGATTCTCCCGAGTTCGAATCTCTTCTGCTCCCCGTCGGCGGTCAATCGCGCGACGGATTCGTTCGAATTGAGGTTTTCCAATCCGACACCGCGGCGATTCTGTACTCCTCCGGGACGACGGGGAAGGTCAAGGGAGTGGAGCTGTCGCATCGGAACTTCATCGCCGCGATCGCCGGAGTGCATGCGGTTCGTGCAGTTCGGCCATCCCCTGCGGTCACGCTCTGTGCGGTTCCATGTTTTCACGTGTATGGCTTCGTGGTGTGCATTAGGGAGGCGGCTCTGGGCGGGAGCGTGGTGGTGGTGGCTCGGACGAATTTGGAGTCGATTCTGGGAGCTATTGAGGAGTTCAAGGTGACGCACTTGGCGGCGGCACCGCCGACGGTGGTGGCTATGGTGAAGAGTCCAGCCGCGGAGAAGTACGATTTAAGGTCCTTAGAGGCGGTGCTGTGCGGCGGAGCTCCGGTGGCGAATTCAGTGATTGAGAGGTTTAGGCGAAGGTTTGCCAATATATCCGTGCTGCAGGTTTGTTGGCAATTACCAATTATCAATGCGTGTAACTTTTTTTAACTGCGGCGATAATTATTTGATAATTGAATAATTAAAACTAGTAAACTTCATATTTTAAAATTCAAATTTAATCCTCATCATACATATATTGTTTTTTAAATGAAAAGAGTATTTATATTGACTTTCCACTAGAAATATATGTTTTTGAAATTATTATATTTGTTTTCATTTTTTTCTCTCTTATGATTTGAAGCCTAAGTTGCATTTATCTCGAGGAATTATTATATCTCTTCTCTGTCCAATTTCAAACAAATTGAGATTTTTTATACCATTTAGTGTTTCATTTTCTGTTACATGTAAATAATGATGTCATTTTTGTACATATATACAACTGAGAGGAGTATATGATGAAATACTAAATGAAATAGAAAATTTTAATTGATTTCCAACATAAACAAAATAATGTGCTGATTGGGTTTTTATGTACCTTTGTTTGTGTTTCCTTCCAATTATTTTTTCAAATCAAACCACCCTCCACTTTTTGTTGCATTCACTTTTCACACAGTCCAAACGAGTTTCTACCTAATTATAGTAATTTATCCAAAAAAACAAAAAGAAAGAAAAATGTAACGATTAGGTAAGACACAAGGAAAAAAAAAGCTACTATGATTGTTCCTCTTTAACTCAGTCATGAAAATTGAAAAGAGACAAAACCAAAAGTGAAACCAAATTGTGAGATATATAATAATTCCTTCTTATTAATATAACGATTAGGCAATGATTGAATCAGCCCGACGCAAACTTAAAACAAAAGCACATTTACACATTTCTTTGCTTTGCAAAAGTTTCTGTCAACACCAAAAGAGAAAATATCTTAGTTTGCTAATTTTCTTACTGAAATTCAAACTCCAAGTTTATCTTTGACGGTTTAATATATGGTGATCTCAGGCGTATGGGCTAACTGAAACAACTGGAGGGATCACTCGAACAGTAGGGCTGAAAGAAAGTGAAGTAATTGGTGCAAATGGGCGTCTCATCTCTAATTGCCAAGCCAAAATAGTCGATCCTGTCACCGGTGAAAACTTGCCTCCTCTTAAGCCAGGGGAAGTTTGGATAAGAGGGCCAACGGTCATGAAAGGCAATATACATTTTCTCCCTTTTCTTGCTCTTCATTAATTTTTTTTTGAAATTAATATCCGTATTGCAAAGTTTATATGATAAACAACTCAAGAATGTGATATCCCCCATAGGAGACTAGTTTACAAGTGGATACAATGAATTTCCCAACAACTTGGGTTAACATTTTCGCAAAGTGACAGACGAAAGCAAAGTAGTTTCACATCGTGGGCCTAGGTCGTGAAGACAATACAGGGTGAATTGTTATATACCTCATAGAACCATAGTTGTCTAAGGATCATGATTATTATTAGCTAGACCATTGTGGACAACAAGTGATTTAACAGTTTATTCTCTCATACTTACAAAACCCACGTAGTTTGTTGTGGTTTAACTTGAAAAGGCTTGAGCAAAGGCAAGACCAATGATGACAAAAGAGTACCAATTATAGGGAGTTCGTTGGAGACTAACGGGATGTTCATGTTATCTCTCATTCAAAGGATATAAAAGGAAAACCTTACACTGGACCAGACGAAAACTACTGACTTGGTGCAGATTAATTGATTGGTTAAGATGGAATTTTACTTAATCTTATCTATGGTTTTGCTGCAGGCTATGTGGGTGATAAAGAAGCAACTGCAGCAATGGTTGATTCAGAAGGATGGTTAAGAAGTGGTGATATTTGTTATTTCGACAATGAAGGATTCCTGTTCTATGTGGACAGGATGAAGGAATTGATAAAATACAAAGGCTACCAGGTTGTATCTGCATGACTGTATCTGAATTTTTATGTACATTCATGTTAATACAAATATTATATTGATTTTATTTTCAAAAACTTTGCCCTGAGCATCTCATGTTAATGTAACCTAACAGGTTGCTCCTGCAGAGCTGGAAGATCTTCTGCTATCACATCCAGCCATCGTTGATGCAGCCGTTATCCCGTATGCTCAATTTCATCTTCTTATCTGTGCTCCTTTTTTATTCTAGAATTTAATTTAAAGTAACTGTTAAAAAACAACAAAATAGTGAATACCAATACAAAAACAAATATTGATTCTTAATTTTTTTTATGAAATCAAGAATTATGAAAACGAAATGAAATAAATGCACTTATTAACATGAAGTTTCCCTCATAATACAAGTTTTCCCAACATATGTTTCCTTTAAAACCAACCAGCAGAGAACATTTCTCTAAATTTCTTTATCATATTCAAGACTTAAACAGAGCACTAGTGACTTTCGGAATTTAATTTTTCATAACATTATTTAGACAGACAAATTTAATAATAAATGATCTTGCGGGTATCCCGATGAGGGTGCGGGCGAAATACCCGCTGCCTTTGTAGTAAGACAACCAGGAAGCACAATAAGTGACTCGAGAGATCATGGATTATGTGGCACAACGGGTAAGTTAAAGTAACCATTCAAAGTTTCAAGTATAATCACACACGGTGAATTCACACAAAAAGACATGTAATTGTAGGTGGCTCCATACAAAAAAATTAGACGAGTCTTCTATATTGATTCGATACCAAAGAATGCCGGGTAAGGTACTAAGAAAGGAACTAATCAAGTTAGCATCAGGCATCGCCTCCAAGTTATAATTTGTACATTAACGAAGATGACATGCATCGTGTTCAAGAATATCTACTTTTTAGCGATCTAAAAGGAATAATAGTTTCACGTTTTGTTTTTTTACGTGTAAGCAAGCAATTCCAAAAAGCTATATTCCGTGAACCATAGAAATATATATTACGAAGGACCTCTTGTAGTAGAGTGACAAAATAAAGAAATAGCATTAATGAATCTTATTTAATTGTTAGAACTGAAAGGATGATCAAGTTTATCTTCTGTTCGATAAAACCAATCCATAAGGCCATGACCAATAGTGGATTCAGAAAGGAACAGAATTTACATTTAGACATGCTATATAGTGGATTACATGCTCTGCCTAGCATAAGAAGTCATGCAATAAAAACACCAAACCTGTCGGATGGAAATGATGTTGGGAATACCACGACCCGATTACGCCAGGAGAAGACGAGGGCAAAAGCAATTCATAAGGAGGAACGCCAAAGACCACTTCTGTTTTCGATTTGTGCATTCTTATTTCTTTGATCGATAATTCGTTCTATTTTTCTAGCTTCACAGACAACAGTTCAAATAACTTTTGAACTTCAGGATCATTAAATGAAGGTCCGTGAATATGGTGCAATCGATGTATGTACTCTTCATCCGGAGAATGAGTCGATAGGGTGTCTTGAACAGCCATGACTTTTTGTTGCCTGGAGTTGAGTGGGCAAAGAGGTCAAGAAAGTAAATTCGGGGTTCTGAAGGAACTTCTCATAGTCAAGCACCTTCTCGAGGGATTAGTTTACGCATGAGAGTAGGACGGTTAGGTGGATATCCCCAAATGGATATTGTCCAAAGTTTATGGCCGCATGTTGAGCGTAAGCAGTCAAATCATCGTTGTAAGTATGTTTGATAAGTCGTCTTGGTTACTAAGGTTTGGCCACCATGGCTCGTTTCTTTTGTCATGATGTCCTTTGTTCTTGATCTCATTCCACCAGGCCTGGAGTTCCACATCGGACGAGATGGAATTAGGCTCAGAATAGTAGTGCTCAACATAGGATTCTACTAATTCCTTAATGGCGGACCATATGAGAAGCCCATCCGCCGCATAAGGATAATCTTCGATCACAAGTTTGACACCACCAGGCACCGTGGGATCCTCAACGGCCATACCCCCGAAAAATTACACGACCAAATGTGTTTATCATTAGAACAAAGCAAGAACTATGATTGGTAGAATAATTTGACGGATCGTGGGTCCGAGAAAATTTTACCTTCTAAGTAAATCTCGGTAATGCTTCCATGTCAAACCGCCACAAGCTCTTATAGCAGCAGAGCTTATTTCCATGGCATACTTTCGGGTCAAGCAAGCCTCAATAATTCCACCCCGTTTATTAAACTTTGCCTAGCAAGGGCATTGATTTCCATGGTGTAGCGCATATGGGGGTGTAGTAGTTTGTAGACGGGTGCATTGAGCTCACCCATGGGTTGCGATTATGTAAGGTTCCACACTGGCATGAGTCTTCAACCCGAAAATCTCATGTTTCAATATATTAGGATGCCTTTTCCATATAGTGAATTGAAATACGGATGAAACACCATAAGGAATAGGAGATTCCATATGTCAGTAATCCTTTGAAATCAAATATTGAATATGTTAACTTCAAAATACTTTTAAAAACCGATATTAGGATGAACATGGAATTTTAGTCCTACCGGTGGTTGACGAGTTGATGGACGCCCTGCATCGTTGGAGCAAACATGAGCTTTTGACTTCGAGCGAGTTAGTTGTAGCATCGTGGCCATGAGTATAGACATACTTGTTTTCGGAGACGAAGGTGTTGGAGTGAAAGCTCAATGACAATTGGTCCGAGAACACCGGTTTAGAATAGTAGAATACGTTGCGGGAAGCATAAGCTTTTCTATCGTGCAAGGCGTTCATCTTTTCAATAAATGGCAAAAGCAAGTCATGGTAGTCGAGTATAAACGAGCTTCTTGTCCTCGATTGCCTGTACACACACAAAGAACTTAAGCCAGGCATTAATAGATGCTTGGTGAAGTTTCCTACAAAGTTCGAGAATGCGATTAATGTCTTGATCAGGACAACTTTGTTAAATTTTGATATTCGCATTCAACAACATTTATCAATCAACATGTTTAGGGTTAATTACAAAATTACCCTGGAGGTTTTAGCTTAATTATAAGAAACTCGGTTATCTTTTAAAATTCGATACCCCCTTATCATTTGTTTCTATTTTACAAATTGCACCCCAAGAGGGGGTATTTGTATTTAAGGAGATTTGTAATTTTGAAAGATAATTGGAGTTTTTTTTTTTATAATTAGACTAAAACTCGGGGTAGTTTTTGTATTTATACCAGTGTAGTCAAAGGCAAGCACCTCGTGCCTAAGATCACCAGTCTTTGCCGCCGCTCTTGTCGGGCGCCAAAATTAGGGCAAAAATCTACTTGATTCCTCCACCACACAAAGTGAGAGATTGAAGAGAGAGAGAGAGACAGATTCATATGAAACCAAAGAGGATGTTGGAGAATACAAGTCGAGAAAATGGAGAAGAATCGACGATACATTTGGAGATGATCCTTAAGCTTAGGAGTTGGGTTAGAATCTAGATGGGGTTGCAAACTTAGTTATGAGTTTGATGTTTGTGAATTATGACAATGTGATTTTGTGTTTTATATTTTGCATTTGCATTATCTCTAGTCTCATGGATTATGAAAAACTCTTGACGCTTTTGTTGTTTGTCTAATGAATTGTTATGTTTGTCATTGTTGGTGCATATGGTTTATTTTTATATTGAATGATCATGTATTTGTTCATTTGATAGTAGTATATATAATATTTTCAAGATTGTGAGCCTTGCTTGGGTCGTGCATCGGTTTTTTGGCGCTGGCGCTGGGTAATGTAGGACCTCGACGCTCGAGTGCGCCTTACGCCTTTGACTACCTTGATTTATCCCATATGTTTATGATGTATAGTTTGGCTTACATATCGAGTGGGCATTATTAAGGATCTCGCAAAATGTTGGAGAACATGATTACCTCTTCGACACGATCGCGAAGCTCTCTTGCTATTAAATCCTGGTGATTGCATTACTGGAGGGCCGTATATTGCGGGATCTAGTTTACTTACAATCGGAAGTTCTGAGATTATTTACCCCATTTAGTGACTCCCCATAAATAGCGATAACCAAGATAATACGATTATTCTCAACCAAATCAACATCCTACCTTTAATAGCTCGATATTAACAGGGTTTACCCGACCAAAGTCCGACGAGCAAACTCATCATCCCTTAGCCATGAAAAAATCACACCGCAAAACAAGGTAGAATTAAGCATAAATATGATGAGCATCCTTAACTAAGTTTCAAGTTCAAGAATTTGTAAAATGGACTTTTAACACTTAACAAGATCTACCAAGACATAGGAGTGTTTGCAAACACTAAAAAAAGTGATTTATTTGCTTTTAGTTGGGAAAAAATCACATTTTAGTGTTTTGAGAATGTCAAACTCCTCGATTCGATTCTGCTTTCATTTAATCGAATTGAAAACAAGGGGAGAAGTGCTTTAGATTTCATATTCTACTTTTGGTTTGACTATTACATATAAATAAAATACTTTTACAACTTCTCTACCAAACACAGGAGTGTTTGCGAACTCTAAAACAAAGTGATTTCGGCTTTTAGAAAGAAAAATCAGTTGTTTTTCCACAAGACGCAAAGAATTTTTTTTTTTTTTTAGAGTTTGCAAACACTCTCACTATCTTTTAACTTAATCGAGTTTTCAACTTCTATTTGCAAATACTATCAACTTATGATTCTCAACTATTACCCCATTCCGCGGAAATAAATCCCTTCTTCCAGCGAAGTGTTAGCAAACACTCCCTATAAGACCGAGAATTAATTTTGAAAATACTAAGGTATAAGAAAGACTCACTTACGCTTAATAATGGCCGGTAAATCATACTTGTAAATTTGTCACCAACAAGAAACATTTGATTCATAACGGTGGCTAGAAGCCGATTCTTTTAGCGTCTTTTTGCTCTTGGCTGTTCAATAGAACACCATCATTATACAAATTGTCTATGTCGGAGAAGTTCTCGAAGGGAATATCGAACTTGCCAATTTAGAAGCAATCAATGGTATCGGGTTGTGTAGCGAGCCTTCAATTTTCGGTGAAAATGTCTTACGCTTAATCTCTTCAAATGTTTCATCTCGAGGAACATAAATCGGATGTGGTTTCTCGATTCTAGTCTCGATATATGGATCGATTAGAGTTTCATGCGAGAAAAAATTAGCACATAACTATATCACGGGTTTTGAAAAGAAGGAGAGGTGAAAACAGACAATCGACATCTCGTATTCCAAGCATCTTAAGTACATGCCAATCGTACATTAATGATATCATCAAGACACTTCGCGTGTACCGATGATATTTGGAAATACGAGATGATACACGGTTTGGAAAATAAAATCTTGTGCGTAAAACAGGATGACGAGGCAATATATACCTGTTTTAGTTGGAGGTCGACGATTCGACATCGCAGGTAAGGCCTCTCTTTGGTGCCCCCAAGCGGCCTGGCTAACTCTTTACTCTTATCGGGATTACCCAAATCGTTATAGACATCATAATCGTAAACTCTCTCATGCAACTTCCTCTCTCTTTGCCGTTGCCACGAAGACTCAACAGTCTTCACGTCGTAGATCCTTAATGCCGGTGGCGTTTGAGACGGAAGGTACGCCTCATTCTTGAATATAATTCTACTCTCGGGGTTATCTTTTCTCGAATGAATCCATGTCTCGGCCCGAAAGAATACGGGACCCTTGCTAAATCCATGAACTACAATTTCCATCAAGAAGAACTCTTTGTCATGGAAATTGGTGATGAAATCTGACTCCAGGTTGTCCAGAAATCTCGTAAGCTTTTGTCGGATCGGCGCCATACTCGACAACATAGGAATTTGTTGGATAGCTTTGGGAACCAACCCCTCACAAAAGATAGCTTTGGGACTGTTTTTCCTAAAAATTTCTATTTCTTCCATTTAAGTTACATGCCCAAGTCACCCTTCTTCTCCTCTCAAACTTCAATCACTATTCACGGAAAAATCATTCTTGATTGCGATTTCGGTGAATCCATTTCATCATTGATACATAAACATGTACGTTATCAAATTTTCCCCTTAATTCAAATCGAAAAAATATTAATCTTAATTCATAGATCATCCCAAATTTGCACCATTTTAGTGTAGATTCTACACTATTTTGGTGCAAAATCGCCCTTCATCTCAACAGTTTGCACTAAATTCTCGCACTAAAAAGGAATATTCCATAATATTCTCTTTCAATGCACATTTTAGTACACTAAAATCATTAATTTAAAGTAAAAGGAAAAGAAAAAAATTAGTGCAACTATAATATTGCGCTAGAAATACACAAAACTATTCACATCTTCAAAATGACGAGACTTTGGTGCAAAAGATTGTAGTAATTTTGCTCTAAATCAAGATAAAACTCTCATTCGGAGATGCTCTTAATTGAGCGATGTGTGAGACTTATATAGACTTGAAGTCTCAATCAAATCCACATGGACCACACCACAAATAAAAAAATAAAAAATTGAATAATGCGTTGTTTTTATTCCTTTCACCTGCAATTTGAAAGAACTACAAATTTGCAATATATATATATATATATGGATTGGTTCAAATGAGACCAGCCCCTTTAGGTTAGTCCATAGGAATACTTATGGACACTTGATTTAAAATTTTAGATGGTGTAGATCAAACTAGTTATTTTAGGCTAATAAGGGTATATATGTACTTTTCTATATCATCAATTTTAATAATAGGCGGGTTAATATCCTTTAATATATATTTTTAAGGCAAATACAATCTTACCTTTTCAGTTGGCCAATATTTAGGGAGAAAAACCCCATCAACTTCAATCATGTTTGTTAGTTATTTTCATATCAAAACTGATACGTCTTTCCGCCATTTTTTGAACCGACGGTACCTATCAAACTAAACCCTATTTTCAGTCTTCTTGTTCAAACATCCCGTGAATGGCATCATTTTTTGCGTCTTGCTTGTGGATTTTTAACCGTCTCAAGCAATCTTTGTGGAGAAGGAAGTTCGATTTTGTGGAGAAGGAAGTTCTCTTTGTGAACCGTCGTTTGATTTTGATTTTCTCGAAGGTATTTTGTTTTGTTTTTTTCTCAATTATTAGATTTTCTCAATTCGATTTTTATGTATAATTTCGTGTTTTTGGTTTTGTGTAAATTACAACAAAAATTCCTGTTTTTGGGTTTGGAGCAATTGAATATTGTGTAAATTTCTTGGTTTTGGTTTTGTGTAAATTACAACCCAGTGGAATACAATTCGCAGGGATACATTGTTAGTATGTGTTCGCACAGTACGTTGATAGTTTTTGGTGTAGTTTTGAGGTGTTTACCCCGTGCCTAGTTGAAGGAATGCTTCGTTTTTTTGTTGCTTTGCATTTTAACATTGGTAGACGGAACAATGCGTTTTGTGATTTTCCCATAAACCTATTCTTCAGATGTTTGCATAGTTAATATAACTATCCTATTTGTTTAGATATGATTTTCTGCTTTTTGTTGTCTGGAGGTTTGTCGTTGTTATTGAACCTTATGGGGTTGTGATTTTAAGCCTCATTTGGTGTTTGTATAGTTATTGTACTGTATCCGCGTATTTAGATATGACTTTGTGCATATGTAGATGTGATATGTTTCACATTAACCATTTTTAATACAACCCTTGACAAGTATGCAAATGATGTAGATTAAATATACATATATGGTAGGATAATATACAACAATACGCTGATATGTATACAAAACATTTTTTTAATGTTTTGACATCTGATTTTTTGTGTGTTTTTTATCTAGGAGTTGTGGTTTACTACAATGGTCTGCAAGCAAACAACAAAAAAGACATGTTGATAGTAGTGAATGGGAGAGTGGAGGAGACGAGCAACTTTCAAAGAGGCAAATGATCAATAAGTCATATTCTAGAGCGTAATGTAGGTCGAAACCCAAGGTTCTTGTCGATGCTATGGCTTCTCTCAAACCTGCTCAGAAGATTGCAGTTGTGGAGATGTGGTTTTGTAGTTTACTTTCTTTGAAAATTGAGGATTTCAATGAAAAGCTTACGTATTGGTTAGTTGAAAACTTCAATGCCTTAAGCAGTGAACTATTATTAGATGATGGTAGGCACATTCATATTGAGAGAGAGGATGTTGGCAGAGTTTTGGGTTCCCTAATGGTGATGTGGTCATTGAAAAGAAGAAAAAATCTGGGCAATGTGCGTTGTATAATCAGTGGCGTACCATGTTTGGGAGAGAGAACTCCAAAGTGACTGCTGGTGAATTAGTTGTGAAAATGATGGAGTGTATAGATGGTGGGGATTGGTTTCGAAGGCATTTTGTGACGCTAGTCGACAACGTAATTATTGGAAATTTACAGTGTGATTACATTAATCCACTTATTTTGAATTGGCTTGATGATGTTTCCAAAATTAGGGAGTTTAATTGGTGGGATTACACGTTGAACACTCTTATATCTAAAAGAGTTAAATGAGATGAGATGAATAAGATTGAGTTCAACGGCCCGGTGTTATTTTTAATGGTAATTTGTTATTGTATTGCCTTTTTTTAAGATATTAATGTGTGCTCACTTACATAATGTTTTTCCTATATGCACGTGTTTTATTTGGATAGAGTTAGTGTTTTAGGGAGAGATGTGCCGAGGATATTACTGGCTTTTGCTTCATGGACCATTGAGAAGGTTAATAAAAGAATCTCTAGAGAGTTAGATCATGGAGGTTTTGGGCAGGGCTACGTGGATGGACCATACGTTGATGGGGGTTCATTGCAACTTGAAACGGAGGGATTGTTGGTCGGTAAAGAGAAACAATCATCTCTTCTGGGGCCTTCGTCGGTTGGTGGCAGTGGGCAAGTATATATAATTGGCTCATTATGTTCATTCTCTGATTGGGCAGAGATTGTATACGTAGTTAATGTATAATGTATACATAGTTTATATTTATTGTATACTTAGTTGTACAATATATATTTTGTTTATTTTGTTCATTCTCTGATTGGGCAGAGATTGTGTAAATATTTTTGCATACATAGTTCATGTTTTTTGTATATTTAGTTTACAAATGTTGTATACTTAGTTTTATGTGTAGTATTTATCATGTGTTTTGTTTTATTTGTATATTTAGTCGATTGTTATTGCATATTTAGATATGTTTAATCGTATACATAGTAACTTATTATTTTTTATACATTAAGTCCCTGTTATGCACATGCAGGTACAATATATTTATATTTGCATATCTACTTTATATTTAATGTATACTTAGTTTACCTATATCATATACCTAGTAACCTGTCATTGCATTCTTAGTTATATTTTATATGTGTTAAATTTGTTTTCTTTATTTTATATGCTTTCTATTTAATGTTGTATATTTCTTGAAAATTACTTAGTTATATTTGTCTATTGGCAGAGATATATTGGGAAAATTAATTCAAGGATTGCATGTCTTTCTTCTGATGTTGTGGAAATTATTTTAATGATTCGGGATGCCCCGTCTGATGTAGTGTTGGAGCCTGAATTTTCTGAAATTGGCGTGGTTGTTAAGAATCTGATATGCCACAAGACTATTCAAGTTGAGGGTACACGTGTTGGAGATGATCCAGTTGGAAGTGAGAGTCAACATAATGAAGCTTTCTGGAGTAACCCTGAAAATATAGCTTTGCTTGAGAAGATGGAAGCCGCTATTTGCAAGCGGGATGAGTTCGAGAAATGGAATGGTGACAAACCTAGTTTCAGTTTTGGTTTAACCCAAAACTAAAACACTGGTAAATGGGACGCCGTTGTTGAGACATCACGTTTTTTGAAAAGGGTGCGAGTGCGAGTCTGTTGGATGCACAGGTTGAGCAGGTGTGTTGGGTGGAGATGAGGTTGGGGTAAAGTTCATTCCTTTTTTTGCACGAATTTTTATGATTTTTGTTTGAATATGTTTCTTATTTTATTTTATTTTGATTTGTAGGAAGAGACTAATACGATTGTTGATGGTGGGAAGGGTGTGGTTTTAGCTAGGAATGAGGGAGAGAATAAGAATAGCGAGAAGCTGGACGTTTATCGGCGAAATGAACCTCGCCAGAAAAAGAAGACCGAGATATTGATGTCCCCATTTGTTGAGAGACGGGTTGATGTGATGTCTAAGTTAAACGAGAAGCGGAATATAATTGTGAAGTGGTTGTTTGAGAATCCGAAGTTTGACAATTAATGTTTTTGTATGGTCATACATAGGGATGACAATGGGCGATTTCAAACCCGGACCCGCAATAAAACCCCCTGCCTGACCCGTTATGAACCCATCCCACCGGTCCAGGGGCGGGTAACGGGTTTAGTTTTTTGGACCGCTCGAGTCCGGGCGGGTAATAGGTCCAATAGACCCGCCCCGCTACATATGTTTTTTCTTAATAGTTTATATTAATTTATTGTTTCCCCAATTTTATGTCGACCGACTTGAGTTCGTACTACTATTTCAACACAACTTTTTTTTTCTTTCTCCGAATGTTGGCTAAATAATGTTTTACAAAATGGATCTCGAGCTTTTGAAATCTTCTCGTGAGAATTATGAAATTATATAGTGTTGGCGGGTTAAACGGGTTTAGACCCCCCTGGGTCTTGAAGCGGGCGGGTCCTGGGTGTCACTTTTTCTTGGCGGGGCGGGTCCTGGGTTTGGCCAAACCCATCCCATACCCGCCCCGTTGCCATCCCTAGTCATACATATTATAAATTTTATGATAATTATTGATTTTTCAATATGTTTTTTTATGTATTTTATTTTGCAGGGACTAGGCGATTTTTAAGGCCGACGACATGATCATAACAAGGGAAGACTTTATGGCGATGCGGCCTGGAAGTTATTTGAGTGTATCTGTGATTGATGCATGGACAAAGATTCTGAACGCAAAAGAGTTGATCAGGAGCAAGAGTTCGCCTTCTCGATTTTTTGCTACGACATATTCTACGGTACCTTTTTTTTTAATTTTTCTTACATTTACATGTCCATATTCAGAAAAAAATTGCACGTGCATGTTTGTATTACATACTTAGTTAGATATTCTTGCATATTTATTGATGTTTGATTGTATATTTAGTTCAATAGAATTGTATACTTAGTTAAATGACATTCTAATCCTGATTTTGTTTTATCATATATTTAGTTCAGTGGAATTGTACAATTAGTTCTGTGGGATTGTATACATAGCCATGTTTTATTGTATATTTAGTTCATGGATTTGTATATACTTGGAATCGATTCTTAGTTATATAAGTAGTTATGTGGATTCTTAGTGGATTTGTTTATATCAAGTATACTTAGTTAGTTAGTTGGATTTGTATACTTAGTAATGTTTTATTGTATAGTTAGTTCAGTGTAATTGTATACTTAGTTAAATATTTATGTATACTTAGTAATGTTTTAATGTATAATAATTTATTGAAATTGTATACTTAGTTAATTGTTTATGTATACTTAGTAATGTTTTAAAGTATACTTAGTTTAGTGAAATTGTATACTTTTCATTAATTGTTGCATGATTCTGTTGCCACATTTTATGTAGTTGTTTTCCATTGTTACCCCAATTGAGGTAAACGATGATAATAGATCTTTGGCGTTATTTTCTCAAAGTCTTGATGCCGAGTTTGGTGATGTCAATTCATCAAAATTGCAGACGTTTGATATGGTATTCATTTTTGAATTTCCTTTAAGATTTATAACAGTCATTTCAGATTTATGTAATGATATTTTTTTCTTTCATCCAGTTTTTCTTTCCAATATGTAAGAGCGAACATCTTTTCGTTATCTTGTTCGATATGAAGAGAAAGAATATGCAGATTTTGGATAATTCCTCGGTTGGCGGAACCAAGTGCGACAGGTATGAAGATGCGCCTACGAAGCTGGTGAGTCTCAACGTGTATATTCATATGTCATTTAATGTAGTGGTGAAAATACGTTGCATTGATTAGATTCTATTGATCCACAGTTCTAGAGAATTATATAGATAGCTTATTTATTTTTCAACTCATACATATGCATCCAAGATTGTAGTTTATTTTGATGTATACATAGCTATCTATATTTCCTATTTAGTATATCTGTTATGCTTTTTTTTTTGGTGGGTTTTTTAAGTCCAACTTTAATGGTGGTTGCTCCTTTTTCAGGTTCGTGTTTTTTCCCAGTATTTGATGAGCAGAGATTGCGAGCAGATGGGACAAGAGATTGGACAACTTAGTCCAACCAGACTTTCTCTGCCATGGAGAGATGCACGAAACAAGGTTGATTGCAGAATCTTTGCAATGCGGCATATGGAAACGTACATGGGTAGAGGGTTGAGGGGTTGGGCATCTGGTTTACAGAAGGGCAATCCCAATCTAATGAGTACTCTTCGTTCTAAGTACACTGACGCTATTTTCCTAGATGATGTGAATGAGTTAAGGGATAAGAATTTGGTTGAATGTAAGAAGCATTGGACTGACAAAAAGCCATTGTAGAAGTTTATTTGTTTTTCACTGTGGGAATATTTTGTGTTTTTTTTTATTTATGTTTTGGGGAAGTATTAGTGATGGTATTACATGTTTTTGTTTTGTACATGTTTTTGTTGGGAATGTTAATGTTTTGAAGTATTGGTACACATTATTAATGTTGGAGTTGCATGTATAGTATTGAACAGATGCAGTTGACTTGTATACTTAGTTATGTTGAACTGTATATTTAATGCCATGGTTTTGTATACTTGGCTCAGTGGAATTGTATTCTTAGAATTATAAGCAGTTTAGTGGTTTTGCATACTTAGTTACGTGGAATTGTATACTTGGTTAAGTGGAATTGTATACTTAGTTATATAAGTAGTTCAGTGGTATTGTATTTTTAGTTCAGTGTAATTGTATATTTAGTTAATTGTTTATGTATATTCAGTAATGTTTTATAGTATAGTTAGTTCAGTGTAATAGTATACTTAGTTAAACAATTCTATATGCTTAGTAATGTTTTATTGTATAGTTAGTTTAATATAATTTTATACTTAGTTAAATGTTTAGGCTAACACATATGCATATTCTGGCTAAAACATAGGCATATTTTACGTTTTATTATATGCAAAACATGTATGAGAAGGAAAAATAATCTAAAAGATAAATTAACAGGTTACATATTGTTCTGACATAAAACGCTTTTCATTAAAAGATAAATTAACAGGTTACATATTGTTCACCCAACATTGATCAATCAAAACATTGTTCTATTAGGGGGTGGTATCGCGGTTTGGACACGTTCTGCTGTTATGTGTTTCGATCTTACCACAGGTTCCACATCATCTTTTGAGTTTTGTGCTTGCCTTGATGGCTTTCTCTCTTTGGCTTTGAATTCTACTCCTCACATTACTACTGATGCCCTTGTTCTTTGCTTGTTTTGGTGGTAATAGAGAAATATCAAGTTGTGAGGTTGAGCCACAATAGGTTTCCATTACCGACTGTTTGCTACCCACAGACGGTATATGTTGCTGATCTTTTAATAATTTTACCTTTTCTTCAGTTACAAGACGTGATAAATTTGATAATTTATCAATATTCCTTGTGCTAGACTAATGCAGCTGCGGAAATCAGACCAAAGGTTGTTTAGTGTGCTTGTGGCCTCATCTCCTCCTGCAAATTCATGAATCTGGCCAGCTTTTGTGTATGGTGTGATCGAGGCAGACTTCATCCACCGTTGAGCTAAAAATTTCCTAGGAATTTCCTGATAGTCCTTTAGGAGCACAAAAACGTGACAACACAGTATGCCCATCTGTTCAAACTTTTTGCAGCTGCAGTTTATCATTGATTCCATTTTATAATTTATGACATCAAATATGCCATCTTTTTGGTCCTTAATTTTGTAGGAACACTTGCTGGCATCATCAGTTATCTCTGTAATTGTGCAATCATAGCAGGATGCTTCAATTTCTGTGCTAACATCGGAAAATATAGTATGCGTGTACAATGAAGACGCATGCTTCTCAATGGTCAGTAGTGTCTTGCGTTGTGGAAACGTTGTTTGTCACATGTGGTTTAATTTATTGGTTGCATGTTGTAACTCCATCGCGCTTTCAAAGTGCATGAAAAATTTAACCAAGTTTGAACCAGGATTTGTAAAGTTCCCAAACCAGCTATTGGTGCTCTCCGATCGTGATGTAGTTTTGAGCAAACCACTCATCGGGACATCTCTAAAATATGCGGGTATCCAACTCCTTCTAAGCTCATACATATGTGTGAACCATGGATGCGATGTTAGACTAAAGTCAGCCATAATATCACTCCATTAACTTTCAAATTCTGGTATTGAAATGTTGGTATCCCACACGATTGAATTCAATCGATTTATGAAATTTGTATCTTTGAACAGAGTGTCACCGACTTTAATACTAACCTTTTCCATTATGTTCCATATACACAATCTGTGTATTGCCGTCTTGAACACAGATTGAATGACCTTCTTCATTGCCGGATCTTGGTCTGTTACTATATAGTATGGTTCCCACCAACAGCTTCCAAGAACTTTTTGAACACCCATGTATATGATTCTTTATCTTCCTTTAATATAAGACCAACTGCAAATGTGACACATCTGCAATGGTTATCTACTCCGGTAAATGGAGCGAAAACCATTTTATACAATTTCACTTTTATATATATGCAGCATAAAATTTTTGCAATGTTTCAAATTTTGCAGCCAAATATAGTAATCACAAGTTATAAATGCATTTTCTAAATGCAATGACATTTAATAATGTATACAATTCTATTAAACTAAGTATACAATTCCAATGACCTAACTATACAATTCCATTGCATTAAGTATACAATAAAACATAACTATCTACACCATGCCACATAATTAAGTATACATATCCACAAGACCAAATATAAAATTCCTATGAACTAAATATACAATAAAACATAACTACGCGTACAATTACATACAACTAAGTATACACTTCCACTCAACTAAGTATACATACTATTATGTAAACTGAAGGAACGACATAAACAACAAAACGCATTACCTGTTAGTATTGTATGTAGCATCAAATGAAATCACATAACCAAATATGGCGTAGTTCCTTATAGATGTTTGGTCTGCCCAAAATAGACCGACAGTTGTTCATCTTCATCCACGTCGTAATCGAAAGTCATCATTTGATTAACTTCTTTTTGTCTAAATAATTTGTCTATCACCAACTGTGCGTCTGCACCACAGATGTATGCTTTCAAGTCTCGCTTGAAGTTTTTAAAATCAATATTGAGTGCCCCGACTTGTGAAAATCCGCCTACCATCTCCCTGAATAATTTGTTTTGTTTAGAACTCCCTGTATTAGCCTTTGTGCAATTGATGATAAATTGCTGGTGTCCGAAGTTCAGGTTTCTGTTAACTTTCAGAAATTGCTTGTATGTATCCACTGCCATTGGGTAAGTGTGGCGCTCTTCAAAACTTCTTATTTTATATGCGCATGTTCCGGTGTACTCGAAAATACAGCGTGCATTGCACCCAATCCGGTTTGAAGTCCTCTTCCGTGCCCCATGTGTTGTGCTGCTTTCGGGCTCATCTGTAGGGTCTATAGATATGTTGTTTTTTGTGTGTTTGAAGCATTCTCTATTTCAAAGAACATAATGCAAACGAATTACTTCGTTCTTGAATCGCTTTGTGGTGCTCCTTCTAATGTCGAATCTGTTAATTGCTCCATAGTCCTTGTAAAATTGTATACCCATTTCTAAAGTAGCGAAATGCATGCCTACTCGCAGAATCTTTTCTTGTTCTACCTCTGATATCCAATATTTAGTTGAGCCCGACGAGATTTCGAGTCGTTGTCCTACATTGATTTTGTTTGTTGCTTCTGTAATTTTTGCCATCACAAAAGACATTACAATATAATACCAAATGGATATACTATACATACACAGTTGTAATTATATTCATACACACTTTACATTTGTAAATATGTTGCTATATACCAGGATTTGTATACAATATACAGAAAAATTACACTATATATGCAACTTTTGAGTTATAAATATGCAAAAAATATTTAGTTAATATTCAATTTTTCTATTATATCAAATTGATCAATTCAATATGCAAGACAAGTCTTCAAATACATTTATTGTATTTTTAAATATGCATACAATGACAATGAAATAGGCACGATTTGATATTTAATTAAATAAACTACAGACAAACTGGAAATAGGGAAATAAATATAAATATATATGCAAGTTTTATTTTATAAATATACAACTAATACTCGTATTATATACAAGTTTTATATTCTAAATAAACACGCAACGAAAAGCTAAACAAATATACACTCTGCAGACAAGCAGTAAATATGCAAACAAATAAAACTATATACGCAAGATTTATATACTAAATATGCAAACAATGTATACTAAATATACAAACTAATAACAAATATACAATCTATAGACAAGCGGTAAATAGGCAAACAAGAAAAACTATATATGCAAGGTTTATACACTAAATAGACAAACTATGTATACTAAACATACAAATCAATAACAACAACTATGCACTTGAATCAATTATGCGTCCATGTTTGTTTCAGTTGTTTCTCCATAATTTTGTAGTAATTTTTTCGTAAGAAATTACCTTGAATACATTCATCAGTTGCGTTGAAATCAAGATTTTTTGCCATTGTAGAACTCTTTTTGCTTCCAATGGATGATAAATCTTCGCTAATTGTATGATATCTGACGCCTAATTTTTTTTGGTCAAGCTTGATCATATGGAATAATTTGTAGGTTCGAATAGAGCAGTACATGTTATTTTTGCGATGCAGAGATTGTTGTTGTGAAGAAGAGAGAGAAAGGGAGGGTGAATCGCGTGATTATGGGGACGTGATCAATAACAGATCACGTCCCTAATTTGTAGGAGGTGGTTACGATTTTTTGTTTCATCTATTCCTATTTTACCCCTGCAAGTGTATATTTTTCTTCCAATTGTTGTATATATTTGTTCATATCCTGGCCATTGATTTATTTTTTTCATGGTGTAGATCTGTTCCTACGGTCTCACCTAGGAGGATGGTCTCACATGATCTCCTCCCTATATATATATATATATATATATATATAGTTATTAGGTCAGTTTATTGTATTATTTTAATAAAAGATATTTATTTTCATATTCCTTGTTAAATTATATCCAAGCATATGTACATAAAATATTTATTTATATCTTCTTTCTTTTAATAGGGGCCTCATTTTTTCTTTTGGCCATGGACCCCCAAAAAGCCAGGACTGGCCATACTCACTTGACACGAAAAATTAAAGATATTGTCATAAGATGGCGTGATTATATATTATTCCCTCATATTCACAATAAGTGTCTTTTTGAACATAAAAAATTATTAAAAAAGAATGCTCTTTTGATGTTTTTAACAATAATGAAAAAAGATTTTTCCCACATCACCCTTATACTTATTAAAAATAATGCCTAAATTTTATTTTCTTCAAAAGCAATATTTATGATTAATTAAGGGTATATTGGTTATTTTAATACATTCCTTAATATGTGTGTTTTTTCCCTAAAAAGACAGTTATTGTGAATAGGAGGGAGTAATATTTTTTCCCATTATTAATCATATATTATCATATTTTTTTTAAAACCAAAAATAAGCAAGTTTATTTTGGTTTAAAAAATGATAATCTATATATATATAATAACAGCCGCTTCTGGAAATAGAATAAAAAAATTTTCCGCCCTTTTGTAGTTACTATAAAAAGTAAAAAAGATGTGTAAAAATAAAAAAGTAAAAAATATTTGGTATTTCATTATTTTTGGTAGTCAACTTTATTTAAATAATCACTTTTTAAAATAATATAAAAAATAGAATTATTTAAAATTAGCTTTCCAAATTTGTGTGTGTACTTCATTAATTATTATATTTATGTTTTTCTTTTTTTATAAAAATAATAATTTTTTAATTTTTGATCTGTTTTTACGTATAATATATCAAATTAATCAATTTTTTATGACCTTCATTTGACATCCATATTACATATATAAAATATAAATAACAAAAACATAATAAAGAAAAATATATAGAAAATGTCTACTCATCATTTTGTAATTTGTAATGTGTTTTAAAAGTTATGCATTTGAGCTATTGGATCAATTTGTATATTCATATATTTTGTTGCTATTTGTGATCTCTATATATAGTTGTTATTTAGGTTTAGCCCATTTCTTAATAATTATTTAGAATTATATCTAAACTGATTAAATTCAATTAAAAAATTTAACTTAAGAAAATATATCAAAATAGGTATCCAAATTTTATATATCACATGTATCTATGCATAACATTATATATATTTATGTAAGAAGAAAATTAAGATTTATTTAAAATGAAATTATACTCATAATAGTATTTTATATATAAAATTACTTTTATATAATAACATACTTTTCATGTTGATTGAAATTATATTTTATATTTATCAATGTATTTTGATACTCAAGTTTTAAAGTTGTACATTTGGAAATAGATATCAGTTTTTATGTTTGATTATTTTTTTTTATCTATTTGTATATATAAAAATAAACTATTTTTTATTTTTTTGAAATATTTCGGTTTCCCTTACAATTGTGTTGTTAAATATAAATCATGGTTTTTGTTTAATTCCTTTAACAATTTTGATAATTGATCAGCTTTCTAAACCCCAAAAAATATTATAATTTGAAATTATTTTATTATTAATTTTATTGAAAATATAATTTATTAAATATTCAAGATTAGGGTAGTAAAAAAGATTCCACATATTGGACAATTAAAACGGTTTTCAAACTTTTACTTTCTCATAGATGAACATGTTCCATAAATAGATAAAATTCATATTTACACAACAAAATATTTCGTATTAAAGAGATTTTCTTATAGTCTATAAAAATTTATTATTATTGTTTAATCAATGATTTATAATCAAATTAGTTATCTTTATATTTTGATTATTTTTTTAAATTTTAAACTTTTTACAATCACTATTATTTTAAAACATAAATAACATAAATCCATAATTTGTGAAATAAAGAATAAGAACAAGTAAAAATGAAAATATTCTTAAGTTTAATTTTTAGAATTAATAAAATAATAAATTATAAATATATTTATATTATTTATATATATATATATATATATATATATATATTACACATATTCGGGAAATAGGGATGAGAACAGAGAATTCCCGTTTTATCTAATCGGAATAGGAAGGGGGACGGGCATATAAATAATGTCCCTGTTCTATTCTCGATTCTAAAGAAGCAGAGATTCCTCATCCCAACTCACAGCCTCATATCCCCGAATTAACCAGGGATTGCCCAATCCATTCTATTCGGTTACCAATGGGGATGATGCAAGAAATAGAATTCATTGAACTATTAGAAAAATGTGCAGGTAACAATATAAAATAGAGGCCTAACAGACATATACCCATGCATCGCACGGGCAAAAGACTAGTATGTGATTAGTAATGGAGAAAAATATTAATATATAATCGCGCCAAGTATATCGATCCAAGTATTAGTTTTTAACTGTGACCTCACCACAAAGACAACTACTTTGGAACCAGTTTCGAACAAACATAAATAGTTGAACATTCAATGTGAAAACAAATCAGCCAAACATCAATTGACATTCATATTTCGTTTTCTGTAATATATAACATCAAATGAGCTTTAGAGAAGGTTGAAAGGGCAGAAAGTATGTACCATTTAACTTTGTACGTATTGCTATTGACGTTAACTGACCCATTTCCTTCACTGCAGAAATATGGACCGAGTACCACAATTTTCTACTAGATTGCAACCAATGCCTGTTGTGTAGTTATTCATAATAATTCCCGTCTCACATCTACTGTGAAAGGAAGTATAGACAATAGACTAATATATATGAGACATTCTTTTATGCATAATTAAATTGGTTAAATGGATGTTTGGGCCCAAACGTAATGGCTTTGTCGTGGGCAAAAAAATCCTTTCATAATAATAATAATAATTATTATTTAATTTATGTATTTATTTAACTTTCTTAATTACCCAATATTATTCATTAATTATTGGGCTACAGATAAAATTATTCGGCGCACGAGGTCCAGATCCGGTTCACGCACCACTTTCTCCTATGCGGCCTATGAGGGCCGCTATAACCCAAGTGTATAATGGTCTCTCCAACTCTTTTTGTAAGTAAGTTGATTAATTCGCCAATTACATTCCTCCGCTCTTGATTTTTCTCCTACAATCACCGACTTCATGAGCGTCGGAGGGCCTCCTTGGGACCACTCCACCGAGACCCCATAACTTTGTTACGTGTTTTTGATAACCTTCGTGGAGGAGTCATAAAAAATACTTCCCATTCAAAGATTCTACCCTCTCCTCGGAGAAGAAGTTGGATCATCTTTAACTTGGAGTGATCTGCGGAAAAAAACAACATCAAGTTTGTATTAGTATTATTACGAGTTTTAATTGGGCACTTGAATAAAAATCAATATATTTGTTTTCAATTAATAAATATTCAAATTTATTTTTAAAAATTCGAAATATTAGTTAAATCGATGTGATTCTTCGGTCAAAACACGTCTATTAAAAATAAGGTAATGAGACATGACTATTGGGAAATACCATTTCGAAATCAACAAATAGAATTCAAAAAAGGTAATTTGAATTTTCTGCACCACTCTCATATAATTTTCCTAAGTTTTGTGTGTATCTTGGCAGCTTATCTCCGTCATCTATATAGAGAAAAATATTGCTTTTAAGAAAGTGACAATTTCACGCCTCAAGGAATTTTATTTTGTTTCAATTCTGTTTCCAAAATCATTTTTCTAACAATGCCCACAACAAGCAGCAGAACTGAGTTTCCAAGAAAAGATAGGTGAAAATATTTGATGAAAGCACTCATTTCTTAGTTTTGGTTACAAATTGCAGGAGGAGAAAGAAGGAGAACTAGCGGCATACATAGATCACCTTTTCGATGCACTTTTATCATTTCCCCTTAGGACATTAAGTCGTCGTATGGTTTCATTATTTTGCCCCAGCCCACCCCTACCACAATTGTATTGTTAATATTTTGCCCCTTATAAATATCAATACAATAAAAATAATATCTGATTAATAAGATTTCAATTAATAATAATATAAAAGTTGCCACTATTTAAATTAACGTATATAGAAATAAATTTTATATTTTTTGTTTTTTCATAATTATAATATTCAGATATTCAACAGTAAAAAAATAGGGTCACTACTAGAAAAGAAAAATTATGTATTAGTAATCACTGTTAACATAGGTAATGAAAAATTCGTATTGCAATCATATTATCAGTATGCAAGTCACTAATAGTTTGTCAGCAATGATAATCCCAACATACTTTTTGTCACTACAAAATTTCTGAATATTATAATCGAGGAAAATTAAACTTATTTTGTTCCCATCCTAATTTATTATCTCATGTACAAATTAAAACTTCAATTACCATATAATTGTCTTGAAAAAGTACATTAGACGATCAAATACAACTAGTTTATTTTTTGCTCCCAACGCTATAACCATCGCCGACACCACGAGATAAGATAAGTGATCCTAATTATGAAGAGAAAAATTATCATCGTGTGATTATATTAAAGATAAATTAACTTTTTTCCCCTATTATATTCTATATAACATGCATTCTGTCTCATACTTCTATCCAAAAACCAACCTGTTGGGTAAAATGAAGGCGTTTTCTTGTTTGAGAAAAAAAATGGCTAAGTGTTTGGATATTTGACTTAGTAGAGGCTCGTATTTGATACGATCTCCGCTAGAAAGACGAAAATGCCCCGTATATCTAAGTGCTTACGGTTCGCCCTCGTCCCTAAGATACAATGACTTTTAACTATTTCGACTTGGAAAATAAAGACTTGCTAAAGTTGGAACTACACTGAATGAATCGGAAGTGTTTAAGACTTTCAAGCTTTGAATGGGAAGGAATGTCAATATGCAAATGCAATGACTCGATTTTAGGCTTGTAATTTCGTGTTGTTATGCATGCGTGTATGCGATTAATTCGCTTGAAAGTCTCGATGAATGTTATTGCATCGGGATAGGTAGCTTGTGGCTTTGAACCTTCCTTAGTAAAATGCTATCGCACTGAATAAAATTAACGTATATTCCCAATTTACTAGATTTACTAGCCGCTTAGTGACGCGATGTCTTGAACTACTTCGTTTTTTTAAACCGAGTCAATAGTACTTACACAATAATAATTCTAACACTTGTTGTTCTCACGTTGTGTCCATTTTGGCCCTGGACCATATCTTAGATTCATAAGCATTTCTTTGAAGCGGCCATTACTTCTCGTTTATATAGGTGATCTCCTATTGAAGAATATCCTGCTATACTACACCTTTCGGTATAGGAATCATTAAAAGTCTTAAACAAAACCTCACCACATTCAGCAGGTTTTCATTCACTTGGACGTTTCGAAAATGAGCGAACACATTTTCCAAGTGTTCAACTGAACATTCATAACTTAGTTGTCCCATTGAACCAAGGTCTTGGGATCTCCAATTCACAAGGTTTATAGTTACCGCTATTATGAACATTCTTTAGTTTGTGGATTTTAAACCATTTCCTTAACAATATATACAATTGATCTCGATTTATGCCTTTTGTAAGTGGATCCTCAAGGTTTTCCTTTGACTTCACGTAGTCAACCGAAATAACTCTATTCGAAATCAATTGTCTAATGGTATTGTGTCTTCGACGTATATGTCTAGACTTACCATTATACATACTACTTTGTGCCCTTCCAATTGCTGATTGACTATCACAATGTATCAAAACAACAGGCACTGGTTTATTCCAACAAGGAATATCCTCTAAGAAGTTTCTAAGCCATTCTGCTTCTTCTCCAGCTTTATCTAAAGCAATGAACTCGGATTCCATAGTATATCGAGCTATGCACGTTTGCTTAGAAGACTTCCACGAAACCGCTCCTCCACCTATTGTGAAAACATATCCACTTGTGGACTTGGAGTCTTTTGTGTCAGATATCCAATTGGCATCACAATATCCTTCTAATATTGCTGGATATCTCGTATAAAGTATTCCAAAGTTCATTGTATACTTCAAATATCAAATATCTACTTGGGTTACTTGTGAACCCTTGTCACAATATGCTTTCCGGCCTTATCTAAAGCAACGTGATCCGAATGAATACGGGCGAAGTACAATTGCTTGAGAAACTAATATTTCGGATTCTCTATTTCCAAAGCCAGTGTAGACCTAAATCTACAAGTGTCTTAGCTGGAGGACTATCAAAAGCATTAAACTTTCTAAGTGTGCTTTCGACATAATGTGATGACAAGATAATTCCATCTGAAATTCTAGAGATTTTAATCCCTAATATAATATCAGATACTCCGATATCTTTCATGTCAAAGTTCTTCTCTAATATGTTCTTAGTATTCATGATTAAATCATGACTATTACCCATAATCAACATATCATCTACATAAAGGCATACTATGACGTAATCACTTGTAGCACCTTTAATGTAGACACACTTATCACATTCATTGATCTTGAAACTGTTTGACTTCATAGTCGAGTCAAACTTTTCATGCCATTGCTTAGGTGCTTGTTTTAGTCCATAAAGTGAATTAACAAGTTTACACATCTTTTGCTCTTGACCGGTGCAACCCCCTTTGTTCCATATAGATCTCCTTTTCAAGCTCACCATTCAAGAAGGCAGTCTTAACGTCCATTTGATGTATCTCAAGGTTATGCAAGGCTGCAATAGCAATGAGAACATGAATGGACGTAATCCTTCATAACAGGAGAATATGTATCGAAAAAGTCATATCCCTCCTTTTGTCTAAACCCTTTAGCTACCAAACGGGCTTTGTGCTTGTCTATAGACCCATCTGCTTTATACTTCCTTTTAAGGATCCACTTGCATCCCAAAGGTTTGCAACCCGGTGGGAGATCAACTAACTCCCAAGTGTGATTTTGCATTATGGAATCTATTTCATTATTGATAGTTTCTTTTCAGAGAGGAGCTTCTGGACTAGACAAAGCTTCTTGAATAGTTTTAGGTTCATTTTTAGCATATAAGTTAGAAAATTAGGACCAAAAGACTTTGCTACTTTTGTCCTTTTACTGCGTCTTGGTTCCTCTTCATCATCACTTTGAGGTAACCTTGCAGTTTCATAAGTTCGTTTACTCGAACTTTCTTCTTTCCTTTCTTTATTCGGAAAGATATTCTCGAAGAATACAACATTTCGTGAATTATGATCATACCTTCATTTATATCAGGAATAGCTGACTTGTTCACTAAAAAGCGATATGCACTACTATTGTTAGCATATCCAATGAAAGCACAATCGATCGTCTTCGGACCGATTCTAACTTGTTTCGGCTTAGGTACTTCAACTTTAGCCAAACACCCCCATACTTTGAGGTATTTATATGACGGTTTACGTCCCTTCCATAACTCATATGGAGTTTCGTTTTTACCTTTGTGTGGGATCTTATTAAGAATGTAGTTTGCAGAAAGTATGGCTTCCCCCACATGTTTTGGTGTAAGCCAGAACTTATCAACATCGCATTCATCATCTCCTTAATAGTACGATTTTTGGGTTTTGCAACTCCATTTGATTGAGGTGAGTATGGAGCATTCGTTTGATGAATTATACCCGCTTCCGAGCAAAATTCTTCAAATGGAGCAACATACTCTCCGCCTCTATCACTTCGAATCATCTTAATTTTCAAATTAAGCTGATTTTCAACTTCATTCTTATAAATCTTAAAAGATACTAAAGCTTCATCTTTGCTTTTCAAAAGATACACATAGCATTATCTTGTGCAATAGTCAATAAACGTTATAAATTACTTTTTCCCACCTCGAGTTTGCATAAGTTTTAAATCATCAAACATCTGTATGAATTAACTTGAGTGGTTTGGTACTTCTCGTTACCAAATGAAACGCTTTGCTTTAATTTTGCTTCAACACAAATTTCGCATTTGTCTTGTGAATCAATTTTAAACGTAGGTATTAATTCCAGATTCACTAACCTTTTAATTGTGTTGAAGTTTACGTGTCCTAATCTATTATGCCATAAATTAGAACAATCCAACAAGTAAACAGAAGTAATAGTTTTATTCTTCGCCTCTTGGCGGAAAATAGACATTACAGACATCTTAAAAAACCCTTATCAAGGTAGCCCTTACAAAGAAACTGACCATTCTTGGTCATTACAAACTTGTCGGACTCAAACACTAGTCTAAAACCGACCTTACTAAGTAAAAGACCGGAAATAAAATTCTGACATGCAACACATTTACAAGTGTAAGCTTCTTTCCGGAAGTCATCTTGAGCACAACCTTGCCAAGTCCCACGATGTTGGAAGTCGAAGGGTTTCCCATGAAAAGTTTATTTCCATTTATCGGAGTGTAGGAGGAGAACATCTTCTTGTCGGCACAAATGTGAAGAGTAGTCCCGATATCTATCCACCACTCCCTTGGGTTATCCACCATATTGGCTTTAAACACAATGGCGGTGAGATCGAGCTCTGACATATCGATTGGAACCGAATTGTCCTCCATCACATTGGCTTGTTTGTTACCACCTTGATTGCCCTTTTTTAGGTGTCAACAATCCTTGGCCATGTGGTTCGGTTTGCCACAGTTGTAGCAATTCCCCTTGAACTTTTTGGCTTTTCCCTTGTCTTTTCTAGAGTGTTTGCGTTTCTTGCTAGTACTCGATTCAGCAAGATTGGCCTTGTCCTCCATTCCAGACTTATTGGATTTCATTCGGATTTTTGGTTGTCTTCCTTAATCCGAAGCGGAACGATTAAATCCTCAAGCCCCATCTCTTTGCGCTTGTGCTTGAGGTAATTCTTAAAATCCTTCCACAATGGCGGTGATTTTTCGATTATTGCAGCCACTTGGAAAGATTTGTTCGTAATCATCCCTTCGTTCCACACTAAGTCGTGAAGTATGATCTAAAATTCTTGGACTTGGTGATCACTTTAGTAGAATTTTACAAAGTCTTGGTGTCAACCATCTTGTACTCGAGAAATTTGCCGACAACAAATTTCTTTGTACCGAGCATCTTCCATTTTGTACTTCTTCTCCAAAGAATCCCATAATGTTTGGATGTTTTGAACGAACTATAGGCGTTATAGATGGTGTCGTCTAGCCCATTCCAAACGTAGTTCCAATACAAAAATCATTTGTTATGCCAAGCATAAACAACGATTCTCCGTTGGTTGTCGATTCTTCATCGCCAACAGTAGAGGGGTCCTCCTTCACAAAATGGGACACACCCAAGGTAGTGAGGTAGAACATCATCTTTTGTTGCCTGCGTTTAAAGTCAACGTCGGAGAACTTGGGCGCTCTTCGCGGTGAGCAGGAGCAACAACCATCAGAGTGAACAAAACTAAAGCCATCATCTTGAAAAGAAACGTAATTTTCGTTTTGCGATTGTTGGAAAAGAAAGGTTTATTGTTTCAGAAAATTAGCTGAGTGTTTGGATACATCGGCTTAGTCGAGGCCTGTGTTAGATACAGTCTCCGCAAGATGAAAACGCCTCATATACTAAGTGCTTACGGTTCCGGCATTTGTCTCTAAGATACAACGACGTTTAACTATTCCAATTTAGCAGCACTTGCAAAAATTGGAACTACAGCGAACTGGAAGTGTTTAAACTTTCAAGCTTTGAACATGAGGGAAATCAATATGCTGATGCAAATGACTCGATTTTAAGGCTGATATTTTATGTTTTTCATATTATTCGTATGTAATTTCATCTGCAGGGTCATATATATATATATATAGGCATCAAAGTGCCCGGATGGAACGATCATGTCTTTTGGCTCAAAAAGACATGTTTACTACAAAAACAGTGCATATGTACGAGGTTCGATCGACGACGACCAAGCGCCGCACGGCCCGTGCTTGGATGCGAACGAAATGGTAAAGTTTTTTTTTTGACTTGGCCGCAGGCGTCGTCCGCGTCTTTGATGCGAAACACTTCAGTTGGAAAATCCTTTAATTAATTAATTATTAATTTTAAAGGTTTTTGGTCCAAAAAGAATAAGAGCCTAAGCCCATGCTCAGGCCCATGACCCGGACCCAGGCCGGGCCGAGCCGCTGGCGGGGGGCCATGTGGCGTGTGTGCTTTGAACCAAACCCACAAGTATGTATAAATGTCCCAACATTTAAACTTGGGTGCCCACAAGGGCCCAAACCCATAAGTCCAACTTGGAGATTTATAAAGTGAGCACACTTTGCCTCCTCTTCCTATGTGGGATGGAGCATTTCTCCTTCCCCATATTTTCCATTTTCCATACCATTTTCTAGTTTTAAGTGGCTAACTTCTAGCATTAATTTCTCATTCATCCAGAATTGGTTTTGAGAAATTCCAAATGCTATTGTCATCTACTCTTTTAGTAGAATTTTTACAAATAATTTAATTCTATTTTTCACTAATGGAAACAACTTAATTATTTGGTCAAAATTAGGTCAACACCCATTTTACCAAACAATTCCAACAATTATTTCATCTGCATAGAGTTCTTATTTATTGGCATCATGTGCCCATATGGAAAGATCATGTCTTTTGACTCGAAAAGACATGTTTACAGCCAACAGATGCATATGTTCAGACTTTCGCATCGATGCACGACCTGGCGTACGTCCCGTGCGTGTGCCCGTGCTTGGATGCAAACGAAAGAGCAAAGTTTCAACTTGATACGACGACCGAGAGAGAATGCACGGGCATGCATGTGCCCGTGCTTGTTTGCGAACACTTTAGTTGGAAATTCTTTAATTAATTAATTAAAATTAATTAATTAATTTTAAAGGTTTTTGGTCCAAAAAGAATAAGGGCCTTGAAGCCCAGGCCCATGGCCCACGACCCTCGACCCTTGACCCACAACCAGAGTCGGGCCGAGCCGAAGGATAAGAGTCGGTCGACGAACGGCGTGCGTGCTTTGAACTAAACCCACAAGCATGTAGGTCCTCACCCCTTTAAAAACTTGGGTGGCCCCAAGGGCCCAAACCCTTAAGTCTAACTTGGGATATAAAGTGAGCAAACTTTGCCTTATTTTCCTATGTGGGATGGAGCATTTCTCCTTCCCCACATTTTTTTACTTTCCATAACATTTTCTAGTTTTAAGTGGCTAATTTCTAGCATTAATTTCTCATTCACCCGGAATTGGTTTTGAGAAATTCCAAATGATATTCTTATCTATTCTCTTAGTAGAATTTTCATAAATAATTTACAATTTTTCACTAATGGAAACCACTTAAAATATTTGATCAAAATCGGGTCAATACCCATTTTACCAAACCAAAATTCCAACAATCCCCCACATGAATGAAATTAATGCATGTGCGTATGCAGATTTACTTGAAAGTCTCGGTGAACTGTTATTGCATCTGAATAGGAAGCTTGTGGCTTTGAACCTTCCTTAGTAAAATACTATCGGATTTACTAGTTGCTTAGTGACGTGATGTCTTGAACTACTCAGCCGTTTGTGTAAATCAAGACAACAATACTTACAGAATAACAATTCTAACACTTGTTTTTCTCATGTTGTGTCCATTTTGGCCCTGGACCATATCTTAGATCATAAGCGTTTCTTTGAAGCGGCCATTACTTCTCGCTTATATAGGTGATCTCCTATTGAAGAGTATCTTGCCATACTCCACCTTTCGGTATAGAAATCATTAAAAGTTTTAAACTTAACCCCATCACATTCAGCAGGTTTCAATTTCACTTGGAACTTTCGAGAATGAGCTAACACATTTTCCAAGTGTTCAGCTGAACATTCATAACTTAGTTTTCCCATTAAACCAAGGTGTTGGGATTTCCAATTCATAAGGTTGGGTTACCGCTATGAACATTCTTTAGTTTGTAGATTTTAAACCCATTCCCCTTAATAGTTTATACATTTGATCTCGATTTATACCGTTCGTAAGCAGATCAACAAGGTTTTCCTTTGACTTCACGTAGTCGACGTATATGTCTAGACTTACCATTATACATGCTGCTTTGTGCCCTTCCAATTGCTGATTGACTATCACGATGTATTAAAACAGCAAGCACATGCTTATTCCAACAAGGAATATCCTCTAAGAAGTTTCTAAGCCATTCAGCTTCTTCTCCAGCTTTATCTAAAGCAATGAACTCGGATTCCATAGTGGATCGAGCTATGAACGTTTGCTTAGAAGACTTCCGGGACACCGCGCTCCTCCACCTATTGTGAAAACATATCCACTTGTGGACTTGGAGTCATTTTTTTTTGTGTCGATATCCAATTGGCATCACAGTATCCTTCTAATACTTGCTATGAATGTTTTGGATATCTATTATAAAGTATTCCATAGTTCATGGTATACTTTAAATATCTAAGTGCCCTTGTCACAGCTTTCCAATGATCCGTACTCGGGTTACTTGTGAACCTACTTAGCTTACTCACTGAATATGCAATGTTTGGACATGTACAATTCGTTAAGTACATCAGACTACCAATTACCCTTGCATATTCCAGTTGAGGAACTGTTTCGCCTCTATTCTTGGCCAAGTGTAGACTTAGATCTACAAGTGTCTTAGTCGGAGGACTATCAAAAGCATTGAATTTTCTAAGTATGTTTTCGACATAATGGGATTATCCGTCTGAAGTTCTAGAGATATTAATCCCTAATATAACATCAAATATTCCTACATCTTTCATGTCAAAGTTCTTCTTTAACATGTTCTTAGTATTCATGATTAAATCATGACTACTACCCATAATCAACATATCATCTACATAAATGATAAATGTATACTATGACGTAATCACTTGTAGTATCTTTAATTTTGACACACTTGTCACATTCATTGATCTTGAAACTGTTTGACTTCGTAGTCGAGTCAAACTTTTCATGCCATTGCTTAGGCGCTTGTTTTGGTCCATAAAGTGACTTAACAAGTTTACACACCTTTCACTCTTGACTGGGTGCAATGAACCCCTCTGGTTGTTCCATATAGATCTTCTCTTCAAGTTCACTATTCAAGAAGGCAGTCTTAACGTCCATTTGATGTATCTCAAGGTTATGCAAGGCTGCAATAGCAATGAGAACACGAATGGAAATAGTCCTCGTAATAGGAGAATATGTATCGAAAAAGTCATATCCCTTCTTTTGTCTAAGCCCTTTAGCTACCAAACGGGCTTTGTATTTGTCAATAGATCCATCTGCCTTATACTTCCTTTTAAGGATCCACTTGCATTCTAAAGGTTTGCAACCCGGTAGGAGATCGACAAACTCCCAAGTGCATGTGATTTTGCATGATGGAATCTATTTCATTATTGATAGCTTCTTTTTTCCAGAGAGAAGCTTTTGTACTAGACAAAGCTTCTTGAATAGTTCTAGGTTCATTTTTTAACATATAGGTTATAAAATTGATGTGAACCGCAACAACAACTGTGTATACGACCCAACAACAATATGTTGTTAACCCAAGATCTTCACTAGTTCGGTTAAGATTGATGGAACCTCGACCCGTTGCTTAGAAAAGCAAGAACCTCGGCATGCATAGACGCCACAAACAAATGCGGAAGTTTGTTTGATAAGTCAGAATTCGCAACAAGATGAACAATCATGAAGCTCTTCGAAAAACCCAAAGGGTTGGAGAGAAAAATCTCAGTTCAATATTCAATATCAAAGTTCTTATGAAAAATAAACAAGTGTTTGCCTTATATAAACGACTCAAAGCAAACCCTAAACAAACTAGAAAGGAAAATAAGTCCAAACCCAAAAAGGAAACTCAATCGCAGTCAATATTAAAGTGTGGGCGAAAATACGTGTCCGGAAATTTCGAATCTGTTCCTGGAGTCTTCTTGAAAGTTGTAGCCCTTTCTCTTAGATTTCCATGGCAACTTCAATCAGCCCAATACCAATTTTGTAGAGAAAGTTATAGCCCAAATACTAAACCCTGCCAGTGTTGACCCCCACAGACGCACGGGCTGTGCATCTAGGCACGGGCTGCCCGTGCGTCAAGTCGAAAGCCCTATTTTCGTTCACAAGGCGCACAGGCTGTGCGTATAGGCACGGAGCTGCCCATGCGTCAAGTCGAACTCGACTTTGTCTTCAACTTTGACCCCTGCTCGTCCCAAACTCAAAATATAAACTTAAGACGCGGCCTTAAAGGTTTATTTGGCCTCCAAAATATCAAAACAACTCAAAACAACGAAAATAAGCACCTAATCTACGATAAACAAATACAAGAACTCAAGAACTCAATTACATAGTCTTCAAGAAATCGAGATAACTTGCTTTTGGTGTTGCCTGGATCCTTCGTAAGTTCGTATATGGATTCTCATCATTCCCCTCCTCTTGAAAGGATTCGTCCTCGAATCCAAACGTTGGACCCCAAAGGTTGAACGATCATGTCAATCCACCCGGATCAAATGTTAAACGACATGCACATTCATCCATTTTTCCATAATCATGTAACCAAGAAATAATAATACTAGGCAAAACAAAGATAAAAGTATTAGAACATGAAAACTTATTCCTAGTATCTCTCTTCGCTTTTGCCATGAATATAGATTTTCCCTCGAATTTTACCTCAATGACCATTACCCCCATGTTTTTGGCCAACTCAAAATTATTAATCACCTTTTTCTTGGCCATCTCTTGAATCTCACTTCTACCTTTGGCCGGACTCTCAATTTTTTTCTCACTCAATCTCTCATTGTCTTCGGCTTCATAATTTTTGTTTTGCACACCAACCGAATTTTCTATCTCATCTGCCCCACTAACTTCAATTTCTAATGAATCACCAGATTCACTTGTTAGCTCGATACCCAACACATCATATGAATCTAATGATAACAAATCCCCTTTTTCCGGCTCGACAACTTCAAGAACATCCTCCAACTCTGGCTTAACCTCACTTCCTGACTCCAATTCCCCATTATCACGTACCACCAACACCCTTTTATTTTGACATTGACTAGCAATATGCCCAAAATCATGACACTTAAAGCATTTAGTATCCCTCGCTCGGGCACTAGAGGGTTCGAATTTACCTACGGGTTTAGGCTTGGTCACCCTCCCCTTTTGCTCCAATGGTTTCGAACTCTGCTCCTCCATTTTGCTGGTGTTCGCTTTCCATGCATTGGAGTTAGAACTCGGGGCATGTCGGTTGAAACCCCTCCTCTTGAGCTGCTGCTCAACTTTCACCGCCATGTGCACCATCTCATCAAGATCAACAAAATGATGTAAGTCGACGGTATCTGCTATAGAAGTATTCAATCCTGTGATAAATCTCGCCATCGTCACCTCCTGATCCTCCTCTATATTAGCCCTCGCCATCAACATCTCCATCTCTTTGTGATAATCTTCAACATTACGAGACCCTTGTGTTAACCTCTGTAATCGCTGAAAAACACCTCGATAGTAGTAGTTAGGCGCAAAACGTCGTCACATCAATTGTTTCATCTCATCCCAAGTAGATAGATACACCTTCTCCCGCCCTTCTCCTAGTTATCATCAATTGATCCCACCAAATAATAGCATAATCAGAGAATTCTGTCGTTGCCAATTTTACCTTTTTCAACTCCGAATAATTATGACAATCGAATATATTCTCCATCTTACGCTCCCATTCTAAGTACACATCCAGATCACACTTCCCCTGAAAAGACTGAATATTCATCTTGATAGTACTCAGATTACTATCTTCACGTATTCTATCTCCTCTAATCGCTTGTCTTTCTCTACCCGGGCTATAATTCCGGTCTCCCTCAATATACTCATTAAATTCATCATCTAACTCAATCGGATCTACACGCCTTTGCCTTCGCACACTGGTCTCCGATTTTCGTGTACTACTATCTTCACTCGGCTCCCATACATCTTTATCATCACTTTCTTCAAGAGGCTTGCAAGTGCCTCCATATGCAATTTATTACCTAAATTTAACGGTTGTCAATTTTCTTTGGACATGATGTATAATAATTGCAATCAACACAAACCACAACTCAACAAGTCTCACGAATGAAACAACAATTCACGTCATCAACGCCTCCCTCTTTTTTTTTTTGTTCAAATTTTGAATTTTTTTCACTTTTTTTTGTACCCTTGAAGAACTAGGGTTTATAAGAAAATTTGAAAAATAACAAAGATAAAAGAAAATAAGGATAGATTTAACCTTGCAAGATGGCTCTGATACCAACTGATATGAACCGCAACAAGAACTGTGTATCCGACCCAACAACAATATGTTGTTAACCCAAGATCTTCACTAGTTTGGTTAAGATTGGTGGAAACCTCGACCCGTTGCTTAGAAAAGCAAGAACCTCGGCATGCATAAACGCCACAAACAAATGTGGAAGTTTATTTGATAAGTCAAAATTCACAACAAGATGAACAATCTTGAAGCTCTTCGAAAAACCCAAAGGGTTGGAGAGAAAAATTTCAGTTCAATATTCAATATCAAAGTTCTTATGAAAAATAAACAAGTGTTTGCCTTATATAGGCGACTCAAAGCAAACCCTAAACAAACTAGAAAGGAAAATAAGTCCAAACCCAAAAAGGAAACTCAATCGCAGTCAATATTCAAGTGTGGGCGAAAATACGCGTCCGGGATTTTCGAATCTGTTCCTGGAGTCTTCTTGAACGTTGTAGCCTTTTCTCTTAGATTTCCATAGCAACTTGAATCAGCCCAATACCAATTTTGTAGAGAAAGTTATAGCCCAAATACTAAACCCTGTCCGTGCGTCAAGTCGAAACTCAACTTTGTCTTCGACTTTGACCCCTATTCGTCCGAAACTCTAAATATAAACTTAAGACGTGGCCTTAAAGGTTTATTTGGCCTCCAATATATCAAAATGACTCAAAACAACGAAAATAAGCACCTAATCTATGATAAACAAATACAAGAACTCAAGAACTCAATTACATTGTCTTCAAGAACTCGAGATAACTTGAATTTGGTCTTTCCCGGATCCTTCGTAGATGGATTCTCATAAAAAATCAGGACAAAAAGATTTAGCTACTTTTGTCCTTTTACTGCGTCTTGGTTCCTCTTCATCATCACTTTGAGGTAACCTTGCAGTTTCATAAGTTCGTTTACTCGAACTTTCTTCTTTCCTTTCTTTGTTCGGAAATATATTCTCGAAGAATACAACATTCCTTGATTCAATGATCATACCTTCATTTATATCAAGAATAGCTGATTTGTGCACTAAAAAGTGATATGCACTAGTATTGTTAGCATATCCAATGAAAGCACAATCGATCGTCTTAGGGGGTGAATAGATTTTAGCTTGTTTTGGCTTAGGTACTTTTTCGACAAATGACAAACACCCAACACACTTTGAGGTATTTAACAACGGTTTGCGTCGATTTTCATAACTCATCCGGAGTTTTGTTTTTGCCAAAGATTTGTGATGGATTTTTAAGAATGTAGTTTGCAAAATTAATGGCTTTCCCCACAAGTTTTTGGGGTAAGCACCACACTTATCAACATCGCATTCATCATCTCTTTTAAGAGTACGATTTCCCTTTCGAAACTCCATTTGATTGAGGTGAGTGAAGGAGCACAATCTTCGTTTGATGAATTATACACGCTCCGAATAAAATTCTTCAAAAGATCAACGTGTGCTCTTACCACAAGATCACTCACGAATCATCTTGTGTTTTTCAAATCAAGATTTTCAACTTCATTCTTATAAGTCTTAAAAGCTACTAAAGCTTCATCTTTGCTTTTCAAATCATATACATAGCAATATCTTACAGCAAGAATAGTCAATAAACATTATAAATTACTTTTTTCCACATCGAGTTTGCACGAGTTTTAAATCACACACATCTGTGTGAATTAACTCAAGAAGTTTGGTACTTCTTGTTACCGAATTAAACGGTGGTTTGGCCAATTTTGCTTCCAACACATATTTCACATTTATCTTGTGAATCGGTTTTAAATTAGATATTAATTCTAGATTCACTAACCTTTTAAAGTGCTGAAGTTTACGTGTCCTAGTCTATCATGCCATAAATTAGAACAAACCAACCAGTAAACAAAAGTAATGGTTTTATTCTTCGCCTCTTGAAAACCGCTTTTTCATCTCATTTTTGTTCCAAAATCATCTTAAAAAGCCCCTTATCAAGGTAGCCATTTTTACAAAGAAACTTACCATTCTTGGTCATTACAAACATGTCGGACTCAAACACTTGTTTAGAAGTCTAAACCCGACCATAAAACTAAAAGCAAAGGACCGAAACCAAATTCTTGTGGATGTCCGGGACATATTAAAACATTTTAAATCATTTAAGCTATTTGGACAAGTCATCTTGAGCACAAAATAAAATCATCAAAATTAAGATGTTGGAAGTCGAAGAGTTTCCCATGAAAAGCTTCTTTCCATTTATCGGAGTGTAGGAGGATAACATCTCCTTGTCGGCATAAATGTGACGAGTAGCCCTTTTCATATCTATCCACCAGTTTTGTTATCCACCATTTGGCTTCAAACACAATGTAGCGGTGAGATCTTTCCCCCACATGTCTTTGGGGAACAGACTTATCCTCCATTCACATTCTTGTTGGAAGCCACCATTTTTGCGTTCGCAACTCCATTTTGAGGTGTCGACAATCGTTTGGCCATGTGGTTCGGTTTGCCACGTTTGTAGCAATTCTCCTTAAATTTCTTGGCCTTTCCCTTGTCTTTTCCTGAGTGCTTGCATTTTTTGCTAGTGCTCGATTCAGCAAGATTGGCCTTGGCCTCCATTCCATACTTACTGGATTTCACTTTGGATTTTCGGTTGTCTTCCTCAATCTAAAGTCTAACAATCAGATCATCAAAGCCCATCTCTTTGCGCTTGTGCTTGAGGTAATTCTTAAAACATTTCCACAATGGCGGCAATTTTTCGATTATTGCAGCCACTTGGAAAGATTCATTCAGAATCATCCCTTCAAACACTAAGTCGTGAAGTATGATCTGAATCTCTTGGACTTGGCTGATCACCGTCTTGTACTCGAGAAATTTGCCGACAATAAATTTCTTTGTGCCGGTATCTTCTGTTTTATATTTCTTCTCCAAAGAGTCCCACAACTCTTTGGATGTTTTGAACGAGCTATAGATGTTATAGAGAGTGTCGTCTAGCCCGTTCAAAATGTAATTCCGATAGAGAAAATCGCTATTATGCCAAGAATCCACAGCGATATTCCGTTGGTTGTCGGATTCTTCATCGCCAACGGTAGGGGGATCCTTCTTCAGAAAATGGGACAAACCCAAAGTCGTGAGATAATACAGCATCTTCTGTTGCCAGTGTTTGAAGTCAATGCCGGAGAACTTGGTCGGCTTTTTGTCGTGAGCAGTGTAAAAACCATCGAGTGAACGAAACTTAAACCATCTTCTTAAAATAGAACGCGTAATTTTTGTCTTGCGATTGTTGGGTAAAATAAAGGTTTACTTGTTTCAGAAAAAATAGCTAAGTGTTTGAATATTTGGCTTAGTCAATGCCTGTATTTGATACAGTCTCCGCAAGACGAAAACGTCCCGTATACTAAGTGCCTACGGTTCTGGCGCTCGTCCCTAAGATACAACAACTTATAACTATTCTGACTTAGCAGCACATGCAAAAGTCGGAACTACATCGAACTTGAAGTGTTTAAGACTTTCAAGCTTTGAACGGGAAGGAATGTCAATATGCAGATGCGATGACTCGATTTTAGGCTTGTAATTTCGTGTTGTTCATATGTTATTTCATCGGCTGGGGGTTCTTATTTATAGGTATCAAGTGTCCGTATGGAAATATCATGTCTTTTGGCTCGAAAAGACATGTTTACAGGCAACAGGTGCATCTATTAAGACTTTCGCATCGACGCACGACCTGGCGTACGGCCCTGTGTACCCGTGCTTGGATGCGAACGAAAGAGCAAAGCTTCAAATTGACGCACGACCGGACGCACGGGCCATGCTTGTTTGGGAACACTTCAGTTGGAGAATTCTTTAATTAATTATTAAAATTAATTATTTAATTTTAAAGGTTTTTGGTTCAAAAAGAATAAGGGCCTTGAAGCCCAAGTCGCGGCCCGCGACCCGCGACCCACGACCCACAAGCATGTAGGTCCTCACCCCTTTAAAAACATGGGTGACCCCAAGGGCCCAAACCCATAAGTCCAACTTGGGATTTATAAAGTGAGCAAACTTTGCCTTCTTTTCCAATGTGGGATGGAGCATTTCTCATTCCCCACATTTTTCATTTTTCATACCATTTTCTAGTTTTATGTGGCTAACTTATAGCATTAATTTCTCATTCACCCAGAATTTGTTTTGAGAAATTCCAAATGTTATTCTCATCTAATCTCTTAGTAGAATTTTTATAAATAATTTAAGTCTATTTTTCACTAATGAAAATCACTTATTGGTCAAAATCGAGTCAACACCCATTTTACCAAACCAAAATTCCAACACAACCAATATGATCCTAAACTTTATTCAATCTAAAAAAACTAGTAAATTGAACAAAGGCAGAACTGAATATGAACAAGCCATGGAGAAAGGATACAACAATGGAAGAAAAGAAAGATGTACAACAACAGTTAGAAATACACAAAAAGAGGAAAAGCTATTAATTAATTAATGCTGAAAAGACCAGAATTAAATTAAAATTTGTTGGGGGTAGTGCCCTTAAAGCAATTGTGAATTGTTTTTGATTATGAATAAATGCTCGAACTCTTTTACATATTGTATGTATTTTCTTGAACATCATGAAAATTCCTAGTTTATTTATGTAACCATAATCTTAGTATATAAGTGTTATATACAAGAGGATTAAGATTATGGATAATAAACTAAAATTAATTAAAACATCATTAATGCGGCCTAGAATATTTAGAATGTGACTGTCTTATCCGGATCGTCGATGTAAATACATCTTAGTGGGGGTATTTATATATGATTTGATCATATATGACTAGGACCAATTTGATCTGAATTTTTAATACAAATTCCGTTGTAGAAATGAAAAATCAAATTAAATCACAAGATGGATCCGACTTTTATGAAAAATCTCCGAATTACATATTTTAGAAATAAAATAATTCGGATTCGTGTTCGGGCAACACGGCAGCGCGGAAACCCTAGGCGTCCGGCGGTCTCATGCAGCCTCGGGCATTTGGGTGTCCGGGCAGGCTCGGACAGTCCATTTTCAGTTGGCGCATTGTTTCCTTTGTTCTTTCATGAATTTTTTCCGTTTTATCCCTACTCCCTTATTATTTTGATAATTTAGGGGCTTTTAAAGTTGATTAAAATTATGATTTAATTTCTAAAAGCTAGATTTTTAAATTAGAGAATTTTAATCAATAAGACCAAAAGGATTGGGCTTGACTTATTAAAACATAAGATGTTTTATAACTCAAATGTTTAGGAAATATTTATTATATAAAATAATGAGTGGGAGAAGAATTCATGACAATAAATCATGTGGCCTCCATTATTGATCAAAGCACCGTGAGATTTAGGTGACGCCTGCGGACGCCGATTCGTCCCTCAATAATCAAGGCTTAATCTCCGAAAGGATAGAAATTTAAAATTTAACTCTTAATTTTCCTACCATACGGCGGCGATTTTGAGTTAATTTTTAAAATCCGAAATAATGGGTAACATTCATAAGGATACAATCATATAGTTTGGATGTATCTAGGCTAAAGTAAAAGGTGATTAATAAATAAATGAAGATATGAGATGTCTTGATTATTTATTTTAATAATCTGAGATGGTCTCAATTTAATAATCATTTGATTTGACCTACCCTACGGTGGTTTTTCAAATGTGAAATTAAATTACCTTGGAATTGGTGGGATAAACTTTATTGCATTCATGCATCACGTTTATAATTCCTATATTTAATGTTCTATGATGTTCGTTCGCTTATTTATGTCGCTTTATTTAATTTTCAGTAATCATGTCTGGTCCTATACTTGCACTGTTGAACGTTACATTAACTGGAGATAATTTTATTAAGTGGAATAGTAATATGAATATTGCACTCGTATGTGAAAATCTCAAAGGCAAGAAGCAAGGTTCCTCTAAACTAAAGGGAAATTGTTTCCACTACGGTGAAGAGTGACATTGGAAGAGAGACTGCCCCAAATTTCTCTCCAAAGTAAAGGAAAACAAGAAACGTAAATTTGATTTACTTGTTCTTGAAAGTTGTTTGGTAGCTAGAGACTCTTCTACTTGGGTAGTTGACTTTGGAGCTACTAATCATGTTTGTTTTTCATTACAAATGCTTAGCTCTTATGAAAAGCTTGTCGATGGGTCTTTCACAATACTAGTTGCAAATGGTGCAGTGGTTTCGGCAAAAGCAGTGGGAGTAATTAAGCTTAATATTAGAGATAAAATATTGATTTTAAATGATGTTTATTATATTCCTGGTTTCTGTAGATATTTGATTTCTGTTTCAAAGTTGCATGAACATTTCTTTTCAATATTCAATTATTATTTCTAAAAATGGGTGTCTTATTTGTACTGCAATATTGAAAAATGGACTTATTAAGCCTAATGAACAACCATTGCTAAATGCTGAAATATTTAGAGTAGAACATCTTAAACCAAAAAGGCAAAAGGTTTCTCAAGAAGATGAAACATATCTTTGGCATCTAAGGTTAGGGCATATTTCACTAGAAATGATAAATAGGCTTGCAAAGGATGATCCTTTGAGAGAGCTAAAAGTTGTCACTTTTCATGTTTGTGAATCATGTCCAGAAGGAACAATGACTAAGAGACCTTTCTCTGCAAAGGGCAATAGGCCAAAGAACCACTAGAGCTTGTGCATAGTGATGTTTGTGGTCCCATGAGGTGGCTTTGAGTGCTTCGTCACTTTTATTGATGATTACTCGAGGTATGGGTATGTTTATCTCATGCATAGAAAATCCGAGACTTTTAAAAAGTTCAAGGAATTTCATGCGGAAGCTGAAAAGCAGCTAGACAAATCTTTGAAGTACCTTCGATCCAATGGAGGGGGCGAGTATGTCTATACTGAGTTCAAAGATTATTTGCTAGAGTATGGTATTTTGTACCAACTCACAACACCTGGCACCCCTCAGCAAAATGGTATTGCTGAAAGGAAAAACCAAACGTTGCTTGATATGGTTAGGTCGATGATGAGCTACGCGTATTCGCCTCGATTCATTTTGGAGGTATGCATTGCAAATGGTGGTTTACATTTTGAATGCAGTTCTCTCTAAATCAATCCAAAAGACATGACTAGAGTTGTGGAATGTGAGTAAAATTAGTTTACGCCACTTTCGCATATGGGGGTGCCCAAAGACATGTCTTTGAAAGGAAAGACTAAAAAGTTGCATCCACGTTCGTAAATGTATCTTCGTTGGATATCCCAAAGGAATGAGACGAGGTTTGTTTTATAATCCGTAAGAAAAGAAAGTAATAGTTTTGACTAATGCTATTTTTCTTGAGAACGATTATATAGAAAACTTCCGACCTCGAAGAAAAGTTACTCGAGGAGTTACTTTCGATAAGATCGACCACAACCAACAAAGAGTTGTTGGGAAATCACTAAATATACCACTAAATGTCATGGCACCTCGACGCAGTGGGAGGGTGATTAGACCACCAATCTGCTATCATCAAATCAAAGAGGCAAATGTTGCGTCTCCGATGGGGTAAACGATGATCCATTGTCTTTTCGACAAGTGATGGAGGATTCTCGATAAAGAGAGGTGGCTTGAAGCTATGAACCAAGAAATGGAGTCTATGTACTCCATTCTTTGTGGGGTTCTTGGAGATCCTTTGAGGATGTCGGGCCCATTGGGTGCAAATGGATCTATAAGAGAAAGAAATGTGTCGATGGAAAAGTAGAGACTTTCAAAGCAAGGCTAGTGGCTAAGGGTTACACCAAAAGGAGGAGTCGACTATGAGGAGACTTTCTCGACTGTAGCAATGCTAAAATCTATTCGCATACTACTTTCAATTGTTGCATGTCTTGACTATGAGATATGGCAGATGGATGTCAAGACGGCCTTTTTGAATGGCCATCTTGACGAGGAAATCTACATGCAGCAACTAGAGGGTTTTGTAGCCGAAGGACAAGAGCAGAAAGTCTGCAAATTGCTTAGATCCATTTATGAGTTAAAGCAAGCCTCAAGGTCATGGAACCATAGGTTTGATGAGGAGATCAAGTTTTATGGTTTTGACCAAAGTGTTGATGAGCCTTGTGTATACAAGCAGATCAAGGATGGTAAAGTGGCAATTTTGGTGCTTTACGTAGATGACATTCTACTCATTGAAAATGATGTAGAGATGTTAATTGCGGTTAAAGGTTGGTTTGCCAAGCAATTCCAAATGAAAGATTTGGGAGAAGCCAATTATGTTCTTAAAATTCGAATCGTTTGAGATCGCAAGAACAAATTATTGGCATTGTCTTAGGCTTCTTATATCAATAAGATGCAGTTGCATTATAGAATGCAAGAATCCAAGAAGGTTTACCTACCAACTCGATATGGAGTCATTCTCTCCAAGGAGCAGTGTCCTAAGACACCTCAGGAGAAAGAGGACATGAGACGTATTCCCTATGCCTCTGCAGTAGGCAGCCTAATGTATGTTATATTGTGTACTAGGCTCGATATTTGATATGCGATATGGATAGCCAACTACTTTCAATCTAATCTAAAAATATTTCATTAGATAATAGTCAATAACCTTCTCAAATATGTTTGAGATCAAGATGTTTTTCTATTTATGTGGTTGACTTTAAAATAGATGACTGCACTGATTCTGACTTCTAGTTAGACAAGGATACTCGAAAGTCGATATCTGGCTCAGTGTAAATTCTTGTTGATCTTGTCAACAAGACCTAGCCTGAAAAGTATTTTTAGAAGCACAAGAACATAGGACTGGGAGACATGTCCCATATGCTTTAGGGCAAGTGGGAGATTGTTAGAGATAGTGCCCTTAAAGCAATTGTGAATTGTTTTTGATTATTAATAAATGCGACATTTATTTTTGAACTCTTTTACATATTGTATGTATTTTCTTGAACATCATGAAAATCCCTAGTTTATTTGTGTAACCATAATCTTAGTATATTAGTGGTATATACAAGAGGATTAAGATTATGGATAATAAACTAAAATTAAGTTTGTGATAAAATTAATTAAAGTATGGGATCTTTAATTAAAATATCATTAATACGGCCCATAACATTGAGAAGTGGCTGTCTTATCCAGACCGTCGATGTGGAGACATCTTAGTGGGGGCATTTATATATGATTTGATCATATAGGACTGGGACTGATTTGATTTGAATTTTTCATACAAATTCCATTGTAGAAATGAAAAATCAAGTTAAATCACAAGATGATCATATATGATAAATCTTAATACTGAGTGATTATAGACTCCTGTTTATTTCTTTGTGATTCTTAATTTGCTCGTTTAAGTTTGTCATACGACATTCCCAACACTTGCATTGTAGATTCACATTTGAATTAAATAGCTGGGAATATAAATTCACATATAAGGATTCTTGCGAGAAGTAGAAACATAATTCTCTTATTTGTTAATTCGATTATAAATTAACCATTCGCTAGTGAATTAATGGTAAATGAGGATAAGAGGTAATTAAAGAGGTTTAACGGATACTACCTAGCTTCAATTACGAATTGTCTATGGAGAATTAATCTATATGTAATGATTATATCAATGGACTGCTCATTTCGTAGAGTAAGATATTCTATAATTATAAGAGTGCAATTCCGAATTTATAGTGGAGTAATATCGGAATTAATAAGTCGATTAAATTAATTAAAGAGTTTAATTATTTATTCGATTTATTGGAGCTTATAATTATAGGTCCATGGTCCCCGGTTCACCTTCCTAGAGTAAACGGGTTAGAAAGAATATTTTATGTTCCTAAGGGTTTATGGTTCCAAATTATTTGGGCTAATATATTAATATCAGTTAATTACGGGAATATCTTATATTCTACAGTTTTAACTGTACTGGGATTAAATAAATATAAGATATTTATGATATTAATATAATTATTAAGTTGGTATTATATTGGATAATTATCAATTAGAGTTTGAGTCTATCTAGAATTATAAATTCTAGATTAGATAGGAAATTGAGTTGGAGAGGGAAACTGATTGAGCAATGCATATAAAGAGGGGGCCATATCTCACAATTGGAACTCACGATTTTAACTGCCCATCTCATTCCATAGAGTTTTTTCGGCCCCTTCGGTTAATAGCAATTCTTAGTGGATTCAATTAAAAAGGAATATTGCCAACAAAAGGGAGTCGGCTGCACAGCTTGTTAATTGAATAGATTTGTTTGGCAAATTGATTAGTTAGTTTGTTTGTTTTTCATCCAACAAATCAAAAGGTTTTGGTTCATTTTGTAAAGGAAAAGTTTAACCAATAAATCCTTGGCCATCTCATGCAAACGACGAGCGGTCGATATTGGGTATTTCCAAGGGCCAATTTTGTGTTGTTTACAAAATTGTGAGATTTTGTGGTTTAATTTTAAGCCTTGATTCAATTCCCGCCCCTATCAGGTTAGTCAAATCCTACGATCTCATGAGTTGAGTACATCGTAGGAAAATAAAAGTTAGGAATTTAGAAATATTATTTGGGTACCCACACACTGCCGTTGATAGGGAGGATCGAATTGGAAGATCGTGGTGTCTACGAGCTTCGGGGATTCGAAGGATTGACGGAGAAAAAAGCGAAGAACAAGAAAATCGATGAAAGAGGCAAATTTTCTTTTTTTCTTCCTTTATTTTGAATAAATTTAATAAGCATGATCTTGTGTTCTTATATCTAAATCTCGATTTTTGAAATCCCTCGCTCCGCTAAAAGTTCAATTTGTTTGAAAAGTCGGATCTTATTTGAACCAGATTTGATCAAGGGGAGTGCGTACCAGTAGGAAGATTCTTGACAGAATTAAATACTCTTTCCACAACAGTGGGTTGATATTTTTCCATGGAAACAGATTATTCATTTGCCTAGGATATGGTCCAATCATGATATGGACCATTTTATCTTCTCCTTTATTCAGTTTGAGAGAATATTATTAATTAGGTTCTCGTTACAATATTATTGGAAGCTAGACACACCTAATAATCTCACACAATGCACATATTAATATTTGGGATGATCTGTTGTGAAACCGTCTCATAGATCCAAATTCGCGAGACGGAAGCTCATTACCCAAAACTCACATATCCATTTATCTTTCTCTATATACTCAGTAGTCTCCCCTCCCTCTCTCCACACATCTCACTCTCTCGTGGTCCTCCTCTCCCTTTCCTCATGTTACACTATTCTCGTGGTCCCCCTCTCTCTCTCACCTCATGTTCCTCTCTCTCTCTACACATATGTAACAAAGGAAAAAGTTGAAGAAAATAGTATCATTTTTTATGAAAATAGTATAATATTAGAATCGATATATATTACATTTTAATAAATTAAAGTATCATTTCTTATGAAAATGTATCACATTAGACTCGAAAAATATCACTTTTTATTAAAATAAAGTATCACTTCTTTTGAATAAAGTATCACTTTTTATTTAAAAAAATATAAATTCTTATGGAAAAAGTCACTTCTTATGAAAAATGTATTAGTTTTTATTGAAAAAGTATCATTTTTATTAAAACAAAGTATCACTTCTTATGGGAAAAATACCACTTATTATTAAATATTAGATTTATACAAAAAAAATGTATCATTTTTTATTAGAAAAATATCATTTCTTATTAAAAAAGTTTCATTTTCTATTAAAATAAATATTACATCTTTTTATTAAAGAAAAAGTACCATTTTTTATTAAAAAATATTAATTTTACTCTGAAAAAGTATACGGTTTTTAAGTTAATTTCTTTGGGTTGTTTTTTCCTGAAGAATTCGAATTTTGTGATATTTTTATATGTGAAA
>JABTTQ020000491.1:0-143499 GCA_016081115.2 Rehmannia glutinosa
CAAATAAATCCATATTCAACAGATGTAGTATCCTTGTTGAAGAAGGACTTGGCTTATCCTTGAATGAAGATTTTATTTGCTTTCCCAACTAGCATGCATCACATACACTTTCTTTCTTGTCTGGCAATCCTTCCACAAGATGACTCCTTGCAAGCTTGTTGATTGTCTTGAACTTCAGGTGACTCAACTTCTTGTGCCACATCCAACTTGATTCGGCTGTGTTCTTTGCTAGCAGACAAGTGCTTGGTGTAGCAGTAGACCAATCTACCACATACATATTCTTCTGTCTTGATCCTTGTAGTACTATTTCATTTGATTCAGAATCTTTAATCTGGCACACTCCCATATTGAATCCAACATTGTAGATGTTGTCACAGAGTTGGCTGATGCTTAAAAGGTTGAAGTTGAGGCCTTCAACATAAGCAACATCTGTGATTTCCAATCCATTCTTCTTGATTGATCCAGTGCCTTTGATTTCCCCTGGAGCTTCATTTCCTCCAAATATGACTTTTGCACCTCTAATCTCTTTGAATCTTGACATGTTTTTCTTGTTTCCTGTCATATGTCTCGAACAGCCACTATCCATGTACCAGGTTCCTTGGCACTCAGCTGTTCCTTGAACCTACAATCAAGGAAATCAGTTTTTAGGTACCCATACTTGCCTCGAGTCCCGAGGGTTAAGCATATAAGATGATCCAACCAACCTATAGCCAAAGGACTTGACTCTAAGAGGTTGCCATCAATCAGTGCCATAACCATAGTGCACATTAGCAAATTGCTTGGGGGTTTTAGGTTCATACAGCTGTCTCTTTTGTCTGTATGCCTGTGTGTGTGTCTTTTAGCAACTGTTTTCTTTGGATAGTTGTGAAAATTTCGAGTGTAGTACTTGGGTGCATATGTGTGCTGATGATAGCTATTTTGCCTTTAGAATGACCTTTGCTGAGGTTTAGGTCTTTGCCATTTAGATTTGTATTCCATTGGTCATTGCTGATATTTCACATTGTACCAATCAGCATGGTTTGGGTAGTTTCTACCATTCCCATCATATGTATTTCTCTGATGAAATTTCTGGGGTTTCTGCTTGGAGTTTGCTAAGGAACCTACCGATTTCTTCTAAGTTGTCCTCCCAAAGATACTCAATGGTTGTTTTCCTTTCCCTTTATATCCAAGGCCAGCTTTGTTTGTGATTGTGCTTAGGAATGAACGGGTGCAACATTTGGTGTTTTGGATTTTTGAGATGCTTCATTACTGGAAGATCCTTTTTCCAAAAACATTCTGGAGTTTGATTGCACAAAGGAATTAAATCCTATGCCTGTTTTATCTCCACATTCTTTTTCACTCATGATAAGATCACCCAATGATTTGATGCCTTTGTAAATGAGGCAAACATATTTTTTAGATCTTTTTCCTCTTTTCTATAGCAGCCTAACTCGCTATGATCTTCGCATTTTCACCCTTCAGCCTAGTGTTCTCATCAGCTATATGACTCCGTAGTACTCACCTCATTAGTCACCTGTGAGTATTTGCTTTTAAGTCGGCCGTTTTTTCCTCATTTAGAATTGTGTGTGAGGATTTTATGTGTTCAAAATCTTTCATCATTTTGCCTAATGAATCATAAAGATCAGTGGGTGATGAAGTGTGTGTTGTTAGTCCAAGTGGCTACAATAATCTAGAGGGGGTGAATAGATTATCCCTGTTTTTCGATTTTGCCTCTTTTTCAAAAGACTCAAGCAAAGATGAAATGCTAAATGCGGAAAGTAAATAGCACACGTCGATTTATAGTAGTTCAACCTACCTAGGGCTTTAATCTACTACCACCCCAAGATATCCGGATGGATTTCAAAAAGAAAAAGATTTTATTAATTTACCAAAAAATTAATACAACACCTTGAAGATTACCACAACCCTCTTTCACCACCTTGAGGATTACCACAATCCTCTTACAACACCTTGAGGATTACCACAACCCTTACGACACTCGAGGATTATCACAACCTCTTACGACACCTTTGAAGGTTACCACAACCTTCAAACACCTATCACCTAGATCACCTAAGTGTATTCTTACCACAAGAATACTCACAAGGATGTCTTGTGTTGAATGATGACCAAAATCAAGATTACAACTCAATAATGATTGATACAATATGAGTACAAGTGTAATCAAGAATTGAAAGCCTAGACCTTAAATAAGTGCAAGTGAAAGTGCTTAGCTAATACAACAAGATATATGAAAGTGTTTGCTCAATTGCTCTTTTGCTTGTAGTAAGTGTTGTATCTTGTTGCTTGAATGAAGCCTCTATTTATAGGAGAGGACTTGGCTTTCATTTCGCATATCGTTTCCTCCTCGGGGAGTGATTTGCCGCAAAAGAAACCATTTAAAATGATCAATATAGTCATAGAAATCAATCCCACAAAAATAGGGAAAAGTTGTCAAAAACGAACGGATAGTTCCGATAAACATGGGGTTCGATTTGGCCGCTACAGAGATAAGATTGAAATTGAATTCTGCGATTTTTACACAAGGGGACCTATTCAGTCGACTGGGTCGCTTAGTGACTGCCGCCCTTGACGATTTATTTAAAACAGAAGTCCGGAACAAAATCCAACATTCGCAGCCAGGTCGCCCACCGTCGACGGCCGACCGCACCTGCCGCCACCTGGTCGACGGCCGCCTCATTGCTTTTTCTTACGCCCCATTTTTGTTTCTCGACTCAACTCAGGTACGGGTTGCCCTAGGGCTTACGGCCGAGCCTGAAACAAATGTGTTGTCCAATGTTTTATTAAAAATAAACTTCAAGAAATACTCCAGAAAAATAGTAAAACATTTTAAGTTGATCGGAAGTATTTAGACAACAATTAGGACATAGTTTTGGTTTAAAAACATATTTGAACAAAATCGAACATAATCATCAAAATCATGATAAAAACATTTATCTAACAAACTCCCTTTTGATGATTACAAACCAAAACAATTTTCTTGAGGACGATTTTAAAACCGCTTAAAATTTACGGTTTTACGAGTAAACTATCCGTTAGAAATATTTCATACAAAGCTCCCTATTTATGAGCATATCAACAAACGATTATTATAAGTAAGAAGCTCAAGCTATAACAAGCTTATATAGAATGCATCATGAGCTAAGGAGCTCCCTCGTCACAAAACTTATAAATAATTTCATCCGAGTCCAAAAATCAAGCCACGGACTAGGTATTAAAGACCACAATACTTATTGCGAGTTTTTATTAGCTTTTCTTGAGCTAAAGAGCTAATATCCTGCTTTCTCCCCTTCGAATCATCAAAAAGAATGTTAGAATGGTGAAAACACCATACAATAATATCAGTAATGGCCAAAGGAACGGTTTATTAACCGCTTAGCAATTTAGAGCATAATAATCCAAGGAAAATGGGAGAAATGTAATATGAAGAGTTCATTCGCTTGTTTTGTTTGTCAAAACATGATCTTAATAAGCATAGAAAACTTTTGAAAGCAAGAGAATCATGTATAAGTTGAAATTTTCATTGCGACATATCATCGAACACCTTGTGTGCGTTAAAAATAGAAGAGGTTGTATATAACCTTGTAAATGGTTCAAGCCAAAAATATCAACACTAATTCAAGTCACTCATCATACATAACAACACAACAACCAAGCTCATCATGATCATACGAAAATTACATCAAAATATTCAAGAAACTTGAAAACTCGGCGGTTCCACCCAATTGAGTAAGAAGCGAAATTCTTACCATTTACTCGGAAAGAGTGAGCTATAATGATGTAGATCATGCTATATGATGTCCATGTTGTGTAAAATATGCATGAAACCATTTTAGAATGAAATTTGAGTGAATTTGGCAAAGGGGACGAAAAATGGCCAAATATTTGTTAAAATGAAGAATGTCAAGACAGAACGTTTAAAAGCCAAGATATAGCTTAGGGATCGGGTCGAGGTTGAGGGCACATCAAGCTGCCCTCAACTCCTTCAAAGCCCACCTTTATTTTCGCTTTTTCCAAAATCCGAATTTTCAACCAAAATCCGATTTTTCGCCCCTAAGTTTTTTAAAAAACGTGCAAAAATGCAAACGTAGCTTCATTCAATATGCATTATGCCTAACCGAGCTCGTATTGATGAAAAATCTCTGAAGATAGCGGTTTTGTGAAAATATCCGTTAATTGATCTTGAGATGGTACAAAGGATATCTCAATTTTACGTTTTGAAACACAATCCCTTAGAAAAATGATGTCAATCTCAATATGTTTAGTACGGTTATGATGAACCGGTTTTGAGCAATATTTATAGCGGATATATTATCACAAAAGATAGGTACATTTTCAAAAGAGCATTTGTAATCCGCTAAGGTTTGTTTCATCCAAAGAAGTTGAGTACAACAAAATGCAAGGGAAATATATTCGCTTCGGTAGTTGAAAGAGAAACACGGTTTGCTTCTTTGAAAACCAAGAAACCAGTAATCGCTTAAAAATTGACATGATCCGAAGTACTTTTCCGATCATCAATATTTCCCCGCATAGTCCCAATCACTATAACCTTTAAGAGAAAAATTTTCATTCTTCGATAAAATAAACTTCATATTGAATGGTGCCTTTCAAATATCGAAAAATTCTTTAACGGCACTCATGTGAGATTCTTTTGGGATTGCTTTTGAAAACGAGCACATAGCATACGACGCATATGAAGAATGTCCGGTCTACTACTAGTTAAATAAAGTAAACTACCAATCATACCGAGCATTTTTGATTCATCCATTTCGACTTGCTGTTTTTCTCATCTTTGTCAATTTTGACATTTGTTGCCATAGAGTAGAGACGGTTCTTCCTTTTCTTCAATGCCGAACTTTTTCAAAAGTTCTTTGTATACTTTGATTGTGAAATATAAATACCTTCTTGACATTGCTTAATTTGAAGTCCAAGAGAAGTTAAGCTTCCCCATCATACTCATCTCGAATTCTCCTTGCATTAACTTAGAAAATTTCTTGCATAAAGAATCATTAGTAGCACCAAAGATAATATCATCAACATATATTTGCACAAGTAAACAATCTTGCCCTTTTTCAAAAACAAATAGAGTTGTATCAACTTTACCTCTTATAAAACCGTTTTGTAAAAAGAAAAGAACTTAAGTCATCATACCATGCACTGGGTGCTTGTTTTAAAAAACCATACAAGGCCTTTTAAGTTTATAAACATCATTAGGCCTAGAAAAATTTTCAAACCCCGGAGGTTGTTTTACATAGACTTCTTCTTGAATAATACCATTTAAGAAGGCTGATTTAACATCCATTTGGTAAAGTTTGAAATTTTAAAACAAGAATAGGCAAGCAAAATACGAATAGCTTCTAAACGTTTCGGTGCAAAAAGTTTCATCATAGTCAATACCTTTTCTCGACAATACCCTTGAGCTACTAACCTTGCCTTATTTCAACAATGTTGCCTTGATCATCAAGTTTGTTCCTAAAACCCATTTTGTGCCAATAATGGTTTGAGAAGGAGGACAAGGTACCAATTCCCATACATCATTTCTTTCAAATTGATTCAACTCCTCTTGCATCTCTAGAAACCAATCCTCATCCTCAATAGCTTTTTTAGCATTTTTAGGCTCTTTTTGAGAAATAAGAGCTTTCGGCAAATTTTCTCCGAGTCATCACTTTGTCAAGGGGATCACCAATAATAAGATCTTTGGGTGATCTCCTTAAATTTCAATGCAATCTTAGAAGATTCGAGATATCACCTCTATCTTCTTGAGGACCATTTGAAGTAGATGGTTGATCATTTGATGTGACGGTTGATCATCAATTTGAACAATTTGTTCAATAACATCCTCCTCATCACTTTCATCATTAGGAATTCTTTCAACTCGGCTTCATTGAATTTAATGGACGGATTCTTCAACAACTCCACTAGTCTTATTGTAAACCCGATATGCTTTGCTTTTTGTTGAATATCCCATAAATATTCCTTCATCGGCCTTAGATCAAGTTTGTCCAATTGATCCTTGGTATTCAAAATAAAGCATTACAACCAAATATCTGAAATAACTAATATTTGGAGTTCTACCTTTCCAAAGCTCATATGGAGTTTTATTCATTTTAGACTAATATAAACTCGATTAATGACATAGCAAGCGATACTTTTACGGCTTCGCCCAAAATATTTTGAAGTGAAAATTCATTGAGCATGGACCGACTCATTTCTTGTAATGTCCGGATTTTTCCGTTTCGCTTACTCCATTTTGTTGAGGTGTCCTTGGAGCCGAGAAATTATGAGCATATCCTTTGGTTTCACAAAATACTCTAAATTCACCGTCAAATTCTCCACCTCGACGCTTCGAATAGACTTGATAGTGTCTTCTTTTTCATTCTCAATAAGTCTACACAACTTAACAAACTCATTAACGGCATCGCTTTTATGGTAAGAAAAAGAGCCCAAGTATATCTCGAAAAATCATCGACTATAACAAAAGTGTAATGTTTTCCACTTAGACTAGCCGCATCAATGTCCCCGCATAAATCAAGGTGAAGCATTTGTAGGGGTTTGGTTGTGGAAATTTTATTTTTGGGCTTAAAACTACTTTTAACTAATTTGTTCTTTGATGTTGTCACATAAGCCAAGATTTTTAAAAACCAATTTGGGTAGTCCTTCACATGTTGGTTTTTGTAAATATTTTTCAAATTCTTGTATCCAACATGTCCAAGTCGCCTATGCCATAAACTAGTTAAATCATTATCGCGATTAAACAAGAAACATTTTGACTAACCAAATCACTTGTACAAATTTTGTAAAGATTGCATTTTCTATTTGCTTCACAAATAATTTCACCATTTTTAAGAATAAGGCATTTTTCTTTATTAAAGGAAACATCATATTTTGAATCACAAAGTTGGCTAACACTTATCAAATTAAACTTAAGCCCTTCAACTAATAGAACATTACTAAGAGAGAAAGAAGAGTTACCAATTTCTCCATTTCCAAGAATTTTTCCTTGCCATTGCCGAACATGACCATACTCCTCTTCTTGGAGTTTGATGTTGGTAAAAAGTTCTTTCCTCCCCGGTCATATGGCGTGAACATCCGCTGTCCACGAGCCATTTTGAATCTTCCATTGTGGTTATAGCCCCTATTACCTACAAAAGAATTTCTTTTAGGTACCCTATAATTTTGGGGTCCATGGGGTTAGTCTTGAGACCTTGGGTCTCCAAACATGTCTTGAGCTATTTCTCAATTTGCAATCATTAGATAATGTCCAACTTTGCCACAATAAAAACAAGTAGGAGTATTATAATTATTAGCACGCATAAAAAGTCGGACCTTGTTTATTTTTCTTAAAAACACTTTGAAATGGCTTATAACCAAGTCCCGATTTGGAATGCTCACCTCTTTGTGCATCTAAAATTTTTGTGACTTTATCCGCATTTTTATGTTGAAACGATGCACATCATTTTTCAAACATTCAATTTCTTTTGTGAGCAATTCTTTTTCGTTTCAAGAGAATGAATTCTAGCAAGAGTAAGAGCATGAGCTTTGTCTAGAGATTCATAAGAGGTAAATAATTTTTCTTTTTCAACCTTAATCTCCTTATGCTCCTTTTTCAAATTTTTGTATTTAACGATTAAATTTGAAACTCAATTTGCAATTCATCAAAATCACATTGCAAGTCATCAACTATGGAGGAAGTAGAGGAATTTGAGTGTACTCATTGTTTTCATCGTCAATAGCCATGAGACCATGTTTGGTTTCTCCTTCCTCATTGATTTGTTTCGAGTAGTTCATCCCATGTTTTGACTTCTCCGCATTTAGAGCCTTCTTTTTTGTGAAAGGCTTTCTTTTCTTTTGCTCATCTTCTTCATCGAAGCCGCAATCGGCAATGAAGTGCCCGGTTTTCCGTGATTTAAAGCAAGCATTATCTCTTGGTTTTCTTGCTTTATTTTTATTCACAAATTTTGCAAATTTTCTAACAAGTGCGGCCGCCTCTCATCATCATCATCATTATCATAGTATGCATTATTAGAAGAAGAAGCCCTTTAGGAATAATTTGCATACCCGATTGATTTGTGGATGGTTTGGAGTTTTTCCTCTCCTTGAGATAGACTTCATAGATGAGTAGATTTCAATAAGCTCATCAAACTTGAGTGTCTCAAGATTTTGTGCCTCCGTGATTGCAAGCATTTTTCGACCATGAGCCGGGAAGTGCATTTAATACCTTGGTCACCTTGTCTTCTTCGGAGATGACTTTGCCGAGGGCCACAAGAGGATTGACAATATTGTCAAGCCTTTTCCACCATTTTGGAGATCTTTTCATCATCATACATGTTAAAGTTTTCCAAGTCTTTAACAAGATGGTCTTTCTTGCTGTTTGACTTTCTTAGTCCCTTCATAGATTGTCTCCAATTTTTCCCAAACCTCATGTGCCGACCTTATGCCTCTTATGCGATTGTACTGTGGCGGTAAGAGAACAATGCAAAATATTTAAGGCCTTACCGTTTAGAGAGAAAGCCTTTTTGTCATTTTCATCAAACTCCTTGAAAGGTTTAGGAGCCAAGGTGCCATCCTCCGATTTCTTTGTTGGTTGATCAACTCCTTCAATGACCACATTCCAAATGTTGAACTCGCACTTGTAGGGAAGCACTCCATACGGTCTTTCCAAAATGCGTAGTTGTTACGCGTCGAATAGTGGTGGCTTATTGGTGGAGGCGTAGGTGGTGAGATGAGCATCATTTGTAGCCACGGATCTTTCCTCTTTACCGAACGAGCTAGCCAAAGAGTTTGGCTTTGATACCACTTGTTAGTCCAAGTACAATAATCAGAGGGGGTGAATAGATTATCGTTTTTCGATTTTGCCTCTCTTTTTCAAAAAGACTCAAGCAAAGATGAAAATGCTAATCTGGCGGAAAGTAAAAAGCACACGTCGATTTATAGTAGTTCAACCCACCTAGGGGCTAAATCTACTACCACCCCAAGATTATCAGGGATGGATTTCAAAAGAAAAAGATTTTATTAATTTACCAAAATTAATACAACACCTGAGGATTACCACAACCCTCTTTCACCACCTTGAAGGATTACCACAATCCTTACATAAACACCTTGAGGATTACCACAACCCTCTTAATATTGAATTTCGAGATTACACAACCCTCTTCTTACGACACCTTTGAAGTTACCCACAACCTTCAAACACCTATCACCTAGATCACCCAAGTGTATTCTTACCACAAGAATACTCACAAGGATGTCTTGTGTTGAATGATGACCAAAATCAAGATTACAACCAATAATGATTGATACAATATGAGTACAAGGTAATCAAGAATTGAAAGCCTAGACCTTAAAATAAGTGCAAGTGAAAGTGCTTAGGCTAATACAACAAGATATATGAAAGTGTTTATTCAATTGCTTTCTTTGCTTGTAGTAAGTGTTGTATCTTTGTTGCTTGAATGAAGCCTCTATTTATGTGAGAGGACTTGCTTTCATTTCAGGAACATTGGTTTCTCCTTGGGGAGTGATTTCTGCAAAAAGAAACCATTTAAAATGATCAATATAGCTTAGAAATCAATCCCACAAAATAGGGAAAAGTTGTCTCGAAAAACGCAAGTCTGGTAGTTTGCGATAAACATGGGGTTTGAACGTCAGCCAGCAGAGATAAGATTGAAATTGAATTCGCCACTTTACACGGGGGACCGGTCAAGGGGTGCGACTGGTGGCCGCCCTTAGTCATGGTTTGCCGCTTTGACGATTTTACGAACAGAAGTGCAGAACAAAAATCCAACATTCAGTACCCGATCATGACGTCGACCGGCCGCCCGACTCGCTTTTTCTTACGCCCCATTTTTCTCGCTTTCTCGACTCCTTCAGTACGGTTGCCCTATAGGGCTTACCTGGTCGAAACAAACAAATGTGTTGTCCAATGTTTATTAAAAATAAACTCAAGAAATACTCCCGAAAAATAGTAAAACATTTTAAGTTGATCTAAGTATTTAGACAACAATTAGGACATAGTTTTGGTTTAAAAACATATTTGAACAAAATCGAACATAATCATCAAAATCATGATAAAAACATTTATCTAACATGTGTATCATGTCACTATCACTTGAATCAATGAGATGAGTTAGAGTGTACCTTATCTTTTTGATCTGGTTGATCTTGTTCTTTAGCCATAAGGCAGATCATAGCCTCTCTCTTTAGACTTGGTTGTCTCAGCAGTCTCAGCAGCCAACATGGCTTTCTTCTTTTCCTGTCTTCTTTCTCTGAAGACTTTTCTTTCTTCTTCATTCCTATATTTGTTGACTGGTGGATAGGAACAATCAACTGCAAAATGTCCTGGTTGTCTGCAGTTCCAACACAGGTTCTCAGCTCTTTGATCAGCTCTTTCTGTTCTTGGATTATCAGCTCTCTGATATTCAACCCTTTGATGCTCAGCTCTCTTGGGTGGCCTATCTTCCCTTGACTTAGAGGGAGCTGAATGTCTCCTGGAGGTTTCACCCTTGTTTCTTTTATAGTTCTTATTGAAGAACTTGTTGAATCTTTTAACCATCAGGGCAATCTCCTCCTGGTCTATGGCTTCCTTGGGTTCAACTTTCCTTCCATCCTTGGCTATCAGTGCAGCTGTCTTGGGTACAGTTGTCTCCTCTTGCTCTTTTCTTCTCAGCTCAAACTCATAGGCTTTGAGGTCTGAGAATAGCTCATGGTTAGATGTTCTTGAGAGGTCCATGGAATGTCTCAGGGCCATAGTCTTCATTTCCCATTCAGCTGGGAGGCTTCTTAGGATCTTCATACACATTTCCTTTTGTGTATATTCCTTCCCAAGAGCTGAAAGCTCATTTGTGATTTTAGTGAATCTGGCATCAAACTGATCCATGGTTTCACCTGCAAGCATTTTGAAATTTTCAAATTTTTGAACAGCAACAGACAATTAATTTTTCTTTAATTTGTTCTGATCCTTCACAAATTAAAGTTAATTTATTCCAGATTTCTTTTGCAGATTTGCAAGATTTGACTTTGTTGAACATTGCTTTGTCCAAAGTCTTGTAGAGTATGTCTTTGGCCACATTGTCCAAGTTGTATCTCTTCCTATCTTCATTTGTCCACTCAGTCCTTGGTTTTTCAACCATGGTTGGTCTTGCTTCAGCAGCAGCTTCCTCTCCTTCAGTTACAGCTGCTCTTATTGCACAGTTCACTTTAAGTATTTGCAGCTGGCCCATCCTTCTATCACAAGCCACATTTCATCATGTAATGCGATAGATGAGCTCCTCGATACACGGATTTTCCAATCATCAAATTCTTCAACTATGAACATAGGAATGCGTGTCAAATTTGCTTCCATGATAATAACTTTGCTTAAAATGAAAGATTTTGAAAATGCAAGTGTTTAAAACCTTTTGAAAAGATAGAGATCTAGTTCAAAGAACTTGATGCATGCATGCTCAATGAACCAACCGCTCCGATACCACTTGTGGTGGTCCCAAGAGGTGAGTAAGGTTTAGAAAAGGGGTTGAATAAACCTTACCAACTTTTCAATTTTAGTCTTTTTTAAAGAATACCGAGTTAACTCAAAAAATTTGTGGCCCTTTAGGACCTAAGTTATTCAAATTGAAAGTTAGCTACTCAAATGACTGATAAGAGTGAGCCGTTGATAGAATAACTCGGTTGTTTAACCCGAACTTTAACTTTGGTTGGTTTTATCATTTTAAGATTTAACACCCTTCAATTATTTTAGCTTTGTTTTAACACTTGATTTTAGCACTTGGTTATTAATCGCTGATAACAAATATGAGTTTTATCCAGATATGATATAAGACGCAGAAATGTAAATGTGCTTTCGAAAAATAAATGACACGATAATTTTATAGAGGTTCAAGATGGGGTAATTCTTCTAATCATCTCTTCTCCAACTCCTCGGAGGAATCCACTATGTAACATATCGCTTACAACATGGTGAACAATCTAGAGACAACCTTGGTCACACCCGCTTCTCTTCTTGCGACTGAAGCCTTTCTTCACGTATGTCTTGCCTTGCTACTTCAAACTAACTTCTCAAGCTCTTCGATTTGATCACGAAGCCCTCCAATGACTTGATATCGGTTCGACTCAACCTTCCTACAATCCTCTCCTCGGAGTAGACCCATTTTGATTCTTCAAAAGTTTTCTTCAATAGATTTGAAAGTTTTCCTTCACAAACTTTGTGTTGGATCGATTTTCTTCTCGAGTTTGCGCTGAGGATTTGCTTGAATATGTTGAGAATATTACGGGTTAATTGGCAATGTTGCTTGCTTGTTCGTGGTTCATGTAACCTTCAAGAAATTTCTCGCCTTTTTTATAGTGCACTTTTGAAATTTTTGCTCGTTGATGAGATAAGCTAATTTCAAAAAGTCACTTATGATCGGTAAAAGCTTGTCTTGTCATAGGTCCCTTGATGTCGATATATCCTCGTATTAAATGCCTTGCAACATTTCGCATCCTTTTCGACACACGGTGCAAAGGCTTCCCATTGGTTTATTCCTTTGCACAATTCGGGGACTAACACTTACACCGACAACTTCGACATGTTAATATTCTCACAGTAACATTCTTGACTTTTAATCAACTGGATCTCGGCTTGTCTTGACTAGATCGTTGTCTTTACCCTGTGTGACTTGAATCCGTTTCATGCGTATTGGATGACAATCGGCTACTTCAACTTGAGACTTGGCTTTCTTGAGCTAACTTGACTAACATTTCTTACACTGTTCTCACCGACACACCTTCGGGCCGAGTCTTGACTTCCTTTCGCCATAATCAATGACACACAACAGTCTTCAATCCATCCATAGTTGACTTCTTGTATTCTTGGCGTAGCCGACTTAACCGACCTCTCTCACCCTAACTATTAACTATTACAATACAAATTACAAGAAAATGGGGTGCCAACTTCCTAGTTTAAGTTTTACATGGTATCATCGAAATCTACTTAATAAATTTCCCTAACAATAATGCTTTAAAATGTGCCACCTTAAAACAAGTATTTCCAACAAAGAATCATACCAACTAAAAACATGCTTTCCAACAAAGTTTGAACAATTTATCCAACTTAAAATATTACAAATCAAATGCATAACAAACAAATAATTCTAGCCTAAGTTTATAGTCTCTCAGATCGCGAATAATGGAACTCAAGTTTCTACACTTCCACTATACACTTCAAGTTGTCGAGTATACAAATTCTTCCAACTTGCCGCACATTCATGGCAAAAATCATTCCATGTAGCCGCCACGGGGCCAATGGGTGACTATCATGCAAGAAAACCTACAAATGAAACAAAATACATATCAACAAATGAGTACATATAACATAACTCAATTTTTTTAGTATTACTTTGTTTTCCTCAATAAAAAAGGTTATTGTTCACAAATCCAAGACAAATTACCTTCGAGCAATTGATGCTTTTGTTGGTAATGGTAGATATGTGGGGACATTCACGAGCCAAACACACAAAAGCAACATTGTAAGCCAACGCAACCAAGCCGACTCCATCTCGGCAAACAAAACCAATGTTTCTTATGCGCTTTCTCATTATAGTAGTTGAGATGAGCAAGATTTTGTCAACATAACCATGTTTGATAAATACACGATTATACAACTCTCGTTTGTTCTCATTTCATAATATATGTCTCTCTAACCCGACCCATGATTCTTTACCAAATCCAAGTATGTCTGCTACGGCACGGAAACCACATGTCGTTTGTCAACATCCTTAGTACTACTAATATGTTGATGTAAACAAAGTTGGCAATTTACTCCATAAAACACTAACGGTCACTTTTTGGTCATTTCGACGCACAACCTCAGAACTTTGGCCTCGACGGAGAGAATATATGTGGATTCGATGGACCAACATTAAAGATTACTTCTTCACATGGTGAGCAACTATCTTAATAGACTCGACATTTTCGAACTTACTCGGTCACGTTTGGTTGATTTGGATTGTTTAACCTTTATGAACTTAAAGTAGCCGGCATGTGTGCCAATCTTTGATTTCTCGGGACCATTAGTGAGGTTGTTCATTGTTCAAATGTGGTGAAAATATCACCACACACGAGTCCATCAAGACCCAATTTCGGGCCCAACACCGCTTTATCTCCGTTAGTCAAGAATATATCTAATTTTTCGCTAAATGAAGCAACTTGATCTCGTTGATCGCTGGAATTAGCTTTATCCGAACTCACATATTCAGTAACGCTCATGAGCACATGGGAGTCCGCACGCCTTTTTCAATACACTACCTTCGCTACATGATGCATTTCAAGATAGATCAAATTCAATGCATGTATAGACACATACTGTGAATGACATGAATACAACCAATTTGTATTTATGTAAGACTACATTTTTGTTCTTCTCAAAAGAATGTTTGATTATACAGGTGATGTCTCGATGAGTGTGAATCTATTCCCAACATGTCTCTTAAATTGCCCCGACTCGATGCAAGCCGCCTTTGAATGTTGCATGGTGACTTTCTCGCTAATTTTTCAAGCACTATTAATTATTAGGTATATATATGAAATAATATAAACGCAACGATGAGTATAATAAAGTGAATTACCTATTTGTTATGGTATAATCGAAATGCATGGCATTATTCGGCCAAGCCGACACAAATTTTTCCTTTACGGCTTCCCATCATTTGCTTCTATTACATATTTTACTTACGCCTAGATAATCACAAAATTCTGACCGAATACTCCTAGTTAAGTCATAAAATAACGACTTAGTATTTGAGATGACCAATAAATTACAATAGAGGTTAAAAGATTCTCATTTATCTTTGTGGATAATATTTTCTTGCAATTCAAAATGTTCCTACTAATATGCCACGACAGAGAAAATGTCTTGAAGTGAGAAATTTTCTCTCAATTGCATTCATTAGAGCCAATTCTCTATTGGTAACAATCACAATGGGGAGAGAAGATGAGTCCGTCAATGATTTTAAGATCGTGCAAGCCATATGTAATTGTCTTCCCGCCGCACAACATATAAGCAAAATGCAATAAGGAATGGCATATGTGTTTACGCCACACCAACAATCTCCAACAAAGGTAACTTGTACCTATTCGCTTTATATGTGCAATAAAAAGCACGCAACAACTCAACGCTTGTTGGGTGAGCAAAGAATATATCCTTCATGGTTTTACCTGCCTTGCAATGTTAATGATGATAGAAATATCCATGCTCCTTCACTTTATGCATAAGTTGTTGCATTTGAGATCGACCTCACACTCGATAACTCTATTCTTCATACGAGCATTGTAGATAGACCTTATGATGGACTTAGTATCTTGAAATTTGTTTTGTAGTGGCGTGAAGTACTCTTGTGCACTCACGTCATTCGACTCAGGGGCAAGTCTCAAGTTATGGCTGTTCCAATCAATCTTTGTGAGAATGTCCTTCGCGAGTATTGCCGTGTAACATATCCAACACATATTTTTCCTCACTTCTTGATAATCGACCGGCAAAAGAGTGACCCTCCAAATATTGTGCAATTGGATGATTGTGCATACCACATTCAAATATCTAGCCCATTTCTTCAATTGATACTTCTCCTCAAAATGAAATACACTTTTTGTTTTTCAACTTTGTTTTCAACTTTGTTAACATCATTTTGTTCGACATTTCTAGTTTTTTACTCACGGTAATGCCCACTACATTCACAAGCCAAAAATACCCGAGGCCTTTGTCTCGACTCACCGGTCCGACCTACTTATTACAATAATCATGCCGTGCTCATGTCCTCTCTTAAGCACCCAATCAAATACTTTATCCCGGAGAAACAAATAACTCATACGCCGTGAATGCGTGTGTGTAATCCATAACAACACCAAGCTCTTCAACATTCTCATCATTATTGGGAGGACAAATAACACTATATTCCGTAGGGCAATGAATTTGTTCCCTATTAAAAAATAATCAACAAGTCGAAAAAAATGTTCCACGTCAAATGGCACGATGGAAGTGATGATCGTTCCACCCTCCATCGTGTCAAAATGGCATGATCGACGATTATGAAAAACCATATCGCGCCTTATATGGCACGCGATGGAATAAGTGATTGTGCCATCATGCCATATGGCGCGATCAAAGTGATGATCGTTCCATGTTGGATGGTTGCCCGTTGTCGACAACAATGGTGCAACAATAATTTTTAATGGTAAAAATGGATAAAATTACATACTTGAGCTGAAAACTAAGAAGATACATACATTATTGGGGGAATCAATTCTTTGTTGTCCATATAAGTCGTTATCTTTGGTGTCGAAAAATCTATGGTTTATAAGAACAAGAGCCACTTTTCTCAAGAATGAAGAAAGGTAAGAATGTGGAGTGTGAAGGATGTGGGTGGGTGTGTTTTAGTAGACAAGTGTAATAAATGATGTAGGTGTATTTAGAGATTAGGGGTGTATTTAGAACTTTTCTTTTAAGTAAGGGTATTATAGTCTTTTAAGTCAATGACATTTTTGAAATTATATATAGGTTGGTGTATTCATCAAAAGGGGGTGTGAATAGCGCCACCCTTTTTGGATAAGAAGACTACCAAACCTACCACGGACCATACACATCTCTTTCAAAAAACAAAACACATACAACCTCTACTTTTCTCTCTCGAACGACCCCCAACAAGTGACTTTTCTTATTTTTTTCTTCTTATTTTTCATGTTTTGTTGGTTTAATGTTTGTTGATTAGTAGACGAGGATAGTTAAAGGGTATAATTTTTAATATTAATATGGTTTATTTGAAAATGTAGATGGGCATTTTAGTTAAAATATTGTGAAAGCTAGCCCGGTTTAAGAAGCTCCAAGTAAGTTTTTAATATTATTATGCATAATATTGTTGAATGTTAGTGTATGTTTTGAATCTTTTTAATATTTTTTTTAATGTTAGTGTAGTTTTTTAGTGTAAGTTTTTAATGGTGGTGTAATTTTTTAATATTAGTGTAAGTTTTTAATGTTAGTGTAATTTTTTAATATTAGTGTATGCTTTTAATGTTAGTGTATTTTTTAATGTCAGCTGATGATGTGTGGCTTCCGACCATCTACACGTCCATATACACTTCTCACTTTTGATTATTATGTTCCTCAACTATTGCACACCGACTGGATGTCGCCATTTACGCCCCACGAGGAGATGTCTCCATATACACATTCAATTACAAATTTACTTGGTTCGGACATGGGGTTACAATATATATCAGTAGGTTATGAGCCTCCGAGACATGCTACTGATCGTGGCACGTTCGCTACATCACCGATTCCTTACCCATCATTATTCGGCCATACCGTGATGATGGAGGCTCGAGTTCCACTACTCTAAATGATGATCATATGAGCAACATGCACACATTACTCCATCACATGATGGTAGAAGACGAAGTAGATGAGATCGACATAGGCCTACTTGTGGCACCAGAGGACATTATTAGACATTTTGGAAAAATAATATCACTACGTATGTACTAAATTATGAGAACTTATTTTAAAATATACGTACGCTTCATCGTTATAATTTCAATATAATAGAATTTCAAATAAAAACTACTAATTTAACCAAAAAATTACAAAAATTGTGAATTATAAAAAACAATTAATTTTAATGTGGAATATATATTAAGCATTATCAAAACAAATTTTATAAATTTAAATTTCAAAAAAAAAAGCTAAATTTGCACAATAGGAAATTTTTTAATCAAGACAACCATTATTAAGATGTCTTAAGTTTATTTTTTTAAAAATAAAAAGAGAACACATCTTTACAAAGGTTGTCTTCTAAATTATATTTAAAAAAAATTGAAAACTCAAGACAACTTGTTAATTTTTGAAAGAACGTCTTCACATTACATCGGGTAGAGAAACCAATTCCCACGATGTTTTGACAACTTTTAAATTTGCAATAGATCAATAAATTAGCCCATATTATTTCATCCAAATACTTCAATAACTTTGATTTAGATCAGTGAGTTACCTTCGGTCACGTATTTCGGTAACCGGTTGCTCCGAGATGACTAAAATAGATGAAAACACGCCGCCAGCCGAGGGGGTGATCCGCCAAGACCCTTCTCGATGCCTAAGTCGACGGGTTTGTGAGGTATGGGGGTACGAAGATAGTAAATATAAAAGTAAATAGTAAAAGTGATAGAATGAATAGTTACCATCAAGTTCGTGAGCAATGTATTTATGTGCGCCAAGTGTCATTATCTAGACGGTGGTATTGTACCAGTTGTTAGAGGGATCAATGGTCCACTGGGTTCGATTCATTCTCCCCGGAGTTGAATTCTCGGCTACGGTTCATTTTTAGACCTCACGGGGTAAGGCCTTAGACCTCATTGCCTTATCATTATTCCCCCTGGTCCCACGAAGTTGCTCAAAGTTTTGAGGTCGCTAGGGAGATCGGTTGGGCAACCACGTGGACCCAAGTCCCGAGCTCTTTGTTGCTAGGGATTGTTTGGAAGGGCTTGGAGGTCGTGATAATGGGCCTTGGGGGCTCCATGTGGTTTGCTCGGGGTCCCGAGATCTGGTTACTTTGTGATTCCCTTTGCCCGGAGTCACCTCGAGGCCGGACTCGTATTTCGTTTAATTTTTACTACTATTATTTAATTATTATTATTATTATTATTATTATTTTTGAAGGTCAAGGGTTAGGTCCTTCGGTTTTGAGCCTCATTATTATCCATTGGGTCCACCATTTTTACTCTTATATATGGGTAAAAAGTAGTTTTAACTTTTCACTTTCAACCTTCGCTGTGAAAAATTAAAGGTCTCACTCGACCTCGCGACCTCGACCTTCCCGAGATCCGATGTTGTCGCCTTCTCCAAGGGTAACCTCTAAACTCGAGCTCATCTTTCTACACCTCGGGTAATTCTTAGTCTCTCTTCTATTTTTCTTTGCTTTATTTTAGCGCTTCTTTTCGTAAATAACGGGCTCTAGATCGCTCCCATAGCGATCTTGTAGGCTCCTCAAACTCCACTCGGATCTAGCTCACTCTAGTTCTAGCTCTAGCTCCTGGGGATGTGGACCGGGACCTCTTCGGCCCAACCTCAGGACCTTACAACCTCTCCCTAAGTGCCATCCCTTCCTCCGCGAGGTTAGGGAGGCGTCTCCCTGGGGGTCGGGTTCTGGGAGACACCATCCGATCTCCCTATCAAGATTCTTCGGGAGTTAATAAAGTGCATGGTACGTCACTTTCGGGTGAAGCTTCCTATATCGCCCATCGTTATTTCATCCCGTCCGAGTATAAAAAGTAATTATCCCGGTCGCGGACGCATGATGCATGACAGCCTCCTCGCAATTGTTTTTCTTTTCATTTGTCCACTCTAGATGCCGGGTTGTGTTTTCCTTTACACCCGATATAGAGGACATCCTTATCCGCCTAGGCCTTTGTTTGACCCAGTTTGCTCCCAACGTCGTTCTCCGTATTTTAGGATTCATAGTGCTCATGAAGCACTTTAAAGTTACTTCCTTCGGCGGCTCATTTTTGGGCTTGTTTTTCTATTACCACTTCCGAAAAACCAACGATCGCGGGTTCTTTTACCTCACTTCAAGACCCTTTTGCAAGTTCCTTACCCCTTGCCTTCTTCTTGGGGAATTGGAAGACCAAGTTCATTTACATCGGCCCCCACCCGCCCTGGCGATCCCCAAACTTGAAATTTCGAAACCCCACGCTCGCTTTGATCTTCGCGAATGTTCTTGGGATGAGGATTTCATTTCTAGCAAACTCACCGCCCATATCTATGATATAAGGGAGCTTCTAAAAGAAGAGGTTCTATCCGCGGCGGGTCTTAGCCCCGCTTGTTGTCCTCGAACCCAATCACTTGGTAATTTATAATTTTAACATTTTCTTACATGCTACATTACGTGTTCTTTTGCTATTCTCATATGTGCTCGTTGTTGTGTGTTTTTTTGTTTTTAAGTATGTCTCAAGGCTTCGCTCGTCCGCCAAAGTCATTCGAGAACAAAAGGAGAAGCTTATTGTTGTTGCTAGGTCATCGGGTCTCGCCATCTCTCCGTCTCCCTTTGTTCACTCGAGTGAATCCCCCAGCTCCATCTCTTGGTTCTCCAGTGAGGTACAATCTTCTCGCGCTAGGTCACGGGGTCGGCGGCGACACCAATGAGTCCGAGCCCTGCCTCTTGAACATCCACCTCCCGTACTTACTATCGAGGCGCTGGGTGCCTCGACCCCAAGGACAAAGGCAAGAACAAGTCAAAGGGCAAGTCAAAAAGCCGCCATAGCGGGAGCAAGAGCAAGAGCAAGAGCGAGGATCGATGGGGTAGGCGAAGAAGAAAGCTCGCACGGAGAATGCCAAAAGAAAGAAGAGATCTGTTGCATTGCGCGAGATCGAGGATCGCCAAATGAAGCTGGCCCGTGCTCGCGAGCAAGATCATGTCGAGGCTTTGCGGCCTCCGAGGCAATTCTCACGCGCGTGTGATCCTAAAGTGGAATATCTCTCCCCGAGAGTCAGATTATGAAGACAAGAGTCGGAGAGGATTCACTCAAGTTATTGTACCAGGCATGCATTCTTCCCCAAGATCGGTTCACTGAGTGTCATGCGCCGACACTAAGCCGAGGAGATAGCAACTCACGACCTCGCAGGTACCACATTTTCCTCTACTTAGTTTTCATTCTCTTCTTTTTTTGTGTTCCTACCGTTCTTAATGTGCTTTCTCTCCCTCTCTTTTAAGGCCGCCAACATCGCTCATAACTTGACGCTTGGAGCCATCATTGGAGGATTTGGTGTCAAGAGGTTGAGGCCCAAGTTCGGCGTCTTGAGAAAAGAGGGTACGCTATCAATGCAAAAACTAAAGCCGAATATGACTCGCATCAAGTAGGTGGAGGTCAAGCTTAGCCGAGCTCGAGGCGCATGCTAAACACTCCAGAAGAATCCTTCAAATCTCTCGAATCGAAGTAGCCCTCTTAACCCACGAAAATCTTGAAAGCTTTGCCGCGGTCAAGAGGCCGGGAAGAGGAGGCTCTCAATTCTCCGAAATTTGCCAAGATGCTAAAAGATGCCGAGTCTCGGGTGCCCAAGACTTCAAGAGATCCCAATTTGTGACCGCTCATCGTGGAGAAAGCGGCCAGTTCGAGGTGATGGGGTTCTTCAAATGCCAATCCTAAGCCTATAAACTCGGTGGCTTCAAGGCGGACTTTGATGAAAGCAAGCTCGACCCGAGCTAGATGACAATGGAGAGAGGGCTCCCGATGTGGATGAAGAAAATGAGAATTTGGAGGGTCGTGAATTCGCTTACTCCAAGATTCAATCCCCGGTGAGGGGGTGCTTCCTCCAGGAGATCAAGCTAATGAAGAGGGGGATGACTCGCTGACGCCGCCTTCCTCTCGGGACCTCCACATGATCCGACTTGGCGATATTTTTGGCATGGTTTTCTATAGAGGTCATGGGTTTGTTTTGTAAAAGGCATGGGGTATAGACTTATTTTGTAAAGGGCTTTGGGGCCCCAACTCCATCTATTTTAGAATGATGTGTAATTTGCTCAATTGCATCTAGTGACTGATTTCCTTTGTTTATCGATGCTTTCGTTATTTATAATCTTTTTATTCCCTTATGCTTTAGATGTCCTTGTAACTCCGATTTTAGGTCAAGTCCTTAAGATCTGAGTTTTGTTCAAGTCGATGAGGTCTTGAGATCTTGCTTGTGAGTTGGGGGATCCTCGGGATCCTCTCACTCGCACGAGATCTCGAGGTATCTATTATATCTTTGGGGTCCTGGGGGTCCTCTCTTCAATTGCACAAGTTCCTGAGATTTTAAGACCTCACTTGTGAGCTGAGGGGTCCCTTGGGATCCCTCTCTTTAATTGCACAAGTTCTTGAAATCTTGAGATCTCACTTGTGAGCTAAGGGATCCTCGGGATCCTCTTTAATTGCACAAGTTCTTGAGATCTTGAGATCTCACTTGTGAGCCGAGGATCCTGGGATCCTCTCTTTAATTGCACAAGTTCTTGAGATTTTAGGATCTCACTTGTGAGCTGAGGGATCCCTTGGGTCCCTCTTTAACTTTCGCACTTCGTGAGATCTTGAGACCTCATTAGTGAGCTAGGGGATCCCTTGGGATCCAACTTTAATTCACGCACAAGTTTGTGAGATCTTGAGATCTCACTCGTGGGTTGGGGGATCTCTTGGGATCCTTCTCTAACTTTCGCACAGAGACATCGTTTAATATGAGTATATACATAATTTTGATTTCCACTTAAGGGAGCCAGAAATTTGATCTCCACAGGGTTTAACAAAACACGGGGTCGAGGGTTACCTACTTGCCCGCACGCGCCCCCTTACCCTTAACCAAAAAATGCTCATAATGAGCTATATAATTTGAGGCCCTATGATTCATGACCTCTATAATTCTAACAAAACATGGGGTTATAAAATCTCCCCTAATTTTTAGATAAAAAGGCAAAATAAAAGACTGGCTAAGGCGGGTTTGTCCGCGCTAAGCGTAGAACCTTCGCAGAGTCTGGGCGTTCCAAGGCCTCGGGAGCTCCTTGCTTGTGCAAGTCTTCCAAGCGATAAGCCCTTTTCCCGAGACGCGGACCACTTTGTACGGGTCTTCCCAATTGGGATCTAACTTCCCCACGTGCTTGGATACCTTGACCTTTTTCAGGACGAGGTCTCCAACCTGGAAACTCTTCTTCTTCACTCTCTTATTGTACTCGTTCATCATTTTTGCCAGCAGGATCCTCCCATAGGCATGCTCTCTTCTCTCTTCTATGAGGTCCAGATCAACTGCTCTGTTCTCTCGGTTCTCGACTCCCTCATAATTCTCAATCCTATGAGTGGGTTCTCCGATCTCCGCCGGGATCACTACTTCCGAACCGTACAAGAGGCAAAAGGGCATCTCACCCGTAGCCGTCTTTGGGGTCGTTCTATACGTCCATAATACTACCGGGAGCTCATCAACCCAATAGGTCTAAATTTTTCCAGGTGCGTCTTTAGGTGCTGTAGGATTATGCGGTTCGCGACTTCCGTTTGCCCATTGGCTTGTGGGTTTCCCACTGAGGTGAAGTTCTGTTGGATCTTCATTTCTTGCACCATACCACTATCTTCTTTCCCTGAAACTGGGTTCCATTATCTGAGATCAAGATTCTAGGTACTCAAAATCTGCACACTATATTCTTCCATAGGAAGTTCATGACTTCGGTTTCTGTGATCTTTGCTAAGGCCAAACTTCTATCCACTTAGAGAAATACTCAACAACAATGATGAGAAACTTCTTCTATGCCCGGCTAGTGGAAAAGAGCCCAAGATGTCGATTTCGGGTCGAATGGGCACGTTAAAAGGGTATTGAGGTCATTGGTGCGTAAGTGCCTAATGTGGCAGGTTCGAGTGTAGCGGCATTTCTCACATTTTTTGACAAACTCAACGGCGTCTTGCACTAATGTTGGCCAAAAATAACCTGTGCATGACCTTTAAAGCTAGTGATCTTGCACTCGAATGATTCCCGCAACACCCTTCATTGATCTCTTGCATCACGTACGCGGCCCTTTCTAGGGCCAAGCACTTGAGCATGATCCCAGTTACTGATTTCTTATAGAGGTTTCCATCGAGAATGCAAAAACAGGATGCTTTCACTCGGAGGCGCTTCGCCTCTAACAGGTCGTCTGGTACGTGACCCTATAGTAGGTAGTTTTTTGTATCTTCCATCCAGGTCTCGGAACATGTGATCTTGAGCACAAGACCCGCCGTGGGGCACAAGCCAATTGGGTCTTTTTCAGATCTGATCTCGGGCTCTTCAGCTATTAGGATGACCACTTTTCGGAGTCGACCCCAAGTGATACTATATGCAAATTTTGCCAACGACGGCCGCCGTTTTCCGCCCTTGAAATTGGTGGAGGTGAAATTGCTCGAATCTTCCGATTAGTTGCTTTACTCGATCCAGGTATGCTAACATGGATTTTTCTTTCGCTTCATACTCTCTCGACTCGCACGCCACTAAGCGTGAATCCGTGTAGGCTACTAGCTTCTTTGCACGACATTTTTTGAGCTAATTTCATGCCTACTATCAAGGCTTCAGATTCCACCTCATTGTTGGTGACTCCAAACTCTAATTTTAGTGAGATTTTAGGTTCTAGGTCATTTGGACCTTACAGTAATTCTGGCTCGCGCTCACTGATCTATCAATGAACCATCGACATGGAGCATCCAAGTCTCTGAGATGGGCTCAATCGGATTTGACATCTCTATCAGAAAATTAGCAAGGACCTGAGCCTTTATGGCTGCCCTTACTTGGTACCTGATATCAAATTCCCTTAACTCCACCGACCATTTAACCAGCCGACCCACAAGATCTGGTTTTCCCAAGATCTCGCTTTAGCGGTTGGTTGGTCAAGACGATAATCACATGCGATTGAAAGTAAGGTTGGAGCTTACAAGCCGAGGTCACCAAGGCCGAGAGCTTTCTCGACCAGAGTACTGGATTCCTCCGCCTTGGAGGACCTTACCGACATAATAGACTGGTTGGTGAACTCCCTTATTCTCCCTCACCAACACCGAGCTCACCACATGAGGTGACACTGTGAGATACAAGTAAAAGGGTTCTCCTTTAACTGGCTTCAAGCCATGAGCGAGAGGGGGTGAGGTCAGGTACGTCTTAAGCTCTTGAAAGGCTTTCTCACCGATCCGTCCACTTGAAATTTTCACGTTTTTGAGCGTAGCAAAGAAAGGTAAGCTACGATCCCCAGATCCTGGAAATGAAACGACTCAAGGATGCTACCATTCTCGCTGGCTTCCAACTTCCTTGATACTCTTGGGCGGTGTAATGCGGATCATCGCCCTGATTTTTTCGGATTTGCTTCTATCCCTTGCTCGTTGACGAGATATCCCAAGAACTTGCCACCTCTAACTCCAAATGTGCATTTCGTCGGATTGAGTTTCATTTTGTACCTCCTCGCATCACCGCAAAGGACTCGCGGGTGGTTTAAGTGGTCATTCTCTTATTCGCTTTTCACTAACATGTCGTCACATATACCTCCATGGTTACTTCGATGAGATCTTTGAACATCATATTGACAAGTCTCGGTAGGTGGCTCCGCATTTTTGAGCCCGAATGGCATGACTTGTAAATAAAGATAGACCGGATCTGCTATAAACGAGGTCTTTTCTCTATCTTCGGCCGTTGATATCGATGATAGCTTTCGTACGCATCCATCATACTTAGAATGCGCACCGGCGGTCGAGTCCACTAATAAAGGTTAATGCGAGGGAGTGGGTACGGGTCTTTGGGGCAAGCTTTGTTCAGATCCGTGAAGTCGGTACACATCCTCCATCTCCCATCCGTTTTGGTACGATCAAGACATTAGAGAGCCAATTCGTGAATTGCACCTCAACAATGTACCCGACTTTGAGCACTTTGACCTCGGCCTCTATTATTTTGTTCTTTTCCTCCCGAAATTTCTTCTTCTTTACCGGTTTTACCGTGGGATCAATATTAAGGCGATGAACAATGACCTCGTGTCTATTCTCTAGGTCCGCTTGGTTCCCGTGCAAACACATTACATTTTTTTTTTTTCAAAAATTCAATCATCATGAGTTCTTAGGTCGTGGGGTCATTTGCGACCCGATCCTCGCGTTTTTTTTGGATCGTTCGGGTCCAACTGAACCATGAGGTATTCTTCTACCGGCTCCATTCTATAATCTTCCATTTGGACTTTTGCTCGAGCTCGGCTTTCCCAAGCATGCTTGCCCCATGGGTTCCGGGGGTGGTCCTCCTTACTCGCTCTTTTTAAAGACAAATTGTAGCATTCCCTAGCCATCTGTGGTTCCCCCGACTTCTCCACTCCGAACTTTGTGGGTAATTTCATTTTTAGATGAAAAGTAGACACCACGGCTTGAAATAAGTTTATCCCGGGTCTGCCTAATATTATATTATAGAAACAATACGCCTCCACCACCAGATACTTAATCATGAAAGTTCTTCTACACGGCTCTTCACCGCAGAGAGGTGGGTAAGTCAATTGTACCTGTGGGTACAACCTCATGACCTCTGAACCCAGTAGGCGGGGTCACCACTAACTTGATTAATGTTACCCCAAGGTCCATCTTCCTTAACACACTCAGGGATATAACATCCACTGAGCTGCCACTGTCGACCAACACTTTTTGCACGACAAAGTTTGCCATATCCATCGTAATAAACATGGGGTCATTATGCTCCAGGTCCAACCCTTGAAGATCCGCTTTGGTCAAAAGTGATCGAGGGACCCTGGATCGTATTGACACGATGACCTCTAACAACCTCCGACTTGTAAGCTCTTGCGTACCTCTTCGAGCTCTCTACGAGTCTCCATTAGTTGGTCCCCGGCTATCACGTGTATTACCCCTTCCGAGGTAAATTATATTGCCTGGGGTGGGTGCATGATCTACGGGTCTCTTTCCTTGTCGGCCCCTGTTTATTACGCACAGTGACTCATGCGGGACCTCTTGCCGGATCTTGCCTTTGAACTGGTTCACCAGGCTTGAAGTGCTTGAGGTACCCTTGTTGAATGAGCCTCTCATTCTCGTCTTCAATTGGAAACAATCCTCCGTTTCATGCCCATGGTCTTTGTGAAAATAGCAATATTTAGTTCCGCCTATTCGGGGGGTGGATCTCATTTTCTTTGGCCACCTCACCAACTGAATTCTCGATAGCCATCAAGACGCGCAACCTAGCCCGTTTAAGGGGGTGTAGTTTTGGAATTTTGGTCCGTCCGACTTTGGTGGATCTCTATCACGATCTTTTTCATACCGTGCTCGCGGCTCCTTGGATTCTCTCTTGTCCTTGGTCCTCATGTTCGGGACCACTCACGATCTTTCGGGAGTTCATTTCCTCCTCATGTATGTATCTTTGCGCCATCTCCATCGGGCTTTCCACGTCACCGGGGCCAGGCAAGGCTAATGCGAAAGGACCCTTTTTTAGAGCGTGAATCATGATACTAATCATCATATCAATCTTAGTTCATCGACCTCCAAGACTCATTGTTGAATCGATTAATGAAGTCCGAAGAGGCTCTTCCTCCCCGCCGTATAGTAAAAGACGCGTGGCCGATCTCTTAGCCTTTTTCTTCCGGGCAAAATGAAAGAGAAACTTTCTCACCAATCGCTCATAAGATACCACTGCACTGGTAGTAGCTTGTAAACCACTCCCGAGCTCGGCCCGATAGCGTAGTGATAAAGATACGGGCGTTAATAGCATCCGATTGTCTCAGTATAGCCGCATCACGTGTTCAAATATCGTCAGGTGTTCTTGGGGTCTTTGCTTCCATCGTATTGAGGTAGGTCTGGGAGCTTGAAATTTGGGGTCACTACCTCCATCAAGATCTCTCACAAAAAGGAGATCTCTCTTTGCGGAGCGAACGAATCGCCCCTTCTCTTCATCTCCTCCAACTTCTTAGTAGCGAGTTCGATTTGCTCACCGAGCTCCGCAAGTTGTCGCCTAATAGTACTCGCGTCATGGGCACTTTAACCCTTCGACCCCTAATCCCACTTTCTCGGGGGATCCGGGTCTTGGGGAGGGGTCATGCTCTCATCTTTGTCCTCTTGCTCGAGACCTCCGGGATACCCTTCTTTCCCTGTGCGCTTGTGATCGTCATGGTCTTTGGCCGACCTATCATGGGTTCGAGGTCGGGTAACCCCTCTTTCTATCTCTCCTTAGCGAGCCGAGCCTGGCTTCTTTCCATGACCAATTTCTCGAAGTCCTCCTTCCTCATTGAGATCATCTGGTCTGGGTCTTTCCTTCCCGCATCCAGAGGATCCTGCGGAGATTGGGACGAGGAGAACTCTGGTTGTAGCACCTCCTTATCCTTCCTGGGGGTCTCTAACACCCCTTTCTGAACATGCTTCCCCGGAGTCTCCATACCCACGCACCTCCATTTTAGTTCAGGAAAACAGAAGTTTCCCACAGACGGCGCCAACTGATTTAGATAAGTGAGTTACCTTCGGGTCACGGACTTTCGGGTAACCAGGTTTGGGTTCTGAGATGAGCTGAAATAGATGAAAACACGTCAGGCTAGCCGGGGGGTGGTTCCAGCTAAGACCCTCCGATGCCTAAGTCAGATCGGGTTCATGAGGTATGGGGGTCCGAAGACAGTAAATGTAAAAGTGATAGAATGAATAGTTACCAACAAGTTACTGTAGCAATGTATTTATAGATATCCCTGGAGAATGTGGGTGCGCCAAGTGTCATCATCTGGGCGGTGGTGTTGTACTAGGTTATCAAGGGGATCAATGGTCCACCTTTCCGGGTTGGATTCATTCCCCCAGTCTGGGTCGGATTTGAGGCTCCGAAGCCTGTTTTTAGACCTCACTATGTAAGGCCTTAGGACCTCATTGCCTTATCAAACTTATTCTTAAATAAGATCTACATGTTATAAGTTCAAAAATATTTATAAATGACTTAATAAGATATTTTAAATATGATTAAACAAACACCCTCTAAGTGCGTGTTCCTTTCTCCTATTATCCCATCCATGGAACTAAAAAAGATGGAGAAAATTGCACCCTCAGTCCCACAGGATCAGACCTATTACACCCTTAGTCCCGTACTTTGCATCTGTCATCCCACTGTTTTCAGATCTTGCACTCTTAGTCCTACAGTTTTAGAAGTATGCATAAATAGTCCCACAGTATATAAAATGTGCCATGCAAGTCCCAAATTACCCTGGTTTTCAATGTATCACATGTTGTGAAAGCTTTCATTTTCTGACACCTGGTTTGTTCGTGACATTGTTAAATCTACTTAGATCCAGTCTCTATTCAGAGATTTTAAATGGATCAGGTCAGGTTTCCAGCCTATAAACTTAACAGGGCATACTTCTGTAAAAGTTTTACTAACATGTATACATACTTCAATTTGCCTAAGTTTATTAACAAAAATGAATATAGTCCATTACAACCATATCAGGCCCAACATGCTTCCATAAAATTAAAATATTCCTTAAAATTCATATCTTCTTTGACCGAAACAACACCGAGTGAGATGGCTCGCAACACCACCAGTCGAAAAATTACTGCCCCTAGATCTTTTGACAAACAGTTCACACTGTTCAACTTCAACCAACAGGGAAGATGATCTACAAGTTATCCAACTCCTTCAGCAACTGCTCAGCTCAGCCTTGGTTCGTTTCTTACTCCAGGCGTACAAGATAATTTTTGAACGGGATAAATTAATAGAACATTATGAACACATGTTGAAGCAAAAAGCCCCTTTTTTATTAAGAACTTATAGAAATATTTATTACATTAGTAATCTCCTTTTGGGAGGAGAATACTTGTTTAGCCTCTCATGTATGAAGCTTGCACTCGTAAATACATAAAACTTAAAACTAAAACACTCAAAATATTACAAATTTTCTCTCAGAATTTATTATAAGAAAACTAAGGAAAATGTCCGATGTCCTCAGCTTCCTTCAAAGCCTGCTATTTATAGAGATAAGTCCGAACTTCAAAGGCGGACTTCAAATCTTGTTGATATGTAAGACATCACTGCTTACGTCATACTCCTGAATTATTGCCTCGCCAGTTGTCTTCCTTTTCTTTCCGTGTGACTCAGTCCATGTGATACTTGTCGGGGAATCTTTTAAAAATTTGGTTTTTGTGGTCCCCGAGGAGAACGTGTTTTGTGAGCTGGGCCCTTGTCCTTTCCAGCTGCATGGTCTTGTCGATCGGGTTTGGGTCGGAATCCTTTCCCAAACTTGAAGACTCGAGTTTGTGACACCGGAGCTTCAACATTCGTTAGTTTGTACACTCTCGGGGATGCATCACCGCAACACTTGTGATTATGGTACTTGAATCCATAACCTCAGGGTTAGAGCCTCGATTATCTATTCGCCCTTTGCACCGTAGAGATGCGGCTGGAGGAGAGGTCCTTGCAGCGCTAAGAACAATTGTCTCGAGCTAACCGACATGCTCGATTTGACTAGAAACGGTTTTGTCACTGTTGAAGTCGCCCAACAACTCTCGCATTGAGACATAACGCCCCAAATTCTCGTTCTAGATTCTCCAGGTTTTCCCCGAGATTTCTTACTCGTTTAAGGACCTCACAAGAACGCGTTCTTCCATCTCGTGTCAAAAATCTGCAAGAACATTTTCATGAGATTTTATAATGACAATATCATAATCATAATATTGACATTGACTTGCCATTTAAGTAATCTAGCATTTTTCGGTTTAGATTCAATTTTATTTTTGAGAAAAGCCTTGACACTTGAATTATCTATTTTTAATATAAACTTTTTAGCCAAGAAAATAAAGGCCATTTTTGAAAGCCTTCGATCGCAAATAATTCTTTCGTTGATATGCCATCGATTCGCTTCATCATGCGTAAAAAGACCGTTTGCAATATCCGCATGTCACTTCCCCGCTTGGTGTGGCTTTTGTAAGAATCGCCGCCCACCAATACGACATCCGTATATAACTAGTCCATCTTCATCTTGTGGAATTGCAAGCTTTGGAAGTTTTTGCAAACTTCTTTAAGCTGCTTTATTCCTTCTTGATGTTCATCTTCCCATTTGAATGTTGCATCTTTTTTGAGCAATGAGCTAAACATCTTCCTGTAGTGTGCTAGGGTCAACAATCTAAGGCCAATTGACTATAATGTAAAATAAAAGAGAAGGTCTTATGTGAGACCGTCTCATGGACTTAAGTTCGTGAGACGGATCTTACAATACACAACAAATATTGGGTATTTTCATGGGTTTGGGTATGGGTTCTAATCTTATTTACAAATAGGATCCGTCTCATGGAAAATGCACACGAGACCGTCTCATACAAGTTTTTGCCAAAATAAAATATTTTGGGACCGAAGGTGTAATCCTTGAAAATTATGGGACCAAATATGCTGAATTTAGGATCTCGGGACTACTTTTGCAACAATCTTAATCCTATGAGACTATTGCGCAAAAGTGGGACTAAAATTGTAATGAAGAAAATCCTGTGGTACCATAGAGGCAATTAACTCGAAAAAGATGCTTATGAGGCAATTCTTCAAGGCCAATTTGACGAAGACACCCTTGCACCGAATGCCAAATGACTGAGAATGAGGAAAACACCCTCAGAAAATAGGCGGGAAAATCACCTACACACAGCTCACACACTGCTGTTTTCCATGGAGTCCGATTCAGACTCCGACGCCTCTCACATCTCCGCCACACCGCCTGGTTCTCCGTCACCCACCGCCGCTGGTCCACCTCCCCTTGAGCGCCGAGGCATTCTTCTCTCGTCCGCCAAATCAAGAACCAAAACCTCAGCCTCCACCTCAACCACTTCAAGAACAATTCTGCAGCCCAAAATCTCAAAGAAGCACTCGAAACCACCTCCGAAATCCGATCGAGTCGAACCCAAACCCTTAAACACCTCTCCAATCCTCTCCAATTTGCCTTTCCAAATTAAGAAATCAACAATTCCAACTGACAAGAATGCTCCTGTTGGTCTTCTTCATGGTGGCCACTGCGCATCGAAGTTCGCATCTTTTTCGAAAGCTCAAGATAAGATCCTCAATTTTGAGCCTGACAATGCAGTCGAGATGAAAACTGAGATTTCTGTTGAAAGCGCTGGTTTCAAAGAAGCCGTCAAGGATGAGGTTGATGGTAAGGGCTTTACGGTGAAAAAGGTGAGAAAAAATCTTAATTTGATTGGAGGTAGTAGTTCTGATTTGTTGACGGTTAAAAAGGCTAAATGTGTTAATGAAGGAAATTTTGTGAAGCTTAATATCAATGGCTATGGGAGGAAAAAGTTTAAGTATATGAATAAGAGAAAAGGGTTTAGTTCATCAAATAGGCGTCATAAATACTTTAGGGCTAGCAAGGGAACTGTAAGAGGTGGAGGGGAAGAAAATGGTGTTTTTGATGAAGAGGGTTTAGTTGTGGATATTCGAAAGGGACAGGATAAATTGAGCTTTCAGGCTGAATTGATTGAAGAGGCTGTGATGAGGGTGAGAAATGAGGCGTCGGATGATAATTTGCTGAAGTTATTGAAATTGACACATGGCTACGATTCATTTAGGGATGGCCAGTTAGAGGCTATAAAGATGGTGCTTTCAGGGAAATCAACAATGCTGATCTTGCCTACAGGTGCTGGCAAGTCCTTATGCTATCAGTTACCTGCACTGGTGTTTCCAGGAGTCACACTTGTGGTCAGCCCTTTAGTAGCTTTGATGATCGATCAGCTCAGGCAGCTGCCTCCAGCGATTCAGGGTGGTCTTTTGTGCAGCAGTCAGGTTCCTTTTGTCTCAGTATTTTAAGTGTGTGCATTGCATTTGTGTCCACCTGTGAATGTTTTTTCATTAACTTTGTATATCTTGGTCGTTGTTTAGACGGCAGAAGAGGCTTTGGAAACACTACGGTTGCTGCAAGAAGGAGCATTAAAGGTTGTTCTCTCTCTCTCTCTCTCTCTCTCTCTCTCTCTCTCTCTCTCTCTCTCTCTTGTTCTGTCTTTGGTTGCCTCAGAATACTCATTAGAGTTTGATTCAATTGATGTTGCTAGACTATTTGCAAACAATGGGCTGTTCTCTAATCTTACGGTGGACTTCAGTTAGATTTTTGTCAAAACCTGTGAGTTTTGTTACTAAGGGCTAATATTTCTCACTTCTCTTAATTCATCTTATAGGTCCTTTTTGTTTCGCCAGAAAGGTTTCTGAATGCGGAATTCATTTCCATTTTTTCTGGCGCTTCGCTATTATCTCTCGTGGTTGTTGATGAAGCCCACTGTGTTTCAGAGTGGTGAGTGCTTGTTGACGTATTTCTCCTTTGCTTTTCAGAGGTTTTCTTGTTTTGCACCCTTCACTACCTTTAATGTTGCCAAAGTTCTCCATAGAACTGTTACTATAAATCTTGTAATATTTTGACAGGTCACACAATTTTCGACCTTCATATATGAGGCTTCGAGCCTCCTTGTTGCGGGGTAGGCTTAATGCAGGATGCATTCTTGCAATGACTGCGACTGCAACAAACAGAACATTGTGTGATGTAATGCGTGCCTTAGAGATTCCTCCAACAAATCTTATCCAGTCAACCAAATTAAGGGATAATCTGCATCTTTCAATTTCTATAAGTGCGAATAGGTGTGTATGTTCAAGCTCAAGTTTAATTTAATGATCTAGGTCCTTGTGCCTCATGTTAGCATTTAACAAAATACCTCTATATTGCCACAACTTTCCAGAACAAAGGATTTGATCGCACTGCTTAAATCTTCTCCTTTTTTAAATATCAAAAGCATCATTGTTTACTGCAAATTCCAGGTATATTTTCCGCACCATCAATGACATATATATATATATATGTATATGTATGAGTCCAGAGTTTCGATTTTTAATTGACGAATCAGTTAAAGCTAGTATATATTCATTTATTTATTGTGTAAACCAAATTCATGTAACTTCTTTGTCTCAATTTGGTCTGTAGTCTGAAACTGACATGATAAGCAAGTATCTGTGTGATAACAATATCTCCGCAAAGGTTAGTGTTGCATTTGTATGCTTCATTTAATACAAAGATCAAGCTATTTTTCTAGCTTGAGTTTGTCCTTTACATGCACATGGCGAAACAAATGAACATACTATTCTTTTTCTTCAGAGTTACCACAGTGGCATTCCTGCAAAAGATAGAAGTCGTGTACAGGATTTATTTTGTTCAAACAAGATTAGAGTGGTAAGAAGGTGGTCTGATTATTTTTTAGTAGTTGTTGGAATATGTGTGTGCATGTGCATGTGCATGTGTGCTGAGTGGTCCAAGATTAGTATTGCTTTTCCCATTGTCATTAGTTGGTTTGTTACAAAGTTTCTAGATGATTCCAGTTTGTATTGCTCGGATTTTTCCTCTCTTCATTACGCACTATAAATAGCGGTTTGAAGCTTGTATCCATTACTTTTTTAATCAATGAAACAGAGTTCTTTCAATATGTTCTTTCCTTTAAGCTTTGTGGTTGATGTTCATAAGAGTAAATCCAGATTTCTACATGGTATCTAGAGCTTTTGGTTTTCTGATAAACATATTCAGCTACATCAGCATTTGCAGAGATCGTTTCCATGGAAATTGTTAATCAAGTTGCAGTCAAGGAGGAGGATCCGCTCCAACTACACGGATCTGATCATCCAGGTTTAGTCCTGGTTACAAACCAGCTCAATGGAAACAATTACTTGCACTGGAAGCGAGCTATGATCATTGCGCTTGGATCGAAGACCAAGCTTGGTTTCATAGACGGAAAGGTAATTAAGCCTAAACCTGATACACCTCAATACGATCTGTGGAAGCGAGTAGATTTTATGGTAACAAGCTGGATTCTGAATTCAATTTCAAAAGAGATTGTGGATGGTTTTATATACGCTGATCATCTTGCTAAAGACCTATGGGATGAATTAGATCGGTTTGGTCGATCAATGGACCACAACTATATCAGTTACAAAGAGAGATCAGCAGCATTAGTCAGGGTAATTCATCTGTCATGGTTTATTTTACCAAACTCAAGAGGTTGTGGGATGAATATGGTAGTCTGGCACCTACTCCTCCCTGTGTGTGTGTGGCACACAAGCAAGTAGTTGAAAATGATACCAACACCAAGCTGTTGCAGTTTCTAATGGGGCTAAATGAGAGCTTCGATCAAGCTAGGAGCCAGATCTTAATGATGGATCCTTTGCCAGATGTTAACAAAGCCTATTCGATGATACTACGTATTGAGAAACAGAGGTCAGTTCAACAAGCATTTCCTGAAGGCCTAGAAGGAGCAGCTATGATGATAAGCAATGCATCTATGCTAAGAGGAGGAGGAAACCGGACTGGTAATAATGTGAACTGGACACAAGGAAGAGGAAATGTCACCAACAATTGGACACAAGGAAGAGGAAGAGGATACCAGAGATTGACCAAGGAGGAAAAGGCAAAGTTATATTGCAGTCATTGCAACAAACATGGTCATTCAACAGAAAAATGCTTCCATATTGTTGGATTTCCTGATTGGTTTAAGAATCAAAAGGATCAGCGGGGTAGATCTACAACTAATCTAGCAGAGGTGCAGAATGGTAGTGATATTTCAGCTGTATCACCAGGAAAAGGCATACAACAGAGTGACATAGCCAGCATGATACAACAGGAAATGGCAAAATGCTTTTCAGCACTCAGGATGAATAATACTGGTGAAGGTGAAACTCAGTTTGCTCATTTTGCTGGCTATACAGGTATGATAGGAGTTGAACATTTTGCCTTGAATACCATGCCTGAAATAGGTGCTGGAACTTGGATTATTGACACAGGAGCTAGTAGACACATGTGCACCAATTTCTCTTTATTTTCTAACCTCAAACCTGTTTCCACTTCTGTCACTATTTTTTTACTTGATGGTTCTTCTAAACAAGTCACACACACTGGAGAGGTTGTTCTCTCACAACATATTGTTCTTAAGAATGTCTTGTTTGTTCCTTCTTTCAAATACAACTTTGTTATCCATTACCCAACTTACCCAAAGTTCTCACTTTGCAAGTGTGTGTTCTATCCTTCTCATTATGTTGTGCAGGACCTGAAGACTGGACATGTCTTGGGAATTGGAAAGGCAGTTGGCAATCTCTATATACTTCATATTCAGCAAACTAGTAGTTCTTCTCCTTCTCTCCCTTGTATTTCATCCTTACCTGCTTGTAATAATGTGCTTACTACCTGGCACAATAGATTAGGTCATGCCTCCTATGGTGTCCTTGAACATGTACCTTTCTCAAATCACATTGTAATAAAGCTGCCAAGCTATTGTTAAACAATGTGATATCATCATGTCTCTAAACAAAGACTGAGAATTCCATTTCCTTCTAGTAATACTCTCTCTTTGGTACATTTGAACTTGTCATGTTGATGTTTGGGGAAGGTATGTGCATATTGACTTCGTGAGCAAGAATGGAGGCAACAAAACAAGAGCTCATAAGTTTTGTTGGGAAGGATGTGACTTAAGCCTTTTGATGAACTTGCCGAGTATAATATCAATGTATCATGGTAGACCTTTCTTGTTCTTAACCTGATATTTCGATTTAATGGGTGCTTGTGAGCTTATTTAAAAGATTTTATAAGTTCCTACCTCTTATAAGATGGTAGGTCTTTTTTGAAAATAAGTTGTTAAAGTGTTTGGATGAGAAAAGATGATAGAGCCTTTAACATGTTAGTAATGACGGTGTGCAATGAAAATGGTATTTCGCAAGAATTAGCCCCGTGCGGCTTTGATTGTGCACCAATCGTTAGCCTTCCCACACCCTCACAAGCACTCGTGTATAATTTAGTGTATGAGAGTTAATTGATCACATCAAGCCAAGCACACAACCATAAGCAACGTTGTTAGGGTAAATACCCCAACCTTCTATTGATTACCAACAACACAAAGCTTGCACACAATGATCTAACCATTTACTCTCATACACTAAATTATACACGAGTGCTTGTGTGGGCGTGGACTGACCGACTGATTTGGTGCGCAATCAGGCCGCACGGTGGGCTAATTATTGCGAAAAAAATTATAGCTTTAATTACCTCTGTGACAAGTGCTCCAAACTAAAGAAGGCTGTTAAAATAATATTTTATTTTGAAAAAAAATTGGGGTTCCCCATTTTTTAAGAAACAGTTTATAAGCTTCTAACAACTTATTTTGGAACTTTAGGAGCTTATAAGATCCTCTGTTTTTTTTTTATTTGGTTTTCAAGTTTTCCAAACACCTTTATGGAGCTTATAAGCTCATCCCAACACTCTCTTAATCATGTTTTTTGCTCAGTAAAAACTCTAGTTTCTCCACTTATCTTCTATCTACTATCTTTCTTTCAGCATGTCCAAGGCATGATGACACGATAGTACGTAATTGTCACAGATGACTCTGAAACCTCCTACAGTTTCTTCCATCACAAGGTTTTCGTTATATTGGTCGTTGCATTATGTGACGTTTAGCCTTTGATTGGTTAAGCATCAAGAATTATACGATGTTCTGCTTTAATGAGCTTTGGAAACAGGGATCATTGCTGAAAACCACTCAGCTTGCTGTAAATATTGATTGTACATTTTGTAACATATACAGTCATTTCTTTGCTGATGAAGGTCAGAAGCAAGTTAGAGATAGAGCCTTATGTTATAGCTGAAGATAGATGAAGAACAAGAAAAAGGGGCATTTAAAAGGTGGTGTTTTTAAGCCTGGTTAACATTAAAATATTCCTGTTTTCTTTTTTGAGATGTTACTGGAACTGGATAGCTTTCATTCAAGAATATTCTTTGCTTTATGCCATTATCTGAATCTATTCTTTATTTTTCTGGAGATAATAAATAGTTCATCCTATTATAAGTTAATATGGTGGATTTCAAATGAATCAACGTCTAGGAGCTTGAGAACTCATCCATTGGCAAGGCCACATGATTAGGGATTGATTCAGATACTTTCCATTAAGAAATCATGAAACCGATACTTGTTGGTTTCGGATCAATTTATAATTAAAATGATAATCAAGAAAACGAACAATCAATATATTAGAAAACGAACAAAGAAACAAATTTTCATGCGTTCGTATTATTATTATTTCTTAAATAATTTGGAAGGAGTTGGGGGGGGGGGGGGATAGAATCAAGGAACTAAAAAAATTAGAGTACAATTGCATGCTCATTTCAAGAATTGAATATTACCAAAATAATATAAAAATAAAAACTCCAAACCAAAAGAAGCTAAGAAATTAATCAAATGCATGGTTTCCTTGTTTTTTTTTTTTTTTTGAGTACAATTGGGGGAACTTGGGGGACACACACACTCGAATGAGATCGAACCTGGGTCATTCGCCATTTCAATACACGTCTCAACCACTGGAGCACAAGGTTGATCCCATGCATGGTTTCTTTGTAAATAATCAAATTTTGTGAGAAATTGTAATTTCATGGATGCCAAACCCATGGATAATAATAATAGACATTATAGAGTGATTTAGGAAAGTAAATCAGATGTACCTGACCTAGGGACCCACAAAGCGAGGTGAAGTGTGTTCCGCGAAGCGACCTGGCCAAGGATCCCCAAAAAGCTAGGTGAGGTACTTTGTTCGAGGGTACTGAAGCAGAACGCACGTTAGGCCAAAGGGATGGCTCACCTAAGGCCCTCCGACGCCTAAGTCGAATCGTAGTTGAGGTACTTAGAAAGCTAAAGAGCGAGGTAATTTAGAATAATGACAAGTTACCTTTTACCTTGAATTTTCGTGCCGTATTTATAGATCGTTTCACGGGTAAGGCGGATCACCGTACACGTGGCGCCCGATCGACGGTGTGTGGTTCGCGGGCGACCCGACCCGGGCATTTGGGTCGGGTCGGGACCCATATAAAAAGCCGCGGATCCTGAGGGTATTTGGGTAATTTCGCGAGGCGAGGTCAAGATGGTCAACTCGACCTAGGCGAGGCTATAATGGTAATTTCCACATCATTTACTCCCGATTATTTTAGTAATTTATTGCTAAAGTGACTCAATTCAGGTCCCCGCATGCGAAGCGACGAAGAGCCCAAGCCGTTGAATTTCGAAAAGATCCTCCAATCCGAGCCGTTGAATTCAAACAGTCTTTTGATCGAGACCGTTGATTTTCCCGCCCTTCTTCCTATATATATAAGATGGTTTTTCAACTTTCACTTTTTACATCTCTTATCCCGGATCACCTCGCTGCTAAGCTCGCTCGCGACCTAGGATCTTGACTTCGTGCTCCTCTACTCCACTTGACTTAGAGGTAGGTTCTCTCTCTCTCTACTCTAAATTTTCTTATTCTCTTATGGCGACCTCTCCTCCGTCTCACACACCTCCAGCTTGCGGTCGAACTACGGTTCGTCCTCGAACTCGGGGTCGTCGACCCCACTCGTCTTCGAGCTCTTCTACTTTCTCTTTGGCGGGCGACCCTAGTCCCCTCCTCAAGATAGGACATCTCGCGAGGCCACCCCCTTGGTCGACCTGGAACACGTCGCCCCCTGGGCTTTACTTAGGTCCCGGGTCTCTGTTCACGATGTAGGCACCATTAGGAAAAACTTCTTCATCCCCGCTTCGTACCAAATCATAATTCCTACTGCTAGCGATAGAATAGACAAGCCTCCACCTCATTGTCCAGCCTTCCACCTTGCTAGCCTCGGCGGGCCTTAGATTCCCTTTGGCTCGCCCAGATTCTTTCGACATTTTGAGGGGGCTCGATGTTTGCCCGCCCAACTCGTCCCAAATTCCTACCGTCATATTGTAGGTTTTATCATTTTAATGAAACATTTTGGCGAGCCGCCGCCGCTTTCTCATTTTTGCGAACTATATGCCATCAATTCTTCTACCACTACCACTAACTCCGGATTCTTTTACATCTCGCCCGCACCAACCGAAAATTTTTACATCGGGTTCCTTCCCGGTGTGGCCTTGGAAGGATAGGTTCGTATTCATTCGAGCCCTATTGAAAATCCTTGGGACCTACCTTGATTGGGAAACCGGGCTGCCGCCGAGGCTCCTCTGTTTCTTGGGGAACCAACTTCATTTCTATCTTTGACCAAAGATTGGTATGAGGCTTGCGACCTCATTACAGAAGAGGTTCTATCCTCGTCGGCCTTAGCCCCGCTCCGCCATGAAACTCTAACTCTTGGTAATTTATTTCTTTTAAGTACTCCGGTTCGCTACTCCGCTTATATCGATGTATTTTCTTCGCTTGTGCGGATATGGCGGTCCGTCTGCCGTTCTTGATAAGGCCTCGCCAATAACAAGGAAGCTTTGCTAGCTCGCAAGCGAGCCCGCCAAGAGGTGCCGCCGGACTTACCGTTGGGCGTGGTCGCGGCTTCGGCCCCCTCCGTGACAATAGCCTCGACCCCACTCCCGAGGTGCCCCTCAAGAAAACCATCGAGGCCTCGGGTAGCAAGCCAGGGAGGGACAAGGAAAAAAAGGTGGTTGAAAGTTACGCTCCAAAAGGGCAAAATTCACAAGGCTAGGAGCTCGCTTTGATTCTATGGGTGCTTCCCCACGGATGCTAGCTCACGACGAGCTCGAACTCCGATGCCAACCTCCCCACCGTTGATCAAATGATGATGTGGTTGAACCGGAGCGAGTCCCATCTCGGCTGGCTCGGCGGCTCGCGGCTCGCGAGAAGGCTCGACCTTAGGCCTCGTGTTCGCGAGCTTGCCATGCCTCGCACCATTCGAATGGAATATTAGCTCGCGGGCTCGGTCCTCGAGGACGAAGGCCGGGAGGATTCCTTCGAATCAGTATAACTATACTACCCTCCCCACCGACCAATTTGCCTTGATGACCACGGAGTTCACCCGCCTCGAAGAGTTGGCGGCTCACGAGGTCATGTCGGTATGTGAATGTATTTAAATTATCCAACTTTGTTTCTTCGCTTCTATCTCGCTTCGCCACCACTTACTTCGCCCTTTTTTTTTTTTAAATAGCTTTCGGCCCTGTTGCACCAAATGGCGCTTCGCGGTGCCGATTGGAAGCACCAGAACGAGGTGTACATTAATCGGTGAGCGAGGTCCATGCGAGGCTCCGAATGTCGAGGCGGATAAAGGCAAAAGCCGTCGAGGAGGCTCGAGCCGAACTCCTCAAGGGAAGTAGCCGACCGAAAGCCCAGCCTTGCTTCGTCTCAAAGCGAGCTCAAAACTCGCGAGGTGCACCACATCAAAGAGGTGGCGATTCTTTTGAAAAAGGTCGGAAACAAGGCCTTGAAGAATATCTCTCATCCGAAGAGCATAAGGCCGCTAGCCTCGTCTCGTCTTCAGGGGTTCAATCCTTTCTCAGTCCTCGTCTTGCGAGAAACTCATTCCGAGCGAGCCGTGGTGTACCTCTTTGATGGCTTCGGCGGTGCCGCGAGCGAGGAATTAAGAAGGAAGCTTTTAAGGCCGATTTCGACCCCGACAAGCTTGACCCCTTTGAGAAGAAGGACGAGCCGGCGACGCGTCGTGAAGGCGGCGAGGTGGGTAGCTCGCGTGATGTAGAGGTCGGTCGACGAAGTGGAGGAGGTCGATGAGTTCACCGATCTCGTGAAACCTCTTTTTAGCCTCCTAGGGCTTTTATGTAAATAATCAAGTATTTAACTTAGACGTATTTTTATTCACGATCTTATCGCTCTTAATGTACTTCAAATGTTACTTCATTTTTGTGTCTTACTTTTGCCTTACTTCGCTTGTGTGTCACTTCGATATATCGCACTTCGCTTTTATATGTTGCATGGACTTTACTTGATCCACTTTTTTTTTTTTTTTTTTTTGTTTTTTGTTTTTTTAAGCATCCCTTGGGTCTAGGCTTACTCGCGAGGCTAGGTCCCCGGGCGAGCCTAAGTCCTCGTGGGGTCGCTAGGGGCGATGGCTGGTCCTCGTGGGGTCGCTAGGGTCGATGGCCTAGGTCCCTCGTGGGGTCGCTTAGGGCGCATGGCCTAGGTCCTCGTGGGGTTGCTGGGGGCGCTTATGGCCTAGGTCCCTCGTGGGGTCGCTAGGGCGCTAGCGTTTAGGGGGCTTAACTGCGAGCCAGGTCCTCTTGGTGTGACCTTGTGGGCTTTGCCCGGCTAAAAGGGGAGCTTATGGCCTAGATCCTTCGTGGGATCGTCTTGGGCTGCTAGCCTTTAGGGGGCTTATCTTGCGAGCAGGTCCTTTATTGGGACCATTGTGGGCTTTGCCAGCCTAAAAGGGAGCTTATGGCCTAGATCCTTCGTGGGATCGTCTTGGGCCTGCTAGCCTTTTAGGGGGCTTATCTTGCGAGCCTAGGTCCCTTTATTGGGACCATTGTGGGCTTTGCCAGCCTAAAAGGGAGCTTATGGCCTAGATCCTTCGTGGGATCGTCTTGGGCCTGCTAGCCTTTTAGGGGGCTTATCTTGCGAGCCTAGGTCCCTTTGTTGGGACCATTGTGGGCTTTGCCAGCCTAAAAGGGAGCTTATGGCCTAGATCCTTCGTGGGATCGCCTTGGGCCTGCTAGCCTTTTAGGGGGCTTATCTTTTGTGGTTCGCTTGCGACCCTGAAACACTAAGCAAATTTGTGCGAAAAGGTAAACATTGCAGGTGAAATTCCATCTTCTTTCATTGATGATAGTTTTTAACATAAACCTTCAATTCTTTCAAAATTAAGCTAAGTACATAAAGTAGATTAGTTATGCAACATCAAGTATAGAACCTCCTTAAGTTATGAATGTTCCAAGGCCTTGGGAGCTCATTTCCTTGCATGTTTTCTAGTCTGTATGTTCCTCTCTTCAGCACTTCAATTACTTTAAAAGGTCCTTCCCAATTTGCCTCCGAACTTCCCCACATGTTTGGACACTTCCACTTTTTGAGCACTAGATCCCCTACTTGAAAGCTTCGCTCATGAACCCTTTTGTTGTATGCATTTTTCATCCTTCCTCGTTGCTTGGATCGAATAAACGCTTTGTCTCGCTTTTCTTCGATGAGTTCGAGCTCGAGCTCTCTAGCTTCACTATTTCCTCGGGCTCGTCATCAGCGACCAGCGAGGTTTCACCAATTTCTACGGCAAGATCGCTTCCGACCCATACACTAGGTGAAAGGTGTTTCTCCCGTCGAGGTCCGTGGGGTCGTTCGATATGCCCAGGACTCAGCAACTCGTCCACCCAATACGACTTCGCTTCCTCTAGCCTCGTTTTTAGGTGTTGTAGAATAATTCTATTTGCGACCTTTCGCCCATTTGCTTGAGGGTTTCCCACATTTGTAAAATTTTGCTTCACTTTATATTCGTCACACCACTCCCTAATCTTCTTTCCTTGAAATTGAGTGCCATTATCTCGATATTAAGATTGGGAGCCCCATACCTACATGCAATATTTTTCCACAAGAAATTCATGACTTCGGTTTCCGATACCTTGGCCACTGCCTCGGCCTCAATCCACTTAGAAAAGTACTCCACCGCCACAATGATAAATTTCTTCGAGCTCTAGCCGGGAAGGGACCCAAGATGTCGATTCCCCATTGATCAAAAGGACAAGCAATGGGGATCGTTTTCACTGGGTCATTTGGTTGGTGAGTTAGGTTCGCGTGAACCGACACTTCGCACATTTTTTAACAAACTCCATTGTATCCTTTGCCAAAGTTGGCCAAAAGTAACCTTGCCGGATCACCACGGGCGAGTGCCTTACCTTGAGGAGTGGTTACCACGATTGCCCTCATGAATCTCCTCATTACATACATCGCCCTCTCCGGACCGAGGCACTTTAGTAACGGTCCTCCCTCACCGATCTTTTATACGGCTCATTGTCTATCATTATGAATGGGACGCTCTAACTTGGACCCTTCTAGCTTTTATCGGGTCCATCGGTAACGCTCCCTTTTCTAGGAAATTTTCAAGTCTTCCATCCAATCGATTGGGCGTCAATTGCACAAACCGAGCCTCGCTCGGATATCGCTCGATGGGACCTTGCTCGCTAGCGTGTCCCGGCTGCGTTGCCACCAACACGATCACCTTCCTCGAACTACTCCCACTTACATGCACTTGCGGCGAGCCAGAGCATCGGCTCGCTCATTTTCATTTCTTGGGATCTGCTTTGTAATTGAAAAAATTCGAACTTTTCCATCAACCGCTTTCTCCAAATAGTTAGCCATGGATCGATCCTTGGCTTCAAACGAACCCTCAATTTGCATTGCCACTAATCGAGAGTCGGTGTAAGCTATCAACTTCTTCACATTACATCTGCGCCATTTTTAATCCCGCCAACAGAGCTTCGACTCGGCCCGTTGTTTGTCACCTCGAATTCGAGGCGAAGTGCCACTTCTACCTCGAACGAGCTAGGCTTTTGCAATAATATCCGACTCCGCCTCCAGAGCCACCGCCGACCCATCCACATGCAAGAGCCATGTTACCTCCTCTTTTTGAACCTCATTTTCCGACCCACTTGCTTCGTTAACGAAGTCGCCGAGACTTGAGCCTTCACCGCCGTTTTACTTTGATATTTAATATCAAATTCCCCAATTCCACGGACCATTTTACTAGGCGACACTGACTCCGGTTTTTCTAACACTTGTCTCAGTGGTTGATTTGTGAGGACAATAATCGATGAGATTGGAAGTAAGGTCGCAACTTCCTACCGATACTACCAAGGCTAGAGCGCCTTTTCTGTCTCTAGGTACCTCTCTTGACTCCTGTAATAACTTGCTCACGTAGTAAATCGGGCGATGAACTCCTCTTCGTCCCGCACCAACACCGAACTCACGCTCGCTCAAAATCGCTAGGTATAAAAATAGAGCCTCCTTTTTGAGCTTGGACAAGTAAAGGTGGAGACATAAGGTATCCTTTCAAATCTCCGAATGCCTTCTCACATTCCTCCGTCCATTGAAAATTTTTCATGTTTCTCAATGTGTTGAAGAAAGGAAGGTTGCGATCAGCTGACCTCGAAATGAACCTGTTCAACGAGGCAATTTTCCCTGTGAGCTGCTGTACTTCATTGACCGTTCTAGGTGAACTCATTTCCATTATAGCTTTTATCTTCTCCGGGTTCGCTTCGATCCCCCTCTCATGCACCATGAAACCCAAAAATTTTCCACCTCGCACTCCGAAGGTGCACTTCGCAGGATTCAACTTCATACCATAGGCTCGCATTATTTTGAAAGCCTCCCTCAAATGCTCAAGGTGATCCTCTTCCATCACACTTTTTACCAACATATCATCAACATACACTTCCATTGATTTGCCAATTTTCTCTCTAAACATGAGGTTGACTAACCTCGATAAGTAACTCCGCGTTCTTTAGCCCAAACGGCATTACCATGTAACAATAAACTCCATTCTCCGTCACAAACGAGGTCTTATCCCTATCCTCCTCCGCCATAAAAATTTGGTGATATCCTTGGTAAGCATCCATCATGCTAAGCAAGGCACATCCTCTTTGTGGAGTCCACCAACAGTCGATGCGAGGTAGGGGTAGGGATCCTGGGGCATGCCTTATTCGGATCCGTGAAGTCGGTGCACATCCTCCATTTGTTGTTAGCTTTGGGCACTACAACTACATTTGATAACCACTCAAATGAATGAATTTCCACAACATATCCCGCCTTCCAATAACTTGTTCACCTCGTTTTCTATAATTTTGTTTCTTTCGCTTCCAAAAAGCTTCGCGCTTCATCGCCTCGCTAACGGATCCACATTCAATCGATGAACCATCACCTCCGTGGTCTATGCCTTGAAATCGACGGTTTCAAGCAAAAATGTCCACATTCTCCTAAGAAATTGAATCATCAAGACTTCAAGCTTCGAGTCCATTTGCGACCTATCTTAGTGAACTTATCCGGTCGCCTGGCTCGAGCTCAATCACTTTGTATTGCTCCGTTGGCTCAACCCTATACTCCGCCATTGTCCTAGCTTTTTTAACCTTCTCCTTTTCTTTTTACTCAAATTGACCTCCTCTTCGCGTGTTATTTGCTTTATAGTCCTCACTTCTCTCCCTTCCTTCTTTTTTTTTAGGAAACGTTATAGCATTCTCTAGCCGTCTTCCGGTCGCCTCGCATTTCGCTTTATCCCTCCCGATGTAGGGAACTTCATCTTCAAATGATAAGTGGACACCACGACTTGAAATTGATTCAATCGGGTCGCCCCATAATCACATTATAAGCAAATGGGCGTCTCTACTACCAGGTACTTGATCATGATTGTCTTTGCACGACGCTTCGCCTAGCGAGGTGGGGAGATCAATGGTTCTAGGGGAACCACTTCGCTTCCTCCAAACCCCCCATCGGAGTGTCAACCGGACGTAAAGCGATTACATCTAGTTCCATCTTCCTCAACACATGCATAAATAATATATCCGCCGAGCTCCCATTGTCACCAAAACTTTTTTGTACAAATGAAATTGGCGATATCCATCGTGATAACCATCGGGTCGTTTTGGCTGCCTCGACCCCCACGAGGTCACGACCATCGAATGTAATAGGGCTAGAGTTTTGGACGCTCATGACCTTTAGTTTTCTCTTAGAATCATGAGTGAGGTTACGCGCATGTTTCCTTTCTTGCACACGAGAATCACCTCCACTAGGACCTCTGCTATCATATGTATAACCCCCTACGAGGCGGGTTATCTTCGTGATTTTGCTGGGCACAGGCGTTCCTCGGGCGTTCTTGCCTATGTCCGCCTCATGGCGACCTCTCGACCGGCTGCGATTTGCGAGCAGGTGATCTTCGCCAGGGTCCCGGTTGGGTCCTCCCCTCGTTCTTCTTTCAAAACAAAATTTTGTAAGTAACCTTTGCTTGAATGAGCCTTTCAATCTCATCTCGCAATTGAATGCGATCCTCGGTGTCGTGGCCATGGTCCTTGTGGAAGCGACAATATTTATCCATATTTCTTCGACCAGGAGGTCGTCTTCATCTTTTTTGGCCACCTTAGCATGTCGGTTCGCTCAATGGCCATTAGGCGTGACGGGTGCGTTCACAGAGTATATCTATTGTGCTCATTTGTCCCGGGGCGATCTTGACCGGACCTCGGTGCAGCCTCTCTCGACCCTAAACCGAAGCCTCTCTCTAAGATCCTCCCCTCGCGTGGAGCTTGAGCAACTTGGGACCACTCCTGGTCTTTAAGGGCATTCATCTCCTCCTCTTGTATGTATTTCGGGTCACTTCCATTAGTCGCTTCCTTATCGACGGGCGGTTCGCGAGCGAGCGCCGATGCTAATGGTCCTTTTGCAATCAAGGATAAGGATATTAGTCATCATGTCGATTCGCATATCTTGTACCTCCAACGCTTCATCATTGAACCGATTTATGAATTCCCCGAGCGACTCTTTCACCCCGCTTTATAGTGAACAAATGCGGTGACGACCTTCGAGCTCGCTTTTGGCTTGCGAACTGGTATAAGAACTTTCGAGCAGCCTGTTCGTAAGAAACCACGTTCCACTAGGTAATCCCATGAACCATTTCTGCGCTTTTCCTGGTCGGCGTTGTGATGAATATTCTTGCATTCATGGCATCCGATTGCCCATACAATTGCATCACGTGGTCGAAAGCAAAGTGAGATGTTCCCGAGGTCCCTATTCCCATCATATTTTGGGAGATCGGGAAGCTTGAAGTTCGGCGTGACCACCTCGGCTAGGATCTCGGGAGAAAATGGAGATCCCTTTTTTCGCAACGGATGTTCTGACTCCCCTCCGTCTCAAATCATCCAATTGTCGGAGTAACATGCTCGATTTGTTCACTCGGTTCGTGTATGTCCGTGGCTTATTGACTGGTTCGCCCACGACCTCCTCCTGGTCTCCTCGCTGGTGGCCGATGTACTGACTAGCCACCTCTTCCAATCATCTAAAGACTTCGTTTCGTTTTTCCACATTCCCCCTTCCCTGGGGGACCTCGGGGAGAGGGCCTCCATAGCCTTCTTGCCCTTTGTTTCCTATCCTCCAACATTTTTTCCAAAGATTTTCTCAAAGTCACTAGCCTTCATGTGAATCATCTCGCTCCTCCTCCCGAACGAAAGATGGTCCCGCGAAGTGAAGCGGGGCGGGTGGTGATGTTTCTGGGAGGGTCCTCCACGACCCCCCCGAGGTGTCTTTGACGCATGCTTAGGTGTTTCCAATAGCTTCCTCGGTGTCTCCTCCATCTTTAGCTAGACCTCGTTTCCCACAGACGGCGCCAACCGATTTAGGAAAGTAAATCGGATGTACTGACCTAGGGACCCACAAAGCGAGGTGAAGTGTGTTTCATGAAGCCGACCTCGGCCAAGGATCCCCAAAAAGCTAGGTGAGGTACTTTGTTCGAGGGTACTAAAAGTAACGCACGTTAAATTTGCCGGGATGGCTCCCAGCTAAGGCCCTCCGATCGCCTAAGTCGAATCGGGTAGTTGAGGTCTTAGAAAGCTAAAGAGCGAGGTAATTTAGAATAATGACAAGTTACCTTTTACCTTGAATTTCGTGCCGTATTTATAGTACTGTTCACCGGGTAAGGCGGATCACCGTACACGTGGCGCCCGATCGACGGTGTGTGGTTCGCGGGCGACCCGACCCGGGCATTTGGGTCGGGTCGGGACCCATATAAAAAGCCGCGGATCCTGAGGGTATTTGGGTAATTTCGCGAGGCGAGGTCAAGATGGTCAACTCGACCTAGGCGAGGCTATAATGGTAATTTCCACATCATAGAGTATACCAGGAATAGTACATGAAGTATAGTATATTCCAAACAAGGAGAGTACAAATACATGGCATATTCACTTACTGAAAAATCTTTTAATAAAAAGAGAGAAAAAAGCGCAAAATGAAAACAAAAGTAGACAAAATAAATTGTTGACCGTTGTTAGTTGATTTGTGCACACAATATTCACTAACACCTCTTTGCTTCCCAAGATCGATTCCGCCTCCGTTTTCTTCTCCTTCTCCGTACTTTCATTCACATTCAAAAAAGAAAAGGAAAAAAAAAAAAAACGAAAACAGAAGCTAAACATAAATCAAAATCCTCGCCTAAAACAATATATAACAGGACCCAGAAATATATATGAGCTAAAAGTCAAGATCGAGTAAGGAACAATGGTGAGGGGTGATTTGGGGGGATCAACTGTGGGGTTGATGCAAGATTCGATGCCCAACGTCACTGAAACGGCGACAACCTCGTACGCTACGTCCTCGTTTTTCACAAATTACCCGTTGATGTCTGCTCTTCTTGCATTTGCTATTGCCCAGGCCTCTAAGTTAATAACTTCCTGGTAAGTGGTATGCTTCTTCTCATTCACCCATTTCTGACTGTTGTTTTTGTGTGTTTGATCAATTCTATTTTTTATTTTTCGGGGTTTTTACAAAAGATCTCGAATTAGAATGTTTGTGTTTGTGTAGGTGAGGTGTTTGTGTCAATGTGTGTCTGAGGAAGGGGGTGTTGTTTGTAAATGGACTTTGGTACGATACAAGAAATATTGGAATGATGTTGTTATTTTGTAATTTTGAAACTGTGTTGAAACTGCCATTAAGAATCGGATCATTTGATCATTGATATATGAAATGGGAAATTTGTAATTTCTGAGGTTGTCTTTGTTGTTGCTATACTTGTTGATGATCCCATTTCTACTGGTTTATCTCAGAGGAGGTCTTGATGATCTTTGGTTGGGTGTAAACTAGTAAAATCTACTAATAAAATGCTGATTTGTCCTAGCACTAGAATTTTGAATGAGCTTGAATTTCCCAGTTGAATTATTCATCTCCACAATAATATAAAGCAAGGTGTGAACCCAAGATTGAGATTTATTAATCAGAGATTACTTGGTTGGTATCTACTATTACGGGAGTGTTTGCAAACACTAAAAGAAAATGTGATTCTCAGCTTTTAGCTAGAAAAAAAATTCACTTTTTAGTATTTGCATATGCCACTTTTTTTATTTTTGCTTCTGCTTCATCTAATCAAAATATAGGAGTTGGTGGGGGTGAGGTGCTTCTGATTTTGGAAAAGTATATTTGGTATTTTTGTAAATAAATGTAGTCTGCTTTGGACATTCTTATTCTCAATTTTGAAAAACATAATATTGATCTACTAATAAACAGTAGGGTGTTTCTGTCTTTCTATTCAAAAGCTCATTTTGAAACTGTTTTCTTTTCCAAACACTTCAAATTTGGTCTTTCCAGCTTTTAGCTTCTATTCGCAAACACTATCAACTTATAATTCTCAACTACTTTTAGCTTCTGCTACAATAAATCACTTATTCTAAAAGTGTTTGCAAACACTCCCTATATGTCTGTGTATACAGACAGTCACAAAGAAGAAAAACTTATATTCGTCAGCACTAAATTCTGTTGGAGCCTGAACAACTGACAAATTAAAATAAAATGCTGCAGAAAGCAATGTGATAATCTTCAAAGTTTTAACACCCTTACTCCTGCAGGTACAAGGACAACCGTTGGGATCTTAAGCAGCTTATCGGATCAGGTGGTATGCCATCATCCCATACAGCAACAGTAACTGCTCTTTCAGTGGCTGTTGGTCTGCAAGATGGTTTTGGAGGATCGACATTTGCAACTGCGTTAATCTTGGCATGTGTGGTAAGATCTAGTTCTGCAATAATCTTGCCTTTCTATAATTCTATATGAAACCGTTGTGACCTGTTGTTTATCTTTATTAAAATCTTGTCTTATGTTCCGCTTTCTTGTCAGTTTGATGGAACTGTTAGATGCACATATGATACTAATCAACTTGAATTCAGTCACAACTTTTGCAAGTGATTTTAGTACAAAATTGACCTTTTTTTTTTACCCATGATTGGTACATTACATCTTAGATTTCTCTTACATGCATTTTTTGGAATATGGGAGTAGGGACAATCTGATACTTGCAACGGAAAAGAGTAAATTATGCGAATTTTATGAAATAGTGTCATATTATGAACAAATTCCTTTACAAATGAATCCTTGTGCATAAACATCCGGATAAATTACAAAAACTATCTATAAAGTTTGGCCTATTGTCCCTAACTACCCAGTCTATGTTTCAAAACTACATATATCCCCCTACAACTAAAGTATTTGGGAAAAAATAATTGGAATTTGGGATTCTTTCTTATCTTTTTGTTAAATTGAATTAAACAAGATGAAAATTTAAAAAAATAATACACTATTTTTCCCCTCTTTAATTCTTTCAACATTAATTTGAGCCATTGATTTTATCATCCATCCAACGGTCTTCAATTTCTACTTTATAATAAAAATAAATTGAAACCACCCCCAACCATCCCCACCTACGACCAACATAAATTTGTTTCTAATTTTGTGTTAGCTTTTTTCTCATTTTTGTAATTCAGTTTACATTTTGTCAATTATAATAGAATGTGAATATATTATCTAACTTATATATTTGTTTGAATTTTGAACCAAATATGATTTTAATCTCTAATAATTGCAGTTAAACATTATTTAGTTTCACGGTATACAACAACAACAACAACAAACTAAGCCTTAATCCCACTACGTGGGGTCGGCTATACGGATCATATCGCGCCATCGTTTACGGTCATAAGCCATAGTTTCATTTATTTCTAGGTATAACATGTCTTGTTTAATAGCTATTTAGTTTCACGGTATATTTAAGAAAATTTAAGCTTTAAAATTAAAAGTCATGGAAGTATAATAGAGGAGGTTTTGGACAAAAAACTAAATATATTGTGATAAAGATTACAAAACCAGGAAAATATGAAGAAGTTAAATAGTTACTCAAAACTGCAATATTTAATGAATATAAAGTTCGATGACACTTACATCCCTATAATACAGAACATTGCAAATAGTCTTCAAACATTTTGTGAACGATACTACCAGTGCAAAATTGGATTTTAATTTCATTTTTGCTTGACGTCAGCATTTTTCGTTACAGCAACTGACGCGCATATTACAATTGTATAATACGGATGTGAACGTCAAGGGTGATTTGTAACTTTGAAACACAAAATAATATGTTTTATAAATAGGCCGAATTTTATGTGTAGTTTCTCTAATTTACCCCAAACATTATTATTTACTTTTGAAATATTCATTCTATTATTAGTTTCAATTTGTTTTCAATAAGTCCATTTTGTTTAACTAGTTACTCGCTCATGGCCAACCATTGCCAAGTCTTCTGGTTTAGTGTTGTCCACAGCAAGATTTTCTTACATAATCTAATTTTAACAGGTAATGTATGACGCAACTGGTGTAAGATTACATGCTGGACGTCAAGCAGAGGTTTGTAGTTTCTGGTGCTGTTTTTGTAGTGCAAATATAGAAGTATAAATACATAGGAATTTTCATTCATAAACCCAACTTAGGGAAAGAATCAACCTTTACAGTATATGTAGATTCAGGAAACATCTAACAAAGTGGATTTGTCTCAGGTTTTAAATCAAATTTTATGTGAACTTCCAGCTGAGCATCCTCTTGCTGAGAGCAGACCTCTACGCGAACTTCTTGGTCACACTCCTACTCAGGTTCAACTCTATGCTTTAAATTTGAAATACATTACTACTTTGAGGAATATTTATTAAATTAGACTAGTTGTTGTGGTAAATATTATTTGATTCAAGTATATGTATAAATGCCTTCTGTATGTAAAATTGATGGCTTTAGTATTCTCCTTATCTACTCTTCCATTCTTCGGGAAAAGGGTGGTGGGCTGGGTGTATGGAGAGTGAACAATATTTAATCATCAGTTTCAAAATTTTCCGCGAATGAATGTTCATTTTGTTTTTCTACTCCTTTCTGCTTCAATTTATCCTGGTAAAAGCAGAAAAACTACAATGAAAATATCTTCGTAAACAATTGCACTGTTTTCCAATTCTACTTCGTCAGAAGTCTTTTTGGCATGAATGCATGCTGTTGGGGTTGGGTTACATATATCAACTGCCCCTTTTTGCTGGAAAATCTTAGTGGTGTCATATAATTTTTGTCTTTTTTGTTTCTTGAGAAAAACTATCATTAGAACTGCAACATGACAAATAATTTAAGTGTTTTCTTTTTTTTGTAACACAAGTTTTCTGGATTTGCCAGTTTGAGTCTCTTTTTGACAATTAGATAATATAGATAAGTCGTACCGCCACTTGAAAAAATGACTGATCTGTTTTTGCACTTTTGTCATCCAAAATAAATACTTGCATAATTTGAACGCGTGGAAATTTTACCTACACATGGTGTTTTCATTTTCATACCAACCGATAACAATGATGATATCCAAAATGAGGCCTAAATTGTACTGAAATGGCCTAATCACGACCGTTTGGTGTAAAATAGGCGTGGACAAAAGTATTTTCCATCTGAAATTACATAAAAAAAAATTGTCTGGCTCTTTTGAACAACAGGGATTTGCTTATTTCTGAAATTTGTGTTTGAACTTCAGGTTGTTGCTGGTGCATTATTGGGACTGGTTACAGCAACAACTATCCGTTTGATTTTTGGGTCTGGCGTTCAATCTCGATAATTTCGCATGTCATAGCCAACTTTGTGATTCTACATCATAATCAATATCAGATTAGAGACTTATTTCAACTCCAAACTCTTCAAGGTGGTGCTGAGTTGCTCAAGTCATGTCGGTTTATAGATACATCTTTAATTTGTATGAACAAGGTAGGTTTTCAGTATCTGATGAAATATAAACAGAAAAAATGGTTGTAGTGCAGGAAAAGTAACGTGTTTTATTACTAGCCTGCCATGGCTGTGCATTATGTATCAAAATATCAGAAGTAGGGAAAAATTATTACCACATTGTGGATTATGTTTCATGATAAAACAGGAAGAATTTCTATTTAAACAATTAAACACGTCCTCATTCCTGAATCCTGATACCTCTTCTGTGTCTTTTTGCTCTTTCCTTTATGCAATGAATACTGTCTGAAATAGCGTCACCAAAGATACACTTGGTCACAAATTCTTTAATTTTTTTTTTTCAGCGAGTTAGATACAATATTCAGCCTAATATCCAAAAGTAGAAAGAACAAATAAATCTCGTACAAAGTAGAAATATATAATTATGCGGGATAATTACAAAAACTATCCCTGAGGTTTGGGATGATTATATAGAAACCTAGAAAAGTTTTAAAGTTACAAAAATCTCGGAGGTTTGATTTTGTCTAAAATGTAATGGCGTAACTGTAATATTTTTACAAATATAAATGTGGTGTTTGAATGTTTGCTTATAAAGGGGGTAAAATAAAATGTAATTACCGAATCAAACCTTAAGGGGAGTTTTGTAATTTTCAAAAACCTCTGGTTTTTTTGTTATTAGTTCAAACCTCGGGGTAGTGTTTGTAATTATCCGTAATTATGCAAAAACGTGGTGCAGCTTGACTCTGATCCCAGTATAGAATAAAAAACTTTGTTGAGCACCAAAAGAGGGTCATTCTTGATTTCAGACTTTGCACGCCAAGCAATGTGCTCATCAGGCCTCACTAAAATGGCTCCTCTATCTGTCATCTGACACAGATCCCACCATGATTGTGAAGTAGGATAATTCTTGGCTTCAATCACATCGACAATATTCGTCCAAGGTAAAAGCGCTGTTTTGCTGCTGCCATTTCCATCACTAGGTTTTTCTTGCCACACCACACAAACCTTAAGTGAAACTTTAAATTCCTCAGCCACCTTAAATGCAGATTGAGCTAGTTGATAGGACTCTTTAACTGGAGCTATAATAAGAAGGAACTCGATATTATCCGCAGATACAAGGTCCAGCGAGAGAAGGCATCCTGTGAAAAAGAAGATGAAATCTAATACATATCTGAGTCTCTTAAACCTTATGCCAGTCCAATAATTCCATACTTAGAGACTGAAATTAAATTTTAGGGATAATTACAAAAATTATTTGGCCCAACTACAAAAAAATCAAATTATCTTTTATAATTACAAATACCCCTTGAGATTTGTGTTTGTTTTAAGAATACCTCGTGCAATAGATGCAATTTGTGAAATATAAAATATATGACAAGAGAATATTTGTAATTATCCCTAAGTTTTACATGAATATCCACAAGCATACACAGAGAAAAAAGGAAGGGTGGGGGATAAGCTGGCACACCTTGCTCGAGAATGCTGATAATAGTTGAATCTTCATATGAGGCAGTCTTGAACCAGGATCTGAGGAGGGAACATAGTCCCTCCTTCGTCCAGTTGGTGTTTCTCGTGCACTCGACGAACTATCACCATCCGATACTAGTGCTCCTTTAGAGTACCTAATAGATAGTCTTTCAGCTCAGACAAGCCATCAAGATATACCAGATAGTACCTAAAACAATTGTAATTGAAGGAGAGAATTTTTTTTTTGTTGGGATACACAGAGATACATTCAAACTTAAATCACAACCCCAGAGATTCTTTAGCATAATTACAAAAAAGGATCTAGTTATCTTTCTAATTATAAATACCCTATTGAAATATTACCCCATTGAAGTATTACAATACTCTCTTGAGGTTTGTACTTGTTTTACAAATTACCCCAATATGGTGCAATTTGTAAGATAGAAACATATGTTACGGGGTTATTTGCAAGTTTAAAAGATAATTGGGTTTTTTTAAAAAACAATTAGGCCAATCCCTAAATCTTATGTATGTGGATGCCATTAGCAACAACTGCTCCAGAATTGACTGCCACAGTAGCAAAGTAAGATTTTAACCCCTAAAACAGATATTAAGGCTGCAATTAAAAGGAATGTTGCCAAGTACCTGAATCCTAGATCTTCAGCAGGGAATTGGAGTTGAAGGCTTTTTCCTTCTTCAAAAATCTGTTTTAGCTTTGAAAGCCTTGAAGATCCAAGAGGATTATTTTCATTAAGAAGTGAGTCTGAAAGCTGCATACGTCCTATGCTAAATATTCCATCCAAAATTGTCCTTTGTAGATCAGACGGTAAGATGGAACCGAAAGTATCATCTATAGTTCGATGTACTGCAGAATCGACAAAAATAATGATTTAGGCACCTGACAAGTGATACAATTGAGAAAAAATAAAAATATATATGGAAAAAGTTGAACTTTAAGTTCATGGGTTAACCTGAATTTGCAATGTTTGGATCAAGACCAAGAGCAGCAGGAACTGCCATTGCTGCTTTAAAATTTTCGACACTTAGTGCTGTATTAAAGATGGCAATCTGACAAGTTTCAGGAATTCACTAAGATAGATGTCATACTTTTTGAAATATACTTAAGTAAATTTTGATCCACACAAACTATACAAGCAATACCTGCCTACGCTCTGTTTCATAAGTGGAAAGAATGGACGGTGGCGCGATTCCCTTGATTACAGAAGCCAACTTCCAGGCAAGATTGTGAGCATCCTGAATGCCAGTATTCATTCCTGGGAAATGTAAAAGAATTTTCTTTATAACCAGAAATTTCCAGGGTTGATAAAACTATCCAAAGGATCATTATTTTTCTTTCAAAAGGATAACAATTTCAATAACATGATGAAATCTGTACCAAAACCACCAGCAGGAGGAAAACGATGAGCAGCATCACCAGCAAGTATAATTCTGTTGTTACCAGATACGAATGTGTCAGCAACTTCAGCATGCATAACCCAAGGCTTTACATCCAGGACATTTATGTCTGAAAGCTCTCGCCAACCAGTTTGAAGATTAATTTCTCACACGTCTACAGCAAACAGAATTAATATCAATTTATGGCCCGTAACAGCATTTACATGTTTGGAAACAAGTTTAGTAATATTACTTTAGCCAGCAAATTCTTTGAACTTCATCAGAAAATATAAGCCACACTAGCGAAAACCTGGACTGTAAAGGTAAGAAATTACCCTGAAGCTAAAATCTTCAAACTTCTGCTGGGGTGGATAAAAGGTACCTGCATAACATCAATGATGCCAGAAGTTTTTAATTTTTTAGTAAAAATAACAAGATGAAATAATTCATATGACTAAACATAAATCCTGAACACAATTTGGAACTTAATTCACCTGCAACACAAATTCCCCTTGTTCCAGATCATGAGCAACAATAACACCTATAGCTTCAGTGTTAAAGATAAAAATAGCATCCCTGGTCTCTCATTTATCAAGTATTGCCCAAGTTCGTGGCTCATAAAATGTACACTGATAAGTTTTTGCAAGTCGTGCGTGCCGCTCATGTCAATTCCCATTAACTTTCTCACTGTACTTCCCGCACCGTCAGTACCAACAACAAAATTACATTGGAAATCTTTCTTTACACGCTTTCCTTCTCTGGTTAAGTATGCAGTGACATTTACGCATTTTTCGGTGACGTTGATAGATGTGCACTCATGCCCTAATAATATATCCCGCTCTGCAAGCTTGCTATCATCAGAGTTCATTAACCCATTACTTCTGATATGAAAACCAATGTCCTCGAGCTGTTTAATTAGCAACCTCATAAGTTTATATTGTGAAAAGTGGGCAACAGAAACTGGGCTCACAATCCGGTCAAAATCTGCATGTAACAGAACTTGCACCAATAAAACTAAAAGCTAACAAATAGACACACACTCCATGAAGTTTTTGGGCTTTATTCAAATAATCAATCAGAATGAATTAAAGAAACAGGGTGAATAAAATATTCGCATGTCTTCCCAAATGAAAGAAGGACAAAGAACAGAATGACGGTCAACTTATTAGTAAGATCAAAACTTTATATTATATTTTCATTTCTAGAGTTGAGTAAAGTATAACATGGCATTATTTACTTTCCAGAAATAATAAATCCTTGATTATTGAATTAAAAGAATTGAAATTTTTCCATAATCAAGATTAGCAGAAAAAAATACCTTGAGGTTTCATATGATCAACTGAACCAAGAACCTGACCGGTGAGTGAAGTACAGTATATGAACTTCCTCCATAAATCCACTGGCGGTTGATACCTCAAAATTTCATCAGCCAGACCATTTAATTTCGAAATACCTAACATAAAAGATCTACTCAAAATAAAAGCTATAATTTAACAAATGAAGCATCATCATCTTCCAAGAACAATATATTTGCATCGACAGTTTCAAACTAATAAACAAAGGGAAAAGCAAAAACCTCCATTGATCGATTGTTGATGAAATGAGCTTGAGGGTGTCTTGAGAAAGCACTGTTTTTCTCCAGAACTGCACATTTCACCCCTGAGGATGACAGTAATAAATAATATTTAAAATCTCAACCATTTTATAGCAAATTCCCCATGAAACCCCCGGAACTAAGTACAAGCTCAATCAGCTAACCGTGCAAAAAAAAAAAAAAAAAAAAATACAATAAAATCCCTAATAAAATATACAAATTTTCACATTGTTGCAGAGGAGCCCCATCGAATAGGATTTTTAATCAATTTCAACTAACAATAACATCTGCCTCCTACGATGTCCAAAAATAAACTCCCTTTAAAGAAAGAAGAGACCACTTTCTATTAAGAAAAACTAAGCAAAATAACACTTGAAAAAATGAATCAGTTTTGATAAAAATTCATGGGCCTGAGATTTAACCTAATTTGGTGAGGAGAATAGAGAGAACGAGGCCAACGGGGCCACCACCAACGATCAAGACTGGTAAGAGTGAATCCTCGCCATCGCAATAGCTTGACAATACTCGTCTCTGAATGTGGGAATTGTTACTTGTTCTGGTGTGGTAGAGTCCATGGAATCTCATCAGAAACCCCATTACAGAGTGCAGGAAAATTTCACAGGCGGCAAAAGCAACAGCAGCCTGATTATGAAACGTATATATATATATATATATATATATATATATATATATATGGAGAGGGTTATATGAGGCATCACCCATAAGGTAAGTCATAAGGGACCAATCCTCCATATATCTAATTTTTTCAAGGGCTGCGATTTAAGAGGCAAAATTACAAATTACAAGCTAGTTAATTAAACACGGTGGTAAATTAGTCATCCTCTCAAAGCAATATTCATGGGATTCACGCATAATCCTTCCAAATCTCAAAACAAAATCACGTAACAATCCTCCTCCTTCTTCTTCAATGCACTCTTGTGAGAAATTCTTCATCTTTCTTCTTCAACGCACACAAAGGGGCTGAAAAATGCTAAAACTTGGCTCTGATTCGAATGTTGCTTATGAAGATGTAATTTGTTCTTGTATAGATGTGTCGTAGTGCTTTTAGATATATTAACTACATAAGCAAGTCATGAGCAAGAAATTCATACTACATAAGCAATAAGTCTATACTACATAAGCAACGAATATATACTACGTATGCACCACGAATACATTAACTACATAAGCGGTCATAAGCAACAACCCCATATTACATAAGAAAAGCCTATACTACACAAGAACGAATATACACCATGTATGCACCACAATTGCATTAACTACATAAGAAGTCATAAGCAACAACCCCATATTACATAAGCAACAAGCCTATACTACACAAGCAACGAATATACACTATGTATGCACCACAATTGCATTAACTACATAAGCAAGTCATAAGCAACAAACTCATACTACATAAGCAACAAGTCACATACTACATAAGCAACGAATATACACTACGTATGCACCACAAATACATTAACTACATAAGCAAGTCATAAGCAACAAACTCATACTACATAAGCAATAAACCTATACTACATAAGCAACGAATATACACTACACATGCATCACGAGATACATTAACTGCATAAGCAAGTCATAAGCAACAATCCTATACTACATAAGCAACAAATAAATTTTTTTGAAAGCGAAATTTGGAGAGAGAGTGTGCGTGAAAAGTGGGTGAAATAACGTGAAAGAGGGAATGAAATCTTAATAAGCGATTCTAAAGTGCCAAATTACCACCCTACCCTTTTTAATTCTTTGAAACAAAAAAATAAACATAAAAAAGCCCTAAAAACTGGACCACCCAAAATTGTTGATCTATGGTTAGGATGTGTCCCCATGGGACTCCCAAGTAGGAGGACCTATTTGATCCATATCTATATATATATATATATATATATATATATATATATATATATATATTTTAAATTAACGTTTTATCTTATAGAGAAAAAGAAAAGAAAACAAGAAAGATGAAGAATCAGTCTATTATTTAAAGAGAGATTTAAAATTTACAAAAAAAACATAAAAAGATAAAAATTTAGATATTATTAATGGACGTAGAGAGAAAAAGAGTAGAATCATTCTTTTTAAAAAAAGTAATTCAATAAAACTCAATTTCGACTGAGAAAAGAAAAAAGTTCGACGAGATGTTGGAACCGCAAGTAAGGTTTTAGGTTTTTTTTTTTTTTTTTTTTTAAATAACCTTCTCAAATTTTGGTTAATATAGGAAATTATTTAGGGCTTTTTTACTATACGAATCGCTTCCTTGTTTGTTTCTTGTACATTTAGGGTTCGTTTGGGAAAATTGATGGAATTATATAACTAATACTGGATATGTGATGATCGCTATCCTTCATAAGGTTCTTATTGTTTGGGGTTTTGGATTTATTCTGTATTGGATCCAATATAAATAGTCAATATTGGTGTTTGACAACATTGATAATAAGTGACTACAATGAATTTTACCAAATTGCCCCTTTTTTTTAATAACCTAAACAACCTCAGTAATTGCCTCTTCACCTCTTTCATCTCCTACCCTAAACAAACAAAAAAACCCTAGAAATTTCAATTGTTGTAGTTCAAGACCCTGGAGCGAAAATATCTGAACAAGCTACGAAATTGAGGTACGGAGTTGAAACTCCATTTTTTCCCATTGAAATTGTTGTTTGTAGCGTTAAAAACTTAAAGATTTGTTGTTGAGCTCGAAACTGGGTATGTACACATCCATGGCCTGATTCCATATAATAAAAAAAAGTTAACAACCCACAACTACAGGACATGATAGGTAAACACCCAGGTTTTCCATTTGCTAAACAGAGGTGATTCGAATCCCTTTTTTTTGGTCGAAAATTTTGCATAGAAATATATAAATTGAATTCATTGTGCAATGCATTTTTCGGATTAGAAGTTCTTGGTTCCCAAAAAAAACTATTACTTGTTGTAGTTAAATTAATTTTTTTAAGCAATTAGGGTTCATTAAATGCTTGATTATTTTTATTTAATCAGATTTGCAACTTTTTGGAATAATATATGAACACCCCTTTCTTAAATTTTAATTTTTAACGTTTTGTTAACATTGAGCAGATTTAATTCAATTCCTTAAACATGTATGTTTGTTGGTGTTGAACATTAGTTTATCTCCTCAAACTCATTACAACCACTTGACATTTACTCTGTTTCCCTTATTTTTTACTGATTTATAGAGTTCTGATGTGTAGTGGTTTCATCTAGATATTTTATATTGTGGAAACTTAATGTTTCATTTAAAAAACAATGAACTTGGTTTGATGGAACCCCATTATATTGTTGTTACTTATGTTTTTGTGGTTATGTAATTTCTGCCATTGTGTTTGGATAATACATTTTGTTGATTTCTTTTTTTTTTAGTAACAAATAAGATCACAACTCACAAGATGAGCAACCCCAATGGTGAACCATTTTCGGCAAGTAGTTGAGGTTAAGACCGCCAACAATAATGATAGCAATGTATTATGCTATTGCGGCATCTCACTCAGGGTGCAAACATCATGGACGAAGGCAAACCCTGGCAGGCGTTTCATGTCATGTCCTAATGAGAGGGTAAGTCCTTTTAACCATATTGATGCAATTTTGATATATGTATTCATTCTTTAGCAATGTTTAACAAGAATCTATTAATTTGTTAAGCCCAATAAGTGTGGCTACTTTGTGTGGCTTGATCCACAACTTTCGGACTTGGTCCGCCGATATAATCGTTGGTTTAGCGCAAAGTTGAAGATTACGAATGAGAAATTAGCTCGATCAATCGAAATGCGATTGTCTTCTCAAGTTTACCATTGCATCGTGAGCTTTGACAATCCTTTTTGCTAATTGGTTGGTTGTTGTATGGTTAGACTAATCTTTCTCCGACTTGTGCTTTGCAATTGTAAACTATTATATAAGATTTAGATATAACTCATGCTCTTTGTTGTATTTTAATTCCAACATCAGTCAGAACAACAAAATTAAGAATTCCTGAACCTGTAATGTGATGGTAGTCTTGACCATGATAGCTCTGTATTATGATATGTTTATCTGGTACAATATGAGAACTATTGTGTTATGAATTTAAATTATGCGTTCATTCATAATCGTATATCTATGTAATGTTCGTGATTGCATCTTTTCACCTGGAAAAAATAATGTGTTTTATTTTTGTGGCATTTTGTTGAAGAGTCCTGGAAATATTGTAGTGTTTTATTTCCCCTGGAAAAGTTAATCGTATATCTATGTTCAATTTTTTGTACCTGTTAATATGTTGTATGTTGAAAAATTGAATTGGCACTAGAATATTAAAACATTATTTGTTCTAATAACAACCTAGCTTGGTTCACTGTGGGCTCTTAAAAAAAGTTAAAGCAATAATGACTGCTCTGTAATTAATTCCAACACCACTTACACACTCTTTAAATTTTGCACAAGTCAACCCCGTTTAATTGCTGACATTTATTACCCAAAATCTTTGTAGTTTTTTATGTGTTAGATCAAATCACACCTTTAATAAGGGTTCAATCAGTTTTTTTGGGGCTCCAAAAGGATCCTAAAATCAGCCATTTTATTTCTGATCAAATCAGATTATACCTCATTAAAACTGAGTTGTTGAGTAGGTAGTTGCACATTTATAACCATTTCATAATAAGTAAAATAATTACAGACCCTTCTATTATGTATAAATATGAGATGAAAACAATCTACTTTTTTGTATTCAAACTTGAGTTTCTTGTTATTACATTTGCTCTTGTTCTAGCTTTTTCACCATAGTGCTTGAAATGGCTCCAATGTTTGGTCTCATTCAAGCTGATTATATTTATGATCTTGAGTGGGCTCAAAAAGCCGATAAAATCTTTATTGAGATGTTGGTCGGAGAACATGCAACTGGTAATTTTTGTCCTTACCGTACCAACTAATTGGCAATAACAATTGCTATGAATGAGGTTAACAAACAGCTCAACAAGAATTTTACCTTGGAGTACTGTGTGGAGCGTTGCTCTCTACTTGTTAAGCGTCATCGTGCTTTTTTCTGGCTAATTCGGAAGCATGGTATCAAATATGATCCTCTTACCAAACGAATCTATATTCCTGATCTCATTTGGGACGAAATGGTTCAGGTTATTTGTAAATTATATAACATTCGCATTTTCACTTCCTTATTGTTCATGTTTTATTAGCACACTTCTGTTTTATTGGTTCGAATCCGCCATGCATATACATAGGGTTGGTTTTTATAGTTGGCTATTTTCTATTTTACAACTCTAAAACCTGTTTTTATGAAACTGTAACTAAGTTTTCCTTTTTTTTTGGGAACACATATTTAGAAACTGTAAGAAAGTTTTGCCCATAACTATCGTTTTTTGGTTATGTTGAAAAAATGTCATGCATATGTAATGAAATAAAACTTGTTGTATATTTTCTGAGGTGACAGAAAAATGTGTTGAACAGATAGAGAAGTATTATCTGTTTTTGTATTTCACCGCTAATTTAAGTTGTTTTCTTTTGTATGTCCTAATAAAAGTGGGATGACTTTAGCTTGGCGTATCAATACTATGGAGATCCAGAATGGCTGGCATTAAACCAATTGTTCAACATCAACGACGCTCCGTATAAATTCAACAACATTGACACTGTGGATGTTTCATTTGACGAAGGCGATGAAAAAGAAAGGAAAGAAAAAGAAATCATTGAAATTGTGGACGATAGTGCGTCCAAAGAAGACCAAAACAAAAGAACGCTCTATAATATTACTGGCCTTTGCATGAGGCAAATTGAACAATTCTCTGTAATTTTGAGGAGATGAGGAGCCACCACGAAACTCATCCAGATGATATCTAACTCCCCGGTAGGGGGTTAGAAATCCAGGACCGTTTGTGTACCCATTGTCAGCAAGGTAGTAATTACCTGAAATCAACAATATTGTACTTAGGGATATTTACCTTGGAGTAATTATTAATTTATCATTAGGATGGGCTGAAAATAATTGAGGATTAATTTGTTAGAGAGTTCCATACCAGTCGGGACCCTTAAACCACTAGGTCGGCTGATTGCGTCACATAAGACACGACTATCCGCAACTGAACCCTTCCATCCAAACAACACAAAGGTATAATTCATTTCTTGATTACAAACAGCTAATAAGTTGACTGACACATCTCCTTTCATGTTCCTATACCTTGCTTTCTCAGTCAAGGGCACTCGAACATATATTGTCTGGATGGGAGGGTTCAGCTGCAGATAGTCGTGTCTTACGTGACGCAATCAGCCGACCTAGTGGTTTAAGGGTTCCGACTGGTATGGAACTCTCTAACAAATTAATCCTCAATTATTTTTAGCCCATCCTAATGATAAATTAATAATTACTCCAAGGTAAATATCTCTAAGTACAATATTGTTGATTTCAGGTAATTACTACCTTGCTGACAATGGGTACACAAACGGTCCTGGATTTCTAACCCCCTACCGGGGAGTTAGATATCATCTGGATGAGTTTCGTGGTGGCTCCTCATCTCCTCAGAATTACAGAGAATTGTTCAATTTGTGTCATGCAAAGGTCAGGAATATTATAGAGCGTTCTTTTGTTTTGGTCTTCTTTGGACGCACTATCGTCCACGATTTCAATGATTTCTTTTTCTTTCCTTTCTTTTTCATCGCCTTCGTCAAATGAAATATCCACATCGTCAATGTTGTTGAATTTATACGGAGCGTCGTTGATGTTGAACAATTGGTTTAATGCCAGCCATTCTGGATCTCCATAGTATTGATACGCCAAGCTAAAGTCATCCCACTTTTATTTGGACATACAAAAGAAAACAACTTAAATTAGCGGTGAAATACGAAAACAGATAAAACTTCTCTATCTGTTCAACACATTTTTCTGTCACCTCAGAAAATATACAACAAGTTTTATTTCATTACATATGCATGACATTTTTTCAACATAACCAAAAAAAGATAGTTATGGGCAAAACTTTCTTACAGTTTCTAAATATGTGTTCCAAAAAAATAAGGAAAACTTAGTTACAGTTTCATAAAAATAGGTTTAGAGTTGTAAAACAGAAAATAGCCAACTATAAAAACCAGCCCTATGTATATGCATGGCAGATTCGAACCAATAAAATAGAAGTGTGCTAATGAAACATGAACAATAAGGAAGTGAAAATGCGAATGTTATATAATTTACAAATAACCTAAACCATTTCGTCCCAAATGCGATCAGGAGCATAGATTCGGTTGGTAAGAGGATCATATTTGATACCATGCTTCCGAATTAGCCAGGAAAAAGCACGATGACGCTTAGCAAGTAGAGAGCAACGCTCCATACAGTACTCCAAGGCAAAATTCTTGTTGAGTTGTTTGTTAACCTCATTCATAGCAATTGTTATTGCCAATTCGTTGGTACGATAAGGACATAAATTACCAGTTGCATGTTCTCCGACCAACATGTCAATAAAGATTTTATCGGCTTTTTGAGCCCACTCAAGATCATAAATATAATCATCTTGAATGAGACCAAACATTGGAGCCATTTCGATTACTATAGTGAAAAAGTTAGAACAAGAGCAAATGTAATAACAAATGAATCAAGTTTGAATACAAAAAGTAGATTGTTTTCATCTCATATTTATACATAATAGAAGGGCTGTAATTATCTCAGACCTATTGTGAAATGGTTATAAATGTCCAACTACCTACTCAACAACTTAGTTTTAATGAGGTATAATTTGATTTGATCAGAAATAAAATGGCTGATTTCAGGATCCTTTTGGAGCCCCCAAAAAAACTGATTGAACCCTTATTAAAGGTGTGATTTGATCTAACACATAAAAAACTACAAAGATTTTGGGTAATAAATGTCAGCAATTAAACGGGGTTGACTTGTGCAAAATTTAAAGAGTGTGTAAGTGGTGTTGGAATTAATTACAGAGCAGTCATTATTGCTTTAACTTTTTTTAAGAGCCCACAGTGAACCAAGCTAGGTTGTTATTAGAACAAATAATGTTTTAATATTCTAGTGCCAATTCAATTTTTCAACATACAACATATTAACAGGTACAAAAAATTGAACATAGATATACGATTAACTTTTCCAGGGGAAATAAAACACTGCAATATTTCCAGGACTCTTCAACAAAATGCCACAAAAATAAAACACATTATTTTTTCCAGGTGAAAAGATGCAACTGCTGAACATTACATAGATATACGATTATGAATGAACGCATAATTTAAATTCATAACACAATAGTTCTCATATTGGACCAGATAAACATATCATAATACAGAGCTATCATGGTCAAGACTACCATCACATTACAGGTTCAGAAATTCTTAATTTTGTTGTTCTATAGACTGTTGGAATTAAAATACAATAAAGGGCATGAGTTATATCTAAATCTTATATAATAGTTTACAATTGCAAAGCACAAGTCGGGAGAAAGATTAGTCTAACCATACAACAACCAACCAATTAGCAGCAGAAGGATTGTCAAAGCCCACGATGCAATGGTAAACTTGAGAAGACACCGGCATTTCAGTTCAGCCTGAGCTAATTTCTCCTTCGTAATCTTCAACTTTGCAGCTAAACCAGCGATTATATCGGCGGACCGGTCTAAAAGTTGTGGATCAAGCCACACAAAGTAGCCACACTTATTGGGCTTCTTAACAAATTAATAGATTTTTGTTAAACATTGCTAAAGAATGAATACATATATCAAAATTGCATCAATATGGTTAAAAGGACTTACCCCTCTATTAGGACACAACAGGAAACGTCTGCCAGGGTTTGCCTTCGTCCATGATGTTTGTGTAAGTCCAAGCGGCTACGATAATCTAGAGGGGGGGGTGAATAGATTATCTCCATCTTTTCAATTTCGCCCTCTTTTTCAAACCGAATGCTCAAACAAAATAATGAAGGTGCGGAATGTAAACAACACACGCGTCAATTTAAAGAGGTTCAACCCACACAGGGCCTAATCCTCTACCACCCCAAAGATATCCAGGGATGGATTTGAAAAGAAAAAGAATTTTATTAATTACCAAAATTAATACAAATTCAACTTACAACACCTTGAAGAGCACCACACTCTTCTTCAACACCACCTTTGGAGATTACCACAATCTCCTTGAAGATTACCACAATCTCCAACGGCACCTTGCGAAGATTACCACAATCTTCACCCTTGAAGAGCACCACACTCTTCAACACCTCAACAAGAAGATTACCACAATCTTCTCACACCTAACACCTAGTTCACCCAAGTGTGTTCTTACCACAAGAACACTCACAAGGATATCTTGTGTTCGAATGACGACCACAAATTCAAGATTACAACTCGATAATTGATAATACAATAGAGTGCAAGTGTAATCAAGAATAGCCTAGACCTCAAAGATGTGAAAGTGATAAGCTAGGCAATTTTACAACAAGAATAATGACAATGAAAGACCAAGTGTTTGCTTGAAGTGTATCTTGTTGTGTTGTATCTCAATTGTTGTGTTGGTTGCTCCAAAACTTCCTCTATTTATAGGAGATGATTGATCAAGCATAGGCTCCTCTTGGGGATTGAAAATCTACAGAAAAATACAATTAAAATCAAGAATATAGCTGTTAGAAATCAATCCCACAATTTAAGGAAAGTTTGTCTCACGTCAAACGGTCGAGAAATTTCTTTGTCAAAACATAGGGCGGCCGTCGCACGTAAATAGACGTTGGAAAAAGTACACAAAATAACACAGGCGGCACGGCCGACGTCTACCTCGGCCGGCCGACCATCACCCCAACCGGTCCCCTCATGGATTTTGCAAGGATTAAACGCTCGCATTTCGAAACACACTTGCAGTGCGGTCGGCCGACTGGCGGACGGCCGACCGACGGCCGACGCCCGAGCGGCCGGTCGACCGCTCTTTTTTCTTCCGTCTCATTTTCTGTTTCTCGAACACATCTTCAGTACGGGTTGCCTATAGGGCGACCGGTCGACCACGAGACAAAATATTGTCCAAATTTTGTCGAAAATAAAACTCAAGAAATACTCCGAAAATTTAGTAAAAACATTTTAAACCGATCGGAAGTATTAGGACAATCATTTAGAAACAACGTTTGAGAGTAAAAAACCAATAACGTAAAATCATTAAAAGCGTTGTCCAATTTAGACTAAAATAAACTTTGAGAAAATACTAGGAAAATATTAAAATCATTTTAAATCATTTAGGAGTATTTGGACAACCTTTAAAAACATTGTTTTGGTGATAAAATAAAATCATCAAAATTAAGATAAAAACATGTATCAAACAATCTCCCCTTTTTGATGATTACAAACCAAAACAATTTTATCCCAAACTAAGAGAGCAATTTTAGAAATGATTTTCGGTAAAAGCTTTTGACCGTTTGGAAGCAACCAAAATTTCCAAAAATATTAAAGCAACCAAGTAGGGAGTAAATATTTTCAAAAATAAGCTCAAGCTCCCCTATCAACAAGCATATCAAGAAAAATGTAAAAGCAATTATCCATAAGCTAAAAACTTAAGCTTTTAAAATTTGCTCAAGAGCTTATAAGCTCCCCCTGTCACAAAACAACATTAAACAATAATATAGGTCCATCAAGCAACAAATGGACTAACAATAAATCACAACTTATGGCTTTTATGAGCCATAGCTTATAGCTTTTATGACAAGCTTTAATTAGCTTCTTTGAGCTAACGAGCCAATTTCCTGTTTCTCCCCCTTTGGAATCATCAAAAAGAATGTTAGGATGATAGAAACATCATAGAAGTATATCAAAGTGCGCCAAAGAAATGGTTTATCAACCATTGAGCAATTTAGGTTTAAAAATCAAGGAAAATGGGAGAAATGTATCATGAAAAGTTCATACGCTCGTTTTGTTTCTCAAAACATGATCTCAATGAGTATTGGGGACTTTTTGAAGCGAGAGAATCATGTAGAAGTTGAAATTTTCATTGCGACATTTTAACAAACACCTGTGTGTGTGAAAAATAGAAGAGGTTGTATATAACCTTTGTAAATGGTTCAAGCCAAAAAAAATTTCATATCATTAATCAACCTCATTTCAAAGCTCAATCATATGCACCATATGCAATAAATTGTTCATCAATAAAGAAGCTCAAAGTAGATTCTCAAGGGTTCAACCCAATTGAGATAAGCTAAGAATGATCAAGGCATTACAAATGCCAAAAATTAGAGCAACCATCAAGTAATAAGTCATGCTTTCAACAATACATGTATCAAAAGTCCCAACATATTCAACTAAGCATAACAAAGCAATAAAAGAAGCACTTTTACCATCAAGCACTTCATACCAATGATCAAACAATGCTTTAGAGTATTTTTACCATCAAATACTCCATCAAAAATCATGATCATCCACAAGTCATTATCAACTTGCAATATTAACCCTTTTAAGAAAAACAAGCAAATATCATTAGTACAAATGAGTTTTACAAAAATTCATCAAAATACAAAACATCATTAATGAAAATGCTAGAAAGTAAAGGGGGTGGAGTAACATCATTCCTCATCCGAGGAGAAGCAAGATCCGGGAATAAAGTCCTTGATGAATTTCTTTAACTTGCCGATAGACTTTTGCATTTTAGAGGTCTTTTGCTCCAAAGCCTCATACCTCGTCTCATGAAAAGCCCTCATCTCATCAAATTCGGCTTGAGTATACCTCCTAGGCGGTTGAGCACCGGTATTACCCTCCGGATTGCTCGGTTCGCCTTCTTCCACCAATCTTGCGGCCGGCGTCATCAAAGATGTCATTAGGATCGGGAGACTCTTGACCTCTTCCTCTTGCCATTTTGGTTGGTCGGATGTCCATATTCTTGCGCATCGTGACTATTTGGGAGATATTGTCAATGTCGAAGTCATTTTGAAAAACTTCCGAGTTAAACTCCGACGAAGGAAGTCCCGATTGAATAAGAAGTTTACAAATCCAATTTCCCATAACCAACTTCTTATTACCTCGAGTAATGGACTCGATTAGGCATTGAATAAGTATGGCACCAAAGTTAAGTGGTTCCTCCTAGCAATCTTATAAGTCAAAAATAATCCATATTGCTAGGCATCTTTCCCGACTTACCACAAATGCAATATCGACAATGACCGATAAAATGCGATGCTCAAGTGTCATTGCCAACAAAGAATACTTAGGCCATACTCCCAAATACGTCTTGACTTCTTTCATTGATACCCCCAACATTTCATCATTCCAAGTCCCGCAAGAGAAATAATCCCAACCACCTTCTCTAACATGTAAAAGCCGGCAAATATCATTGGGAGTCCATCTAAAATGACGACCCTTTATAAGTGAATTAACGGCAATCGGCTTTCTATCATTATCATATTGCACCCACATATTAGCATAAAAATGTTGGATAATATCATCATCATACAACACATAAGCATGCTCCCATAAATACATCCAACCTTGCTCCTCAAAAATCCTCTAATCGTAGGATACTCATTCGCAAAAAGAACTAAAACGACACATTTTAGTCCTCGCAATAGATTTACCTTTCATCCCCGTATCCTCATAGTACCATTCCGCATACTTATTGATGAAATTAATAGCATTGCGGGAATTAGGAGCTTGAGTAACAAAAGATTTTTTTACCTTTCGCCCAACGGCAATTTTCGAGCGAAATTGTTCCGCGGAGCTCGGTGATTTGGGCCCGAGAGAGAATGGGATTTTGAACATCATCACCTTCTTGAGCCACGTTTCTTTGAGCGGCTCGAATATCCCTTTGTTCGGCTTCTTCTTGCCGATTTCTTGACGAACCATCTCCGTCCTTCTACGCTTGGAGATGGGATTTCGACCGGTGGAATTCTTTGGAGGTGCCATATGTGAAAGATTCTGGGCGACCGGTCGAGGTGGGGTGCGACCGGTCGAGGTGCAGGGCGACCGGTCGCCCCTGCTGTGACCGTCCCAGGTGTTTTTTTCTTTCTCCCAGAGTTTTCCAAAATTCGATTTTTCACCCCAAAAGTTTTTAAAACTTTGCAAAAATATAAGTTTGGACTATATCCAACAAATATGGGTTTTGGAAAACATATAAACTATAAAATCGAGATTAATCACGTAGTGCCTTTTAAGAGAAAATATTTGCAAGATCAATTAGAGGCACTAAAGAGGTCAAAATGAAATATCTTGAAAGATATGTGCATAAGCATAAAATCGAGTTTATAAGAGTAAGAATAACACAAGTAAACGTACCTCGATAATTTATGCCTTTCTTGACAAATAATGACATAAGTGGCCATTTGTGAAAATATGTAAATCATACACAATACTTAAAACATATCTAGCACAAATTATAATGATAAAAGTGTAGGCTAAGAGATATCACATGTAAGCTCATGCCATAAAAATCCATAAAGAATGATAACACACTTTAGTCAAAAAAATGCACAAGAGTTTTAAAAAAAAGATCATATAAGGTCTTCTTATTAAAAAAAATTTTAAAAGCACAAGTATATATTGAAGACCTTAATTAAAAAAAATATTTGAAAACTCATTTTGCAATTAAGACACAAATAAGAGCATGCATAAAAACAAAATAAAATGCATATTTAAATAGGGAGATACGAGTTACCAATTACGCCATTTCCATGGGTTGTGCCGTTCCCATTGTTGATGATGATATCTTCCCATTTGGAAGTCACTTTGTTGATGATGACTTCCTTGATTACTCCATTTCCAAGGTTTGTTACCTTCCCATGGTTGATGGTTTCTTCTTCCTTGAAAATCATCTTGTTGATGATGTCTTTGCCATTTCCAAGGATTGTGTTCTTCCCGTTTTTGATTATACGCTCTTCTTGAAATTTGCTTTGTTGAGAGTAGTTCCTTCTTTGATCAAATGAAACGCGTTCATTTGATGTTTTCTTGGTGGCATGAATTTTCTCCGATTTTTGCTTTGCCGGGTACCTAATAGTGCATTGTTTTGTGGTACCCTCATGTGTTTGGGTCCTTTAAGATTAGCTTTGAGACTTTTAGGTCTCCAACAATATTTAGAGCTATTTCTAGCCCGACAAGAATTTTTGTATGACCCTTTTGCCACAATAAAAACAAGTAGTAATTTAGAAGCATAATGACCAATATGCATATTGACTTGATCCTTTTTCATATGATTAACAACATTAGGCTTATGATCAAGTCCTTTATCACAATTATGAATATCAACAATATAGGACATTTTATTGGTACTCAAGTTGGATTTTAATAAATCCTTTTTCATGCAATCAATATTCTCAACAAGAGTACTATTTTCTTTTTCAAGGTTTCTAACCTTGTCAAGTGTAGTGGTGTGAGCACATGATAGTGATTCATAAGAAGTAAATAAACTATCCTTATCATTTTTCAAAATATTGAATTCCTTTTTCAAATTTTTGTATTTAACAAGTAGACTTTGGAATTCATTTTGAAGTTCATCATAATCATTTTGCAAATCACTATAATCATTTTGAATAACAATATCATAAGAAGTAGAGGGTTTAAGACATACCTCATTATCTTCATTGATGTCCATAAAACAATGTTCAACTTCTTCATAATTGGAAGTTGTAGGAGGCTTATTCCTTAGATTTGAGCTTGTATGATCTTGAGAAGTAGATGCTTTTGTTTGACTCCTTTCATTTGCAAATACTCCATAGATGGCTTCTAATTTTTGCCATACTCCATGTGCCGACTTTATTCCTATAATATGTTCATATTCTAAATTAGTAAATGAACAATACAAAATATTTAAAGCCTTACCGTTTAAGGAGATGATTTTCTTTTCTTCATCATTGAGCTTTTTGAAGCCTTTTGAGGTGTATGGTGAATCTTTCGTCGGAATGGATTCTCCATTAATGACGGTGTTCCAAATGTCGAACCCGCAACCTTGTAGATAGCATTCCATTCTTTCTTTCCAAAAATTAAAATTCTTGGAATCAAATAGTGGTGGCTTGGTGGTGGAGGTGCGGATAGATGAGCTTCGTTCGTAGCCGTTGATCGTTTCTCTTCACTCGCGATGTGAAACGAGCTTGCCAAAGAGTTTGGCTCGATACCACTTGTAAGTCAGCGGCTACGATAATCTAGAGGGGGGGTGAATAGATTATCTCCATCTTTTCAATTTCGCCCTCTTTTTCAAACCGAATGCTCAAACAAAATAATGAAGGTGCGGAATGTAAACAACACACGTCAATTTAAAGAGGTTCAACCCACCTAGGGCCTAATCCTCTACCACCCCAAAGATATCAGGGATGGATTTGAAAAGAAAAGAATTTTATTAATTACCAAAATTAATACAAATTCAACTTACAACACCTTGAAGAGCACCACACTCTTCTTCAACACCACCTTTGGAGATTACCACAATCTCCTTGAAGATTACCACAATCTCCAACGGCACCTTGCGAAGATTACCACAATCTTCACCCTTGAAGAGCACCACACTCTTCAACACCTCAACAAGAAGATTACCACAATCTTCTCACACCTAACACCTAGTTCACCCAAGTGTGTTCTTACCACAAGAACACTCACAAGGATATCTTGTGTTCGAATGACGACCACAAATTCAAGATTACAACTCGATAATTGATAATACAATAGAGTGCAAGTGTAATCAAGAATAGCCTAGACCTCAAAGATGTGAAAGTGATAAGCTAGGCAATTTTACAACAAGAATAATGACAATGAAAGACCAAGTGTTTGCTTGAAGTGTATCTTGTTGTGTTGTATCTCAATTGTTGCGTTGGTTGCTCCAAAACTTCCTCTATTTATAGGAGATGATTGATCAAGCATAGGCTCCTCTTGGGGATTGAAAATCTACGAGAAAAATACAATTAAAATCAAGAATATAGCTGTTAGAAATCAATCCCACAATTTAAGGAAAGTTTGTCTTTGTCAAACGTGAGAAATTTGTCATTCAAAACATGAGGCGACGTCGGTCGCATTTAAATAGACGTTGGAAAAAGTACACAAAGAAAATAACACGGGCGGCCGGCCGACGTCTACCTCGACCGGTCGACCATCACCCCAACCGGTCCCCCTCATGGATTTTGCAAGGATTAAACGTTCTGTTTCGAAACACACTTGCAGGTACCGGTCGACAGGCGACGGTCGACCGACGGTCGACGCCCAGGGCGACCGGTCGACCGCTCTTTTTCTTCCGTCTCATTTTCATTTCGAACACATCTTGTGCACGGGTTGCCCTATAGGGGCGGCCGTCGACCACGAGACGTAAATATTGTCCAAATTTTGTCGAAAATAAAACTCAAGAAATACTCCGAAAATTTAGTAAAAACATTTTAAACCGATCGGAAGTATTAGGACAATCATTTAGAAACAACGTTTGAGAGTAAAAAACCAATAACGTAAAATCATTAAAAGCGTTGTCCAATTTAGACTAAAATAAACTTTGAGAAAATACTCCGGAAAATATTAAAATCATTTTAAATCATTTAGGAGTATTTGGACAACCTTTAAAAACATTGTTTTGGTGATAAAATAAAATCATCAAAATTAAGATAAAAACATGTATCAAACAGTTTGAACCCTGAGTGAGATGCCGCAATAGCATAATACATTGCTATCATTATTGTTGGCCCGGTGCCGGAAGCTTGAACTACTTGCCGTAGAAAATGGTTCACCATTGGGGTTGCTCATCTTGTAAGTTGTGATCTTATTTGTTACTAAAAAAAACAGTAAATCAACAAAATGTATTATCCAAACACAATGACAGAAATTACATAACCACAAAAACATAAGTAACAACAATATAATGTGGTTCCATCAAACCAAGTTCATTGTTTTTTAAATGAAACATTAAGTTTCCACAATATAAAATATCTAGATGAAACCACTACAAATCAGAACTCTATAAATCAATAAAAAATAAGGGAAACAGAGTAAATGTCAAGTGGTTGTAATGAGTTTGAGGAGATAAACTAATGTTCAACACCAACAAACATACATGTTTAAGGAATTGAATTAAATCTACCCAATGTTAACATAACATTAAAACTTAAAATTTAAGAAAAGGGTGTTCATATATTGTTCCAGAAAGTTGCAAATCTGATTAAATAAAAACAATCAAGCATTTACTGAATCCTATTTGCTTAAAAATTAATTTAATCGCAACAAGTAATAGTTTTTTTGGGAACCAAGAACTTCTAATCCGAAAAATACATTGCACAAGGAATTCAATTTATATATTTCTATAACAAAATTTTCGACCAAAAAAAGAGGTCCGAATCACCTCTGTTCATCAAATGGGAAACCTGGGTGTTTACCTATCATGTCCTCTAATTGTAGGTTGTTAACGTTTTTTTATTATATGGAATCAGACCATGGATGTGTACATACTCAGATTTCGAGCTCAACAACAAATCTTTAAGTTTTCTAACGCATACAAACAACAATTTCAATGGGAAAAAATGGAGTTTCGAACTGTACCTCAATTTCGTGTAGCTTGGTTCAGGATATTTTCGCTCGAGGGTCTTCGAATGGCGCTGAACTAAAATTTCTAGGGTTTTTTGTTTGTTTAGGGTAGGAGATGAAAGAGGTGAAGAGGCAATTCTGAGGTTGTTTAGGTTACTAAAAAAGAAGGGGCAATTTGGTAAAATCCATTGTAGTCACTTATTATCAATGTTATCAAACACCAATATTGACTATTTATATTGGATCCAATACAGAATAAATCCAACACCCCAAACAATAAGAACCTTATGAAGGATAGTGATAAATAATGAAATCATCACATATCCAGTATTAGTTATATAATCACATCAATTTTCCCAAACGAGCCCTAAGGGGCGAAATGGGTATAATAAAATGACTTTTGAGGGCATAAAAGTCATTTCAGCGGGTGGAACAAGGTTGGACAAAATAATACCACCTCAGAAGTGGGTTCCAGAATCAATTAAAATTGGGAATATTTCATGGCCCATCCTTTCCAACCGGGCCATTATCATTGATGCCAAATGGGTTGATGGGCTGATAAGGATATTATCAGCTCCAATCAATAACCCACGAGCCCTTAAGTGACTAACTATATTTCTTCCACAAAAAAATGTAACGAACAATATATAATTACTAACAGTTCCAAACTAAAATAAACAGACTTTTTTTAATAAATAACTTTACCAATTTGAATTTACGAAAAAAAAAGAACTTTACCGATTTGAAAACTTTATTATAAAATAAATATAATATTTTATCGAACTTTTTTCCGAACTATCCCCACATAACACGAGTAGGGTAGGGTGACAATTCTTGACACGAACAACACGACACGAAAATGATACGAAATAATAGGTTAGTGTTTAGCTTTATCGTGTTCATGTCCTTATCGTGTCGATCAATAAGGACACAAAAATTTTGTGTCTTGTTCATGTAAACACGATAAGGACACAAACACAATAGTGACACGATAGTGATACCATAATGACACGTTTAGCAGTTAGTGACACGATAACCTGATATTTTGTATATTTGCATCGTGTAATATCGTATAATTTGCTACTGTATATTAACATGTAAATCAATTTCTTTTTGTTTTTGACTTATTGTGTCGTGTCTTATTGACACTATAATTTCCGTGTTTGTGGTCGGAGCAAATCCGTATTGTATCGTGTTCGTGTTTGACCTTATTGTATCGTGTCGTGTCGTTCGGTACGAAACATGACACGATTACCTAACTTGCCACTCTAAACACGAAAAGTAGATATTCGTCGTATAACATATTTAATTCAAAATCTATGGCAGAACCTATAAAAGACTAAAAATTAGGTATGGAAACTTGTGCATCGGATTATGCCATGTCGAACATATGCTTAACAAAAAACGTGGTACCCTAACCACCATATTCTGACAATCTGTTTGGAGAACTTTTAATTACGGGTGTCAAATCTTGTAATCTTATTATGTTTCATGTTGCATGATACCAGACGACATAATAAGTTCAGACATGAATACAATACGAACATAAACACGAACTCACAATTTTATCATGTCGGCACGATATAACACGATAAGTCGAAAAATTACAGGTACATGAGGTTTTTATTTCATTTTATTATGATATTTATATTTATTCTATTTTTCCTTACTCTAGATCAATTGAAGATTGAAAATACTCTTAGGTTGCATATGGATAACATTATTTGGATTTGGGAGAATGATTTTAAATGACTACATTTAGGATGAATTTGAAGTCCTCCAAAATAGCTCCAAAAAAGCTTCCAAGAATTTGAAATCCAATATTATAGAATGAATGATGGATCTGGAGCTAAGGATTAGACTACGTATGATGATTGACTATATTCCAAATTCAATAAATTTGACATCTTTCTCAACAAATCGTCCCTTAAATTTAAATCTTTTTCATCATACACGGATGCACAACCCCCATTAAGGGGGCACATGCCCCCGTACCGTTTTTTTTTTTTGAAACCTATTAATTAAGATAAAAAAAACAACTCATGCTTCCATTAACTTTTTTTTGTGTAATTTATAATTATACCTATTTTATTTTTGATGTAATTTATAATTGTATTTGTTTTGTGAGTAGGTTTCTTATGAGATGGTTACAACGTGCGACGAAAATAAATAGTAATATTTTTTAATGTAAAACATAATAATATTAATGTAAAAACTAATACAAATCATGTACAACTAGACTAGAAAAGTATATTCAGACATAGTAACATTTTTACCCTAAAATATTACTTTTTATACATCAAAGTATTACATTTTTTTTTGTTGCATAGTACGACCGTGTTACACAAGTTTTTGTCTTGTTTTGTACCCCCCTTGTGAAATATTTCTGGATCCGTCCCTGTGTTTTCATCCAAATGTAATGTTATTAAAAATCTTGTGGACATAAGTCAAGTTCTTGTCCAATATCTACGTTCTTTGGCTAATTGCAAAATATGCCCTCGTGAACTATTGGGTGGTGGCAAAATAGACAAGAACTTATTCAACTTGCAATTTAGGACAATAATTTTTAATAAATGGCGATTTAGGACTAAATTGGCCGATTTCAAAAATTCCCAGAATCGATTCTCAATTTGGGAATTTCATTTTTTCGATCCAAATTGCTAACTAAACATATGACCTAGAAAATTCACAATGACTCGGATGAAAAAAAAGAAAGCATAAATAAAACTACCCACCCTCTCAAAGAAAATCGAGCCCCACATAAGTTGGAGAAAACCCAGAAAATTGAATCTCTGCTTCTTTTTTTGACCAAGTCATCGTGAATTTGCTAGGTCATATATTCAACTAGCAATTGAGACCGAAAAAAATGAAATCCCCAAATTGATAATCGATTTCGGGAGAAATTTTAATTCGGCGGCCATTTTAGTCCTCAATCGCCATTTTTAAAAATTATTGTCCTAAATTACAAGTTGAAAAAGTTATTATCATGTTTTACCACCACCCAATAATTACAGGGCATATTTTGCAATTTAGCCACGTTTGTTATATATAATATAGGAAAAGTAAGATATTAAGACACATGTCAACTTGTTGAGAAAGTAACTTGTTAAGAAATTATTATTTATTAGTAAAGGACATCTTCAATTATAAGTTATGTATCGGTCAACAAAATATCCACTCACTCTAATGAAAAAATCACGAAGTTTCACTTTTCATGTTAAAACCTAATATTTATGATAAATTAGTTACAAGTATGAACAGAATAAAATAAACATTTACATCTAAGAAAGAAAAATAACCCTCAAAGAATATTATGTAGGAAAAAAAATGTTCGAAAAAGAATAGAAGAAGCTTGCAACAGATAAAACGACATGAATAATTATTAATAATATAATATTTTTGGTTCAGTAATTAGCAATGTCCCTTGAATCGCTTTTAAGCCGCAATATTTTTCGGTTTTCCCTTAGGATTCGTTTGCTTTTTCTGATGGGATTGGATAAGATATTAGTATTAAGTGTGATAATACTGTTCATTGATTATATAGTTGTTGATTATTTTGTGTTTGAGATTTGATATTATTTTGTGAGGTTTTAACTTTTTTATTCATTTCTTTGTTTGACATTATTGAAAATATGGATTATTGTTTTAAGTGTCCAACTTACCCCTGGAATGTTTTGTAATGAGTAATGTAGTAGAACACCTTCACTAGTGTGGATTGGTATAGAACATTTCTCAATCGCACCATTTCTTCTCAATCGATCATTTGATGCATTAATCAAGGCTTTGATTAGGTTTTGTTCTTTGGAAAATACATTACCAACAAAAAGTACCCGACCAGGAGAGGTGGGCATTGAAAGAAATCATATTTTTGGACTTATTGAATAGTCAATGCTTACTATTTGTCAATATTGAAAAATTATTTGGACATTATTCAGTACGCCAATAATATAGAATGAAGGCATTTTTGTTTTGAAAGTAGAACATAAACACATGAAAGAGACTGTTGGGGGAGCTAGGTGCATTACTTTCGCATTCACGACCTCAAACTGGGGCTTGATAGCAATTAAAAAAGTTATAGTTCTTGTAATTATTCAAATAAACGAGGGGACTAGGTGTTAGAAAAATATTTTTATTTTTGATTTTGATGATTTCACATAAATGAGTTTTTATACTAAAACAATATCCCCAAATGTTGTCCAAATACTTCAAAACATATTAATTGATTTGCACGCATATTTAGTGTATTTTACTTGGTTTCCTTAGAAGGGCATGATACTGCGTATTCTTGTAACTTTTTACAAGAAACAAAGCTTAAATAGAAAGATATTAGTTGGAAGGCCGGACAAGATCGGTGAGTGCGAAGAGAAGATCGAAGACACGAAGAAAACGGACAAAAGCAAGTCACACGATCAGCCTGTGTGGTGTCACACGACCGTGTGGGTTACCGTGTGAAGATTACACGACCATGTGAAGTGTTCGGGCGAAAACAGAGACAGAGACGTGTTACACGATCGGACTGTGTGGGGCCACACGATCGTGTGGATGACCGTGTGAAATGATGCGGACCATGCGACTCGTTTTTGATAGATTTTGTTGTCCTTTTTCCGTCAGAACTCTACAAGTGATCTCTCTAAGCACCTATATAAAAGGACCAAGACCTTGCACGAAAATAGAAGTCATTACATCCGAAAATACAATACAATACAACAGATTACACAAATCAAAGGTCTTCTGAGAGAGAAGGGCTAGGTTACGAAGAATACCACAATGCCTTTCACATCTACGAAAGCGCAAGAGTTTCGAAGGCTTGGAAGGAGGATCCATCCTGACAAGAAGAAGTTTTCTTTCTTAGTTTAGATCTCTTGTTTGTACTTAAACAGTGTTAGACTATTTGATTTCAACTTTGTCTATGAATCTGTTATCAAATATGTTGGGCTAATCTTTCTGATCCTAGGGCATAATCAAAATTATGGATTCATGTTAAATCTTGATTGATGTTTTCTTAATTGATTTATGTGTTCAATTTTATGAATTCGAGTGCTTATTTTCTTGTAGATTATTTGGCTAATAATTTGCATGTCGTATTTGTTAGTCCATAGTTCGAGAGATGAGTTCTAAAAAAGACGAAAATCGAATTCAGACATAAACAGGGTAATGCATCAGGAGACTACATCTGATTCAAAGATCTGTTTGGAGTTTATAATATTTGTGATGAATGGAGAGACCTCAATTATTATTCATCTACTGTTTATGCGCCACCCGGGAGGGAGAATAAACTAATTTAGGAATTGAACTCATAGAAACACATGAATTAGTTTTCACAAACATTGATTGGATGTAATATTGAAGAAGAATGTTGAGATTATGTGCCTGAGGTTGCTTTCGTATTTGTTGTGAAGACTTGTGGAGATCGAGTTTTTACAAATTTATTTCTTTTAATTTTATTTTTTCGATTATTCATTCAAACTTGTGAATTTCGGTCGCTTCAATAAAATTGGAATACGTTGTTATTATAGTCTAAGTGTTTCTTATTCATCCCTGAGGAATACGACATTGCTTGCCATTATCCTATAAACTACACTGTACACTTGCAGTAGCGCGATCAAATTTTTGGCGCCGTTGCCAGGGATTGAAAGATTCAACTTAGATATAGTAATAAGTAGTTCAATCTTAATTGAAGCAAAATTTTGTAAATATTTTTTTATTTTTTCTTTTTTTCTTTTTATTGTTTTTGTAAATATTTTTTTCTTCTTATTTTTTATTTTTTTTATTAATGTAAATAAACTTTATTGCTTTGGTTCTAACATTATTTTTGTTAAGTGCATATAGTGCATGATCACGCATTCCAGATCTACCCAGCCAATACCCATTGATTTGGAAATCGAGAAGACAACGAAACAACTAAGGAAAAGATCTAAAGCAATGGTGGATGAGAATAATCAGAATGGCGTGAATAACATGAACAATGATGAACACTCAGCTAGGGTGGATTGACATGACCGAATTGTGAAAAGGCCCGCGAGAAGGACAGTTAGGGACTACTTCCGGTGCTTTAAGTTAGCCTAACTTATGGGGGTGTGGCCCATCTACCGATCAATGCAAACAACTTTGAACTAAAACCAGCATTGATCAAGATGGTTTCACGCATTAATCGGTTTGGGGGAAGAGCGTTGAAGATCCAAACACGCATCCCGCGCAATATTTGGAAATATGCGATACAATCAAGATGAATGGTGTTTCTAAAGACATCATTCGATGTCGTCTTTTCGCATTCTCTCTACGCGATAAAGCTAAGGGATGGTTATGCTCTTTGACATCACCCGCTGTAGATTGGGATGAACTAAGTCAGTGATTCTTAGCCAAATACTTTCCCCCCAGTAAGACGTTGCAGTTGAAATCTGAATCGCCCAATTTAGGCAGTTAGATTCAGAGCCATTGTATGAGGCATGGGATAGATTCAGAGAGTTGTTGAGGAAGTGCCCTCAACATGGGTATCCCAATTACCAACAGGTTCAGTATTTTTATAATGATTTAAGTGACAACACGAGAACTATTATAGATGTCGCATCTGGAGGTGCACTGCTAGGGAAATATCTAGAAGAGGCAGTAGAATTATTAGAGGAGATGGCAAATAATAGTTACTAGTGGCCATCCGAGAGATCCAATGTCTGACGTGTGGCAGAGGTTCAGGATGAGAAAGTTGCCATGCTCACTGAACAAGTATCCGTGTTGAACATGAAACTGGATACGATTCATCAAGTGACTCCTAGAGATCCCGCAGTTGTTGAAGAAGAAGCTAATTTTGTGGGTCAATAGAGAAACTTCAACAACAACTAAATAAATAATCAGACACCCAATTACTATCATCCGAGGATGCGAAACCATGAGAACTTTTCATATGCGAATAATAAAAATATTTTGCAACCACCTCGGGGATTTAATGTGGGTAATCAAGGCAGAGCGTAGTTAAGTGATAAGAAAGCATCTGTGGAGGAGATGTTATCCTCGTTTATCGGAGAAACTAGAGCAAGACTGAATAAGGATGAAGCGAAGTAGACATTATTGAGGAACAAGTCACTCAGTTGAACACAAACGTGAATGCATGACTGAAATCTTCAGAAACACAAGTAGCCCAGATCGCTACGGCAGTGGGAGGCCAACATCAAAAAGACGAATTCCCAAGCGATACTGAGATTAATCCGAGGGAACAGTACAACACCATTCGTCTAATGGATGGTACAATATATGAGGGCTCAAAGATTTGAACTGACACAATTCAACGACAGTGAAAATAGAAATATGAAGTCTGGTTGAAGACGTAAAACTTAGCGTTTTATGGGAGGAAACCAAAATTATTTCTTATTTTCATTTATTTCGTTTCGATTGCCTTAATTTTTATTTCATTTTAATTCAATTTTTAATTTTAGTACTAACTTAATTTTTAGTTTTATTTGCTTTTGTGAGTTGTTGTGTTGGAGGCATCATGGTAAACTCCGGGTTTTCTAAAAAAAATGAAAAATATGTCACACGACCGTGTGAACCCAGCCACACGGATCGTGCGACCAGAATATAGAGGCAAGTCACACGGTCGGGTTGTGTGACATCCACACGGTCGGTGGGAGTGTGGAGTAAAAAGAGAGCAAAGCGGCCCAGGCGACACGGCCGGCCATGTGAGCTCGCAGGGTGTGCGACCATCGAAATTTCACCCATTTCAAACCTCAAACACTCAATTTCTATCACACTGAGTATTTACAGAGGTTTGATGCTATCACCCAACAACATCAGTACATGTACGAAATGATGTCTCGTATGGATCAGTGACACATTTCACAAGGCCACTACCCTCCACCTCCACCACCACAATAATTTGGTAAGTACTTTTTACGCATTTCGCTTTCTTTTGATAATTTCCTCATATGCTGGGACGAAGCATATTTAGAGTTTGGGGGAGGGGTTTCAAGAATGCGTAAATTAGATCTTTGTTTGCATTTTGCATTGCATTTAGGATTGCATGTAGAGCATAAAATTCGCAAAAAAATCGATTTTTTTGTTTTTGTTTTAGCATATTATCGCTTTAGCACGTTTAATCACTTTAGTGTGATTTCAAGAATTCAAAAAAGTACAAAAAGCTTCCGTATGATTTTACTATGAGCATTTGATTTTATGAGATGAAATATTTTTGTGAATAATGTGATGAATAGTTGAGAAGATGTCTTTTACTTGTTTGACATTAGTTAAGAAAATTGGTATTTGAGCATGTTGTGAAAAATAAGCTGTGAGTTTTTGTGCCTATAACTGCTTTTATATTTGCAGTCTTATTTTTTCTTGAGTGTGTCATTCATGATTGTTAGAATTCCAGAACTTGCTTTGGTATCTTCATTGAAGCCATGTGTGTGTGCAATTTTTGAAAATGATTTAAGGTCATTTTTGTTTTTGCCTACTTAGCCTAAAAAGCCTACTTATGAGCTCATGATTCCCTAGTTAGCCACTTTGAGCCTTAACTTTTTATTGTTAGCCATATTTTGATCTTTAAAATTAAAAGATTATTTTTAACCTAAAATTACTTGAGTTTATAGAAGATGAATATTTTGGGGGAGATGTGGTGAAATTGTAAAAAAGAGAGAAAGTTAGCAAAAGAATGAGGGATGAACAATGAATAGGGTGAATGAAAGAATAATGAAGCTCGAAAAAGAAGAAAAATCTCTCGAAAAAAAAAGAAAAAAATTGAGTAAAATAAAGAAAAGAAAAGAAAATTTCTGAAAATTTCGAGAAATTGAAAGCATGAGGCTAAAGAAAAAAAAAAACAAAAATCCTAAGAATTGAAAAGGAGAAAAAGGGTGGAGTTGAATTGAAAAAGAAAATATATTGAAAAATCATTTTCTAGATGAAATTTGATTGGTGAGTTGCAAGTCTGTGTACTTAAATTCTATTTGCTCAAGTCAAGTCACTTAATCCAAATTTTTCCTATCCTTACCAAAGAGCCTACATTACAACCAAATGAAAAGTCCTTTTTCATTAATTCTTAAGTTGTGCACACTAAAGTGGAGAGATGTTAGACGATTTGCAAGCCTATGGTAGTTCTACATTCATTGAATTGATTTGAGTGCATACACTTTATACACTTTGAGAGACGAGTGGTACACTACTTACTTGAGTCGCGATGTCAAGTAACCGAGAGAGTATTGATTATGCCGAACTTGTGATTGATGATTTATTAATAATAAGTTGCATGGTTTACTTGAATATGAAGTCGAATGAGATTGAATGTTTATAGTGTTCTTGTGTGTTTTTTGTACTCCTTGATTTTATTTTTCTAAAATTTACTCGAGAACGAGCAATGATTTAAGTTTGAGGGATTTTAATATGTGTAAAATATACGTACATTTAAGGGCTTATTTGTTATATAATTGGTGCATTTGTACGCATATTTAGTGTATTTTACTTTGTTTCTTTAGAAGGGCATGATACTGCGTGTTCTTGTAACTTTTTATAGGAAACAGAGCTTAAATGGAAATATATTAGTTGGAAGCCCCAGACAAGATCGATGAGTGCGAAGAGAAGATTGAAGAGACGAAAAAAACGGACAAAAGAAAGTCACATGGTCAACCCGTGTGGTGTCACACAACCGTGTGAGCTACCGTGTGAAGACTTACACGACCATGTGAAGCGTTCGAGCAAAAACAGAGACAGAGATGTGGTACATGGTCGGACAATATGGGCCCACATGACCGTGTGGATGACCATGTGAAATGACACAGACTGTGCAACTCGTTTTTGACAGATTTTGTTGTCCTTTTCCCGTCAGAACTCTACAAGTGATCTCTCCAAGCACCTATATAAAGGGACCAATGACTTGCATGAAAATAGAAGTCATTACATTTGAAAATACAATACAATACATAGGATTACACAAATCAAAGGCCTTCTGAGAGAAGAGGGCTAGGTTAAGAAGAACACCACAAGGCCTTTCACATCTATAGAAGCACAAAAGTTTCAAAGGGTTGGAAGGATGATCCATCCTGACAAGAAGGAGTTTTCTTTCTTAGTTTAGATCTCTTGTTTGTGCTTAAACGATGTCAAACTATTTGATTTCAACTTTTTCTATGAATTCGCTATCAAATATGTTGGGCTAATCTTTCTGATCCTAGGGCATAATCAAAACTGTGGATTCATGTTAATTATTGATTGATTATTTTCTTAATTGATTTATGTGTTCTATTTTATAAATTCAAGTGCTTATGTTCTTGTAGATTATTTGGCCAATAATTTGCATGTCATATTTTGTTAGTCCATAATTCGGGAGATGAGTTCTAACAAAGATGGAAATCGAATTCAGATATAATATGGTAATGCATCGGGAGACTACATTTCTTTGTTGGGAGTATTTCAATTCAAAGATCTGTTGGGAGTTAATAATAGTTGTGATGCATTGGGAGACCTCAATTATTATTAATCTACTGTTTATACGCCACCTAGGAGGGGGAATAAACTAATTTAGAAATTGAACCCATAGAAACACATGAAGTTGTTTTGATAAACATTGATTGGATTTAATATTGAAGAAGCATGTTGAGATTATGTGCCTAGGGTTGCTTTCGTATATGTTGAAAAGACTTGTAGAGTTCGGGTTTTTACAAGTTTATTTCTTTTATTTTTATTTTTTTGATTATTCAATCAAACTTGTGAATTTCGGTCGCTTCAATAAAATTGGAATACGATGTTATTATAGCCTAAGTATTTCGTATTCAATCCCTGAGAAATACGACCTTGCTTGCTATTATCCTATAAACTACACTGTACACTTGCAGTAGTGCAATCAAATTTTTGGCGAACACCCGTAACTGAAAGTTTGCAAAACATAGAACAAAACATAGAAGAAATATAGGGTAGGTTGACCGGTGCCTGGAGCTCGATTTTTTCGTTAAATCTTCTATGTTTCTATAGCGAACGGTCGCTATCTAAGAGCAATTGGTCGCCTTCTATGCCAAACTGTGTCATATCTTGATCCAACAGTTTAAACTTTCGCATTTTCAACATAGCGACTCGCCCTATGATTTTTGACAACAAATTATATCCGTCGCTTAAACACTTTTCAACAAGATCCACTTTATCAATTCTTAATAATTCTTAACAATAATACTTAAAATGGAGGAGCCTATGTTGGAAATCAAATCTTGAAGCTCTCCTATAGATAGATGAAGAAATTGAAGGATCAATACAACACATCAATCTTCAAAAGCACAACAAGAAATCAACAAAAATTCTCTAAGTCTTCATTTTCATATTATTGTTGTATTAGCCTAAGCTTATCACTCTCACATCTTGCTTATTAGGCTTTGCTCCTTGATTACACTTGCACTTTTGAGTTGTAAAATTTTCAAAGTGTAATCTTGATTGTATTGTGTAGAATCATCCAAAACAAAATCTACTTGTTGAGTGTTCTTGTGGTAAGAACACGCTTGGTTGATTCATAAGTGTTGAAGAGCTTGGTATTCTTCATAGAGGTGAGAAGAGTGTGGTGCTCTTCTAAGTTGGTGTTGTAAGAAGAGTGTGGTGCTCTTAAAGGTAAATGATGTAATTGTTTGGTATCAATAAAATGTTTTCCTTTTTGAAATCCATTCGGACATACCAGTTGGTAGAGCACGTAGGCCCTAGGTGGGTTGAAGCTCTATAAATCATTGTGTGTTGATTTATTTTCTACACTTCTGTTTCTTCACCATGTTCATATTCGAAAAAAAGGCCTTAAATCGGAAAATCGGGAAAATCTATTTACCCCCTCTAGATTTTGTAGCCATTTGGACTAACAAGTGGTATCAGAGCCAAACTCTTTATCAAGCTCTTTCTTCATCATGTAGTAAAGAGGAATGATCCATGGCTACGAACGAAAGCTACCTCACCACCGACGCCTAAACCAACAAGCCACCATTATTTGGCACCAACAATTACGCATTTTGGAAGGACCAAATGGAATGCTTCTTACAAGGTTGCGGGTTCAATATTTGGAATGCAGTCATCAAATAAATAGCCCAACCAACCAATCATCTAAAGAAGTTCGGGATTGAAGAAAGAAGAGTCGTTGCAACTCCAATGGCAATAAACATCAAGCTAGACAAGGATGAAAAAGGTAAACCGGTTGATGAAATCAAGTATCAAGGTATGGTTGGTAGTCTACTTTACTTAACTGCTAGTAGACTTGATATTCTTCATGCCGTATGCCTATGCGCTCGATTTCAAGGCAATCCCAAAAAATCTCATTTAAGTACTGTTAAAAGAATTTTTAAATATTTGAAAGGCATTATTTCCTATGGCTTGTTTTATCCAAAGAATGAAATTTTTCTTTAAAAGGATATAGTGACTCAGATTATGCCGGTGTTGGGAAATTTATTGTTTAGATTTTGATGAATGCCATGTAAAACTTAGACTAGAAAGTTAGCACCCCATTTTCTTTGTAATTTGCATTGTAATAGATAGGGATGTTCGAGCTGAGTTAAGTCAGCTATGCCTAAAATATGCAAGAAGTCAACTCGGAGACTAGAATGAAGACTCATTTGTGAGGAGTATGGCAAGGAAGAGAAGACATGAACTCGATTGGAGAAGTATCGGTGAGATGTAGGTTTGTGTGAAGTGTCGGTCAAATCAACTCAAGATAGCCAAGTCTCAAGTTGAAGTGACGGATGAGTCATCCAATGATTGGGAGTCGTCGGGAGTCACACAGGGAAGTTAAGGAAGCTGCAATCAAGTCAAGACAAAAATGAAAAAGAGTCCGTTGTACGTAAGTCAAGATAGTTACTTAAATAAGTAATACTTCCATGTGCAATATTCTAAAGTGCTCGATCCCAGTCGAAGCGTGCAAAAGGAATAAACCAATGGGAAGCATTTGCACTCAGTGTCGGCTACGAAAAAGTGAAGGTTCATTTAATACGAGGTAATGTCAATTTCAACGACTGCAACAAGACAAGCCAATGACCACTAGTGTCTTTTGAAAATCAGCTTATCTCTTCAACAGGTAGATTTTTGAAAGAGCACTATAAAAGACAGAGGAATCAATTCGAGAAGAAGTAACCTTGCATACCTGAACTAAGAACATTCAAGCTAACATTCAAGCTGTAACTAAGCAAAAATATTCTCAAGTTATTCAAGCAAATCCTTAAGCCTAAACTTCGAAGAAAATCAATCCAACACTTACCTGTGAAGGAAAGACGACTTAAATCAGTTGAAGAGGAAACATTTGAAGAATCAAAGGGGTCTACATTTCACAGAGGATTGTAGAAAGGTTCAAGGTCGAACCAGTCTCAAGTTATTGGAGGGCTTCGTGATCAAATCCAAGAAGTCAAGTAGCAAGGCAGCCGCCCTGTGAAGAAGTTGAGTCGGACGAGAAGCCGGTTTGTGTGTGACCAAGCGCATCTCAGGCCCGAGTCCCAAAGGATCAAGTCATTTGTGTGATCAAGACTTGTACGGACTGTTAACCACTTTGTACTCCGATCAATACTTAGTGGATTCCTCTAGGAGTTGGAGAAGAGAGGAGTAGAAGAATTACCCCATCTTCGAACCTCTATAAAATTTATTGTGTCATTTACATTTCAAAGCATTTCATTTTGCATATTACATTATATCTGTGATAATTTGCATTCAACCGATAATTAACAAGGTGCTAAAATCAAGTGTTAAAACAAACTTAAACCAAATTCAAGGGTGTTAAGTCTTCCATTGAAAATCTCATCACGGCCAAGTTAAGTATAAGACTAAGCAATCGAGTTATTCTATCAACGACTCGATCGAGTCAGTGTTGAGTGGCGAACTCGTTGGTTAACTAACTTAGCCGTCCATCAAGGACTTAGCCATTTGTGAAATTAACTCGAATATTTTTAAAAGGACTATATTTCGAAAAGTTGGTAAGGTTTATTCAACCCCCTCCTTCCAAACCTTACACTCACACCCCTTGGGACCTACAAGTGGTATCAGAGCGGTTGGTTCATTGAGCTTTCCGCACTGGTTACTGAACTAGATCTCTAAACTTTCAAAAAAAAATTTAACACTTGTTCTTCCAAAAGTCATTTTTCTATATAGCAAAGTTATTATCATGGAAGCAAATTTGACACGTATCCCTATGTTCACCATTGAGGAATTTGATGACTGGAAAATACGTTTGCAGGCTCATCTATCAACTTTACATGATGAGATGTGGATAGTGATAGAGGATGGGCCACTGCAAATAATGAAGGTGAACACAGCTGCAAGGAGAGCGATGTGAAGGAGAGGAGGATGCTCCTCTAGACCAGCCTATGGTTGAAAAACCTAGATTTGAATGGACAAATGATGATAGAAAAAGATACAACTGGACAATGTGGCCAAGGACATACTCTACAAAACTTTGGACAAAGCCATGTTCAACAAAGTCAAATCTTGCAAGACAGCCAAAGAAATCTGGGATAAACTAACCTTATTTTGTGAAGGATCTGAGCAAATCAAGGAAAATAAATTATTTGTTGTTGTTCAAAAATTTGAGAACTTTAAAATGCTTGCAGGTGAAACAATGGACCAGCTGGATGCTAGATTCACTGAAATTACAAATGAGCTCTCAGCACTTGGCTCTAAGGCACTCGATGGACCTATCAAAAACGTCCAATCATGAATTCTCAGACCTCAAAGCTTATGAGTTTGAGCTAAGAAGAAAGGATCAAGAAGAGATAGATGTACCCAAAACAGCTTCTCTCATAGTCAAGGAAGGGAAGAGAGCTGAGACCAAAGAAGTCATTGACCAGGAGGAAATTGCCTTGATGGTTAAAAGATTCAACAAGTTCTTCAACAAGAACTACAAAAGAAATAAAGGTGAATCCTCCAAAAGGCACTCAGCTCCCTCCAAGTCAAGGGAAGATAGGCCACCAAAGAGAGTTGAGTATCAAAAGGTCGAATATCAAAGAGTCGACAACCCAAGAAATGAGATAGCCGATCAAAAAGCGAAAACTTGTGTTGGAATTAGCGGCCGTGACACTTCGCTATTGATTGTCCATATCCTGTAGTCAATAAATACAGGAATGAAGAAGAAAGAAGAGTCTTGAGAGAAAGAAGACAAGAAAAGAAAAGAGCAATGTTGGTCTGAAGGCCGCAAAAACTAAGTCGAAAGATCTAGATTCAGAGAGTAGTGAAGCCGACTACTCGAGTGATTCTCAAGAAGAAGCTATGATCTGTCTAATGGCTAAAGAACAAGATCAACCCGACCAAGAAGATGAGGTACACTCTAACTCATCTCACTCAGATTCTAGTGATAGTGATTGTGACACACACACTTCATCACCCACTCGATCTTTATGACTCATTAGGCAAAATGATGAAAGATTTTGAGCACATTAAATCCTCACACACACTACTAAATGAGGAAAACGGCCCATTTAAAAGCCAAAACTCTGGTGACAAGGAGTGAGTACTCTAAGTCACATAGCTAATGAGAACAAAGAGCTAAAAGGTGAAAATGCAAACTAATAGCAGAGATATAGCTGCTATAGAAAAAGAGAAAATGATCTCAAAAATGTGATTGTTTCATTCACAAAGGCATCTAAATCATTGGATGACCTTATCATGAGCCAAAAAGAATGTGGAGACAAGACAGGCATAGGATTCAATTCCTTTGTGCACAGTCAAACTCCTAGAGTAATCTTGGAAAAAGGATCTTCAAGTAATGAAGCATCTCAAAAATCCAAGACACCAAATGTTGCTCACACATTCATTCGAAAGCACAATCACAAACAATCTGGCCTTGGATATAAAGGAAAAGAAAAACAACCAGTTGAGTATGCTGAGAGGACAGCTGAGAAGAAATCCAGCAGAGTTCCTCAGCAAACTCCAAACAGAAAGTACTCTGTAAAGAGAAAACAGAGCTACCAGAATCCCCAGAAGTTCTATCAAAGGAACACAAATGATGGGAATGGTAGAAACTACCCAAGTCAAGCTGATTGGAATAATGTGAAATATCAGCCAAGACCAATGGAATACATGCCAAAACGGCAAAGACCTAGAACTCAACAAAGGTCATTCCAAAGGCAAAAGAGTTATTATCAGCACACATATGCACCCAAACACTACACTCAGAGATATCACAATTACCCAAAGAAGGCAATTGCTAAAACACACACACATGCATATAGACAAAAGAGACAATTGTATGAACCTAAAGCCCCCAAGCAATTTGCCAAAGTGAATTATGATTATGGCACAGATAGATGGCAACCCCTTAGAGTCAAATCATTTGGCTATAGGTTGGTTGGTTCATCTTACAGCACTAACCTCTCAGGACCCAGACAAGTATGGGTACCTAAAAACTAATTTCCTTGATTGCAGGTTCAAGGAACAGCTGAGTGCCAAGGAACCTGGTACATGGATAGTGGTTGTTCCAGACACATGACAGGAAACAAGAAAAATATGTCAAGATTCAAGGAAATTAGAGGTGCAAAAGTCATATTTGGAGGAAATGAAGCTCCAGGGGAAATAAGGGGCACTGGATCCATCAAGAAAAATGGATTAGAATATGTTGAAGGCCTAAATTTCAACTTACTAAGCATCAGCCAACTCTGTGACAAGGGCTATAATGTTGGATTCAATATGGGAGCATGCCAAATCAAAGTCACTGAATCAAATGAAGTAGTGTTGCAAGGATCCAGACAAAAGAACATATATGTGGTAGACTGGTCGACTGCCACACCAAACACTTGTTTATTAGCAAAGAGTACAGCCGAATCAAGTTGGTTGTGGCACAAGAAGCTGAGTCACCTGAATTTCAAGACTATCAACAAGCTTTCAAGAAGTGGTCTTGTAGAAGGACTCCCAGACTTAGTATACAAGAAGAAAAGTGTTTGTGATGCATGCGGATGGGAAACAGATCAAATCATCATTCAAAGAGAAGTCAAGCCCATCTTCAACAAGAATATTGCATCTGCACGCATATGGATCTATTTGGTCCTATTGAGCCGGCCAAAGATAAGTGGGAAGAAATACACTCTAGTAGTGGTGAATGATTATTCAAGATATACATGGACAATCTTCATGTGTAAAAAGAAGGAAACTTTGCGAAGTTACCTCGGTGATGAAAAGAGTTCAAAATGAGAAGAGTCAAACCATTATAAAGATAAGATCGATAGAGGAACCGAGTTTGTCAATGGAATAATAACTCGATATTGTGTTGAAAATGGCATTACTCACGAATTATCTGCAGCAAGGACTCCACAATGAGAATGGAGTTGCGGAAAGAAGGAATAGAACTCTCAAGGAAGCGGCAAGGACCATGTTAGTGAGACGCATGGCTGCCTAAAAGATTTTGGGTTATAAACACATGCATGCTATACTCAAAATAGATGCATGATAAATAGCAAGTGACAAAGACTCCCTATGAGATTTGGACAGGGGAGAAAGCCAAATGTTGCATATTTTAGAATCTTTGGATGTAAATTCTTCATCCACAACAATGGCAAGGATAATCTAAAGGCTTTTGATGCCAAAGCGATGAAGGTATCTTCTTGGGATACTCGGTGAAAGCAAAGCTATAGAGTCTTGAACAAAAGAACTATGGTCACGAAGAGTCTATCCATGTGGTTTTTGATGAACCTAACGTAAATGGAGAAGACATTGAGGAGTTAGGCGATAAGCTAAATCACCAACCATGCAAAAGAGTCCCTATGTTGAAGTCAAGTTTGTCGAGCAACTAATCAAGGTGAAGATGAGATATTTGAATCTCAAAGACAATTTGGAAAATATGCAGCTAAGTGATGATGAGAGAGCTGGTCAAGATAAACGGTACCAAGACGATGGACCCAACCGACTTACTCCAACCCGATGTGAGATGGTGAGAGACCATCCACGAGCTAGTCATTGGAGATGTAAGAGATGGTGTAAGAACCAGATCGAGCTCGAAGCAAGCCATGTTCACTTGTTTCATTTCCCAAATAGAGCCAAAAGATGTGTCCCAAGAATTGGATGATACACATTGGATTCATGCCATGCAAGAAGAGTCGAATCGAGTTTGAAAGAAACAAAGTATGGGAATTAGTTCAAAGACCAACCCATCAAAATGTCATTGGCACAAAATGGGTTTTGAAACAAGATGAATGAAGAAGGTTACGTGGTAAGAAACAAAGCAAGATTGGTAGCCAAAGGGTATTGCCAAGAGGAAGGAATAGATTTTGATGAAACATTTGCTCTGTTGCAAGATTAGAAGCCATAAGTATGTTTCTTGCCTATGCTGCACACAAGAACTTCATTGTATATCAAATGGATGTAAAAGTGCATTCTTAAATGGATTATTGGAAGAAGAAGTCTATGTTGAACAACCTCCAGGATTTGAGCGAGAAGACTCTTGGAGAGAAGGTGTACAAGCTCAAGAAAGCTCTTCTTGGATTGAAACAGGCACCAAGAGCATGGTATGATACCTTATCTCAATTCCTGGATAATGGATTCACCAAAGGCAAAGTGGACGAACACTCTTCATAATTCAAGATGGAGAGAGTATACTGCTTGTTCAAATATATGTGGATGACGTCATTTTTGGATCCACAAACAAAGAGCTGTGTGATAAATTCTCAAACCTCATGCAAGGCAAATTTGAGATGAGTATGATGGGAGAGCTGACATTCTTTCTAGAACTTCAAGTTAAACATTTGAAGGATAGAACCTTCATAAGTCAAACAAAGTACACCAGAGATTTAATGAAGAAATTTGGTATGGAAGAGAAGTCTTTCGTGAAAATACCAATGAATACATCAGTCAAGATGGATATGGATGCAGATGGCAAGACCGTGGATCAAACAAGATACAGAGCACTTATTGGATCACTGTTCTATCTCACAGCAAGTAAGTCAGACATCACCTTTGCAGTAGGTGTATGTGCAAGATTTCAATTTGCACCAAAAGAAAGTCACATGACTGCAGCTAAGAGAATCCTAAGGTATTTGAAGGGATGCCAGGAAGTCGGCCTATGGTATCCAAAGGAAGGAGGATTCAAGCTTATTGGTTACTCAGACTCTGACTATGCTGGATGTAGAGTGGACAGGAAGAGCACTTCAGGCACATGTCAAATGCTTGGAAACAGACTGGTTTCCTGGTTTATCAAGCAGCAAAACTCAATAGCCACATCCATGACTAAAGCCGAGTACATAGGCTGCGGCACCAATTGTTTGTGCCCAAGTCTTATGGATGAGACAACAGCTAAGAGATTATGATGTTGAAGAAAGAGAGATTCCAATTATGTGTGATAACACAAGTGCAATTGATATCACTCAAAATCCTGTGTTACATTCAAGAACAAAGCACATTGATGTCAGATATCATTTCATAAGAGATCATGTTGAAAAGAAGAACATCACCTTGGAATATATCTCAACTGATAAGCAGATAGCTGATATATTCACAAAACCATTATGTGAATCAAGATTTGAAGAACTCAAGCATGAATTAGAGTTAATTGAGCTGAGCTAACAATCATAAGACTCAAGAAGAAGGGATGAAACAAGAAAAGATGAAAATGGAGCTAAGTTCATAAATCAGCTAAGTAAATAAGCCGTATCGGAAAATCAGTTGCATCAAGTTAGCTGACAGCTGAGTACCTATGTGAAAAGAGAGAAGAGTTGAATCAGCTAAGGAGTAAGCTAAGTTATTTATGAGCTAAGTGACAAAAACGCAGTCATTTTTATTAAGCGGGAATGTTTTTAAGAATGACATCAGAGCAATAATGACAGATACAGTCAAAAGATGCACGACCAAGCCTATGATTGGATATAAATGCTGCCGCATTAAATGCGAGAAAATAAATGCTAATCGGCGTGCTAAATCTGAGCCGTTGATCACAATCAAATTTCAAAAACCGTCCGCACGTCCTTTCATAACCCATACATATACCATTTCGTCCGTTCTTCTCTCACTTTACACAAACTGTTCATCTCTCCCAAGAGCAAAGAAAGAAAATTCTCTCTCGAAGCCCTACAGATTTTCAAAGCACATTTTCAAAGTTTCGTTCAGTAAATCTTTAATAAATGGCATCTACTTACGATTTTGTTAAGTTGGGAAAACAAATCCACACTGGGTCTAGCGTGGATTTTGAAGGAATGATCAAACCGGGGTTCAACGAAACCCTTGTGAAGAAAAAAATAGTGAGAAAGTGGAGAAGTGCAGGCCAAAACCCTTTCTCACAATGGAGTTTCAAATGACCTACGTGGAGGAGGTCGCGTAGTTCTATGTGAACGCTGAAGTTCACGACGAGGGCATCAAGTCCTCTGTTCATGGGAAAGAATTCACAATCACTGCCAAGGATTTGGCAGAACACTGTTTGTTACCGGCGGTAGGAGTGCCAGGAGATCTATGAAGCGATGTAAACCTGGTACATTTGCATGGAAGGAAGTGGCCAACCCGATCACTGCGAAGATTGTCTACGGGTGATAAGAAGTTGAAAGAAGATTACCATAAGTGTTGGACATTGTTGCCAAGTGTGTAGACATCAAATTTGGAAGCTTTAATCACCGTCAAAACCAAACCGATCGTGTGATGGCTGCAATCATGGAGGAGAAGAAGGTAAACTGGGCCGAGTTTGAGTTTGTATCTGAAAGAGACTCGCCAAAATATCGGGAATAAGTCCTTCAAGGAAGATGGATCGTTCGGAGGATCTTTGGGGTATGGCACAGTGATTGGCCGGTGATGGAGGTGAAAGGTGTTCTCTCCGACATGGAAAGGCATTCCATGTTAACAAAAAGATGTTCCGATCAAATCTCTCTGGAGCACGAAGAGAGCTTATGCCAAGAAGGCGGACACGAGTGAGGGAATCGGTGACCACTGAAGAAACAAGCTGTCTCCTCCCCTCCCAAGAAGAAGGTTGCCTCTCAGAACAAAGAAGATCTTTGCCCCCAAAGAAAGAAAAAGAAAACCGCACCTTTTGCCCTGCGCAGTAAGTCACCTGCCCCTCGGCCATGTCTCCCGCCCCTGCACTGCAAAGGAGAAGGAACCATTAATTTCTTCTCCAGTGATTAAGAAGAAGAGGCACTGCACAACAAGAAAGGCAATCGCCTCTAAGACAAGCTATGAAGGCATTTACCTTCGACGAACCAGGAGAAAGTGGAACCGATATTCCTCTGGTGAAAACCAAAAAAGAAAGAAGAATCTTCAAGCGTTGAGCTTGAGAAAACAATCGAGTCTGCCACTCGGCTAGAGCGGTCTTTGAGACATTTGGAGAATTAGAGTCTCCGAGAAATTGTAAGACGAAAGAATTGCCAAGTCTGCTTGAGGCCGATCAGCAGAGGCAAGTTGAAGACCCAACTGTAGTCAGAACAGCTGAGGAGCAAGAGGCAGTTGAGAAAGCTGATTCACCTGTCGACAGAGTTGTGTCCCCACCTGCGACAGATGTTGGTGAGGGTGTTGAGCAGCAAGATCTTCTACCCTCAATCCCTGAGAGTGAAGGACAGCAAACGGATGACGATGATGATTTGATGATACTATCCCCACTATATCCAGACATCCAAAATCGTCTGCGAGAATGGAGAAAGTGGAATTTGAGTCACTCTAGGGTAAAGTTTGAACACCCAGAGTTTATTGAGGAGGAAGAGGAACTCTTCAGGTTTCTTGAAGTTGATACAGTGCTGCAAGCCCTTGATGAGGATAACTACATCAATATGTTGCAAATTCGAAAAGAGAACGAACATGCTAGGGCAGCAGAGGAAGCAGAAGCTCATGAGAAAGCTAGTATCTGTCCTCTAACTGGAACCACTGATCATACTCATCCACATCTTGACATGCTTTCAGATAGCGATGAAGATCCGGACCCCATTTCTTTGTGATGAAGAATTGAGATGCAGCAAGCCATGCGGGAATCTAGGATCCTACATGAGCAATAGCGATGGAAGGCCCTGGAGAGTCTTCCAAATCACAGCTTAAGATTGATCCTATGGGAGTGGTGCGGCAGATTGCAAAGCATTGTTGTTGCTGCGACCACTTCGACTCACTACGATAAAGGCATTAAGGAGGCTGGCGATGAAACCGGGAACTTGGGGACCCAAGTCGAGCCAACCCCTCGAAGGTGTCTTACCACATGCCCCAACGGTGACAACTCATAGGAAACAATGGAGTCTAGAGAAGAGTGACCCCATTCCAAGTCGCTGGTGGTGTCTTGGGGAAACCCCTCCACTGCTGCCTAGGTCGGAGAATGTTGCGGTGACTCCACAAACGAATCTAGGAGGCGAAGTGGAGAAGGAAAAACAAAAAGATACACAACAAGTTGTCACTAACGGCTCGAATAGTTGAGACTCTCGGTGAAGTGCCAACCGCTTCCGCTCTGCGGGCTAAGGGCGTTGTTGATGCGGTCGAGGCCGCACAGGATGGATCCGCCCGGGAGTTAACACTGGCAATGAAAGTGCAATCCACGAGTTGAGACTCCTGTGGATGCCACCGAAGACCCTAAGGCGATTGAGTCCGTCGAAGGGAATGTCAAGGCCTTGCTGCATTTGAGGCTCGCAGAGGAGTGCGAAGGCCTACGGGAGGTTGAGACTTCCCAAGGTAAAGAGGCGAAGCACAAAACATCCCTCGTTATCATCGATGCATCCGAGAAGAAGATAAGTGCCCTTCACGATTCCTAAGACAATCCCGATGTAACATTTACGGGATCCGAAGGTGAAGATGAAGTGAGTCATCCCCATTGCAAATCCACAAGACTCGGTGAGGATGTTCTCCCGGCACGAGTAAGCGATCTTGCTATTTCTTCGCCAAACTTTCAATTTTGATGATGAGCCACCCTACAAGTCTCATCATCATCCGATGACGCCATGTGAAATGGCGGGACGGACAACTCATATGGAAAAACCAGTGAGACCGATGAAGGCACATTAAGGCAATTTGAGGCTCGGCCACCGGGTCAATACCACAATAGACCCCAGCTGAATCACAGTCAACTGCGCAGGCTCCCAAAGCTACAGCAGAATCGACTCAACCTGGCACATCACGGCCACAAGTCATAGTTGAACAGATTCCCTATGTCCGTGATGATGCGTTTGAACAAACTTTCCCTTCCACATTAGAGCTGCCTGATCTTGATGAAGAATCAACTAGAGATCAACAATGTTTCCATAGACCTGATCCAGTAATTCCCACAGATACCATCGTCCCAGCAGATTTTGATTTTGATGCTGCTTGGCCGCCAGCTGAGACGGAGGTAACAGTTGAGGTTCGAGAAGTTTTCAAGGCTATATTTGCGGAGATAGAGAAGATGGAAAGGCACCAGGCCTCATTAGATATGCGATTGGATAACCGAGATGCTAATCTTACTGCTGATCTACGTGGAATAATTGTCAGGATCCGAGAATGGTGGCAACTGAAAGAAACAATGCGCGTGGAACAAGTTCGATACTTCAAAGCATTGTACAATAAGATGCTAACTGAGCGCGATAATCCGACATGAAGAAGAGGATGCAAGAAAACTTTGATAGAATGCATACCTCTCATACCACAGAAATGGAATTGTTGCGCGAATTTCATCGTAAAGAACTTCTGCGCGTCGAGGAGAACATGAATGAAAAATTCAGATTCTTATGGCTGAAATGAAGTTGGTGATAGCCAAATCCAACGCCACTCGCTCGAATTTGGCTGCAAACATACTCCGCAGAGAACCTAAATAGAACTCGGCCTATCGTCGCCTAGATTTCATGCTTTTCGGCATGTTTCGAGGGTTCCTCTCTCCTTTGATGATGCCAAAAAGGGGAAGAGGAATACCTAAAGACGTTGGAAGGATCCGAATGGTGAAAAGAAGGCGGTAGTGAAGAAGAAGACAGTGAAAAGCAAAAGAAAGAAAAGAGAAAATCGAGTTGAGGGGAAGGTTCGAAAGACATGACTTTAATGGTTGCTAGAACCCTCAACAAGGACTTGTCACGGTGACATAATCGCAAACTTCGATGACTCGCCGCTCCAACACTCTATTGTGCCCATGCGAAAAAGAGGAAGATAGTAGAAGCGAGAGATGACGGAGATTGAAAGAAAAATGGATGCCCGTGCGATGGACATCGAAACAATCTGAGAGGCATTCCGGGAGAAGAGACACCGATGCCATCTCGGATGTCGGAACCGAGCCTAGATCTCGTTGATGAATTCAAGACGCCGCATCCGGGATACTTCGAGAACATGACCATGGCCCAAGCACGGGACTTGTATTGGGAAAAAGGCCTCAAGTTGTGCGAAGAAGGTCAAAGGTGAGACTCGAGCGGTCGCTCTCTTTGGAAAGAAGAAGGCCCCGAAGACAATACACACCCGAGAGGAAGAAGTAGAAAGCGGTGGAGGAAGAGGTTTCAAACCTAGACATCTACCCAAAAACATTGAATACATGGATCAGGGAAGAAAGGAGGGATCTATTGGGCGGGTTTGTGAAGTAGCCAATGCAAGTGGTCAAGAACAATCTTTGAATATGTAAAGAGAATCGAAGAAGAAAATAAAAGACAAACTGTTTTTGGGAAAGAGAGACAAGAAAGAAAAAGAAGAGATGAAGCCGCGGAGAAAAGCCTATGAGAAAAAAAGCGGTGAAGAAGAGAAGAAGAGAAAAAGGTGGATGACGTGAGTGATGAAGAAACAAGGAGGCAGCGAAGGAGATGAAGTGTTGTTATCCACCCCCTCATGTAATTCACTATTGTAAATGCATAAGTATGTAAGTCTTCTGTACATTGAATAAGAAATCTGTAATTTCTCTATACATTTTTTTTTTGCGTAGACTTAAATGTTTGCTCTGATATACTTTGTAAACAGTTGTGTAAAGGACAAGAATGTTATGATCAATAAAAGATTCATTCTACGCATACATTCTCTGTTACTGCACTACCTGTATGTATCTTTGATGCTTACATTTTTGCATGTATGTTTTAAGTTTTGGCATAATCAAAAAGGGGGAAATAGTTGGGAAATTTATTGTTTAGATTTTGATGAATGACATGTAAAACTTAGACTAGAAAGTTGGCACCCCATTTTCTTTGTAATTTGCATTGTAATACATAGGACATTCGAGCCGAGTCAAAGTCGACTATGCCTAAAATATGCAAGAAGTCAACGGAGACTAGAATGAAGACTAAAGTTGTGAGGCGGTGAGTATGGCAAGGAAGAGAAGACGAGGGAACTCATTTGGAGAAGTATCGGTGAGATGTAGATGTGTGAAGTGTGTCAAGTAAACTCAAGATAGCCAAGTCTCAAGTTGAAGTGACATATGAGTCATCCAATGATTGGGAGGCGACTCGGAGTCACCCGGGGAAGTTAAGGAAGCTATGATCAAGTCAAGACAATCGAAAAGAGTCCGTTGCACGAAGTCAAGATAGTTACTTAAATAAGTAATGCTTCCATGCCGCAATATTCTAAAGTGCTCGATCCCCCGAAGCGTGCAAAAGGAATAAACCAATGGGAAGCATCGCACCTGTGTCGCTCGAAAAAGGTGAAGGTTCATTTAATACGAGGTAATGTCAATTTCAAGGATCGCAACAAGACAAGCCAACGACCACTAGTGTCTTTTGAAAATCGGCCCTATCTCTTGTGGCGGATTTTTGAAAGAGCACTATAAAAGCGCAGAGGAATCAATTTGAAGAAGTAACCTTGCATACCCGAACTACGAACATTCAAGCTATCATTCAAGTTGTAACAAAGCAAAAATATTCTCAAGTTATTCAAGCAAATCCTCAAGCCTAAACTTCGAAGAAAATCAATCCAACACTTACCCGTGAAGGAAAGACGACTTCAATCAGTTGAAGAGGAAACATTTGAAGAATCAAAGGGGTCTACATTCCCGAGAGGATTGTAGAAAGGTTCAAGGTCGAACAGTCTCAAGTTATTGGAGGGCTTCGTGATCAAATCCAAGAAGCTTGAGCAAGTGAGTGAAGTAGCAAGCGGCCGCCTGTGAAGAAGGCGAGTCGGACGAGAAGCTATTTGTGTGACCAAGGCATCTCTAGACTGAGTCCCAAAGGATCAAGTCAGTTGTGTGATCAAGACTTGTATCTGGACTGTTAACCACTTTGTACTCTGATCAATACTTAGTGGATTCCTCCAGGAGTTGGAGAAGAGAGGAGTAGAAGAATTACCCCATCTTGAACCTCTATAAAATTTATTGTGTCATTTACATTTCAAAGATTTCATTTACGCATATTACATTATATCTGGCACTGATAATTTGCATTCAACCGATAATTAACAAAGTGCTAAAATCAAGTGTTAAAACAAACTTAAACCAAATTCAAGGGTGTTAAGTCTTCCGCTAAAAATCTCATCACCAAGTTAAGTATAAGACTAAGCGGTGAGTTATTCTATCAACGGCTCGGTCAGTTCATTTGAGTGGCTAATCTTTTCAGTTAACTAACTTAGTTATCTATCATGGACTTATTTGTGAAATTAACTCGAATATTTTTAAAAGGACTATATTTCGAAAAGTTGGTAAGGTTTATTCAACCCCCCCTTCTAAACCTTACACTCACACCCCTTGGGACCTACAGCCGGTAATATTGATGATAGTAAAAGTACATCCGACTCGTGTCAATTTTCAGGCGATTGCCTAGTTTCGTGATTTTAAAAAAAGCAAAATTGTGTATCGTTATCTAGGGCCGAAGCTGAATATATTTCAATGGCTTTTTGTTGTACACAATTACTTTGGATGACACAAACCTTAGCAGATTATAAATTTTCCTTTGAAAATGTTCCTATTTTTTGTGACGATATGTCCACTATAAATATTTCTTAAAATCCGGTTAATCACAATTGAACCAAACATATTGAGGTCCGACATCATTTTTTAAGGGTTTGTGTTTCAAAATGAAAAATTGAGATGTGCTTTGTTCTGTCTCAAAATCAACTCGCGGATATTTTTATAAAACTGTTACTCGTCGAGTCTTTTAACTCAATTTGAGCTCGTTTAGGCATAATGCATATCGAATAAAGTCAATATTTATATTTTGAGCATTTTATTATCATCAAAAAGTTTTGGGGTGAAAAATCAAATTTTCGTAACTCAGAATCAGAACGGACTAAATAAGTACAAGTCGCCCCGGGGAGCGACCAGTCGCCCTGTTCATATACCGATCACCCCCATAGAGCGATCGTCGCATCGCTTTATATCGAAGGTTAAAATGAATCTGTTCTTATTTTTTCACAGGATTCTTTTCTCCCCTTCCTTCAAACCCTAAGTGTTAAACCTCTATATTTCTTGACAATTCGCGTTGAAATAACGCGAAATAAGGGCAACCTAAGCAGGGAGATGGACAAGCCGGAAATCCAAATCTCCAACTCAAGGGCTCAAATTACCGAACTTTGGGGCACTATCTTGAAGGAAAATGTCAAATGGGTGAAAAGTAAGAAATCCCTACTATCTCAAGCTCCTACTCATGCAAACTAATTGATATTTATTCATAAATTTGCGGAAAAATATTTTGATGATTTAGAATTGGGAAATAATTATTTCCCAATTGCCTTTTGGTACATTTTCGAGCAATTTCCCACTATTCGGGATTATTTTGTGACTCACGGATGGATGTATTTATGGGAGCATCCTTTTGTGATGTATGATGATGAAGTGATTAGATATTTCTATGTGAATATGTGTATTGAGTATGAATTTGGTAATAAGCCCGTGGCATTAAATTTTTGTGAAAGGGCATCATTTTTCGTTCGACGCCAAAATGAAATTTGTCGGTTGTTGGGTGTTTGGGAAGGCGGATGGGATTATATTGCTTGTTCTCATTGGGATAATGATAAACTCGTGGTATCCTTAAACGAGGTCAAAATATTTTTGGGAGTCATGCCGACTTTTACCACATTTGTCTATGACGGATGAATTACGCATTATATCTCTTATTGTGTTGTATTGTGTATGTGGGAGATCCGTGAAATTGCAGGAGCCTATGGATTATTTCTTGACCTATAAGATCAAGAAGGAGAATTGGTGAATTATGGGTTGGTTTTTATACGAGTGTTTGGTTGAAGCGGTTACTTTGGGGACGAAGCAATTTGCATTGGGTAATTTAATTTTTAAGCTTCTTTTCCAATCCGGGCTTCCTCTCGTTTAAACTACGAAGTGATTCAAAATGACTCGATAATGACAACATTCAACAAATGCTTCGGATGCATAGGAATATGGTAAGGCGTCCCTACGAAATCGGGAAAAGATCAACCTCAAGCCTCTTCCTCTCATTCTCCCGATGATATTTTTGATGACGCCCAAAGTGGGAAAGGTTTGGGTGGTGATCACGTCGATTCGGAAGGTAATACAGTGCGGTGATCATAATGGTAATGATAACTGCATGAACTTTATGATCAATTCGAGGAGTTTACCGATAGATATCAATCCAAACTTGATGCTCTTAAGCAAAGTCATGTAGTATTCAAGCAAAGCCATGAAGAGCTCAAGCAAGAAACACAAAAGCGAGAAAAAGTTGGTAAGAAAACTCAAGAAGTTTATCAAGGATCTCCTCCTACCGCTTGCTTCTCATCCAACAAAGAATGATCTCTTTGTTTTCTTTAGTTTTTTGTCTATTCAAACTCTTATGTTTTTTAAGTCTTTTGGATATTGACGTGTTTTTACGTTCTTATACACGACTTTGATATTTATTTATGATGTTTAATTCATGCTAATGGTATTTTTGATGATTCCAAAGGAGAGAAGATTTCATGAGTTCATATTACTTTGGTAAAGTGAAAGAGCTAGAAAAAGCTCTGAGAAAAAGCTCTTTGGTAAATAAAGTTGGTTTGAAAAAGTTAGAGCTTTTGATAAACGGTATTTTGTTTTTAAATAACTCATTAAAAATGTTGAGCTGTGATTCTAATGATTTCTATTGACATGGAGAGTTTTTAAGTTCTATAGCTTTTAAGCTATATTATAAAAGCTAAGCCTTTAGCTTAAGTTTACAGCTTATTTTGTTTTTGTAGGTCCCAAGGGGTGTGGTGTAAGGTTTAGAAGGGGGGGTTGAATAAACCTTACCAACTTTTGCAATTTAGTCCTTTTAAAATATTTCAGCAGAGTTGACTCAAATCAGCTAAGTCCTTGGGGGACAGCTAGGTTGGCTTACTTCAACAAAGTTACCCACTCAACAGACTCGACTGAGCAGTTGATAGTATAACTTAGATGCGTCAGCTAACACTTAACTTTTTAGTTGATTTGGTTTTATACAGCGGAAGACTTAACACCGTTGTAAATTTTAAACTTGTTTTTAACACTTGTTCTTAGCAATGTTATTATCAGTTGGGTTGGCAATTTAACTTAAACAACAGTTATAGATATATGCAGGAAAGTAAAGTGTTGTAAGTAAATAACAAGTAAATTTTATAGTGGTTCGAGGATGGGGGAATTCCTCTAATCCACTCTTCTCCAACTCCTGGAGGAATCCACTAAGAAATATATCAGGTTACAAAGTAGTTCTCAGTCTTGAGATAGCCTTGATCACACAACTGGCTTCTCCTACGACTCGAACCTTCTTCACAAGACAATTTGCCTTGCTACTTGACTCCCTTCAAACCCTTGGAATTGATCACCTGACCTTCCAACGAGCTTGAACCTTCTAGTTCGACCTTGAACCTTACTACATCTCCTTCAATCTTGGAGAGTAGACCCATTTTGTTCTTTAAAACTTTTTCCTCTTCAACTGGTTGAAGTATTCTTTCCTTCACAGCGTGTGTTGGATTGAGTTCCTTCGAGTTTTAGGTTTGAGGTATTTCGTGATAAGCTAGAGAGAATGTTTGCAGGTATTGCTTGCTTTGAATTGCTTTGAATGCTTGGTCTCTTGTACCTTTCTCTCTTGCTTCCTCAGCCTTTTATAGTGGTCATTTGAAAATTTGCCCGTTGAAGAGATATGTTATTTCAAATGACACTTTCTTGTTTGTTGGCTTATCTTTTCTTGACTTGCAGCATTGTGATGGTGACCTTTCCTCGCATTAAATAGCTCTGCAACTTTTCAGGTCCTGACACAAGCTTCAGTGCTTCCCATTGGTTTATTCTTGTTGCACGTTTCTGGGACAAACACTTTAAGACATGGCAGCTTGGACTTATTACTATATTGAGTAATATCCTTGACTTTTGTGCAACATATTAATATCGATCGACTTGACTTGACAAGCGCCTTTACCCCTTTGACTTGAGTCTACTCCTACCTTTTAGGAAAGACTCAAGCATCGGATTCAACTGTAGACTTGGCTCTTTCTTGACTTGGCCCCATTCTTCTTCAATCTTTACACAGTTGTTCCTCATCTGGATCTCCTTCAGTCGAGACTTTGTCTTCTATCTTGACTATGCTCACGGACACACAATTGGGTCTTCACTTCAGTCTTCAGTTGACTTTTTGCATTCGTAAGCATAGCTGACTTTACTCAGCTCATGCAGTCCTATCTATTACAAAATAGAAATACGAGAAAAATGGGGTGCGAACTTTCTATTCTAAGTTTTACATGGTATCATCAAAATCTAATAATAAATTTCCTAATAATTTCCCCCTTTTGATGATGCCAAAACTTAAGTACAAATAACAGCAAACACAAGTAGTGCGGAAACAAAGAATGTATGAGTTGAATATGTCAATTTTATTGATCATATCATTATTGTCCTTTACAAAGTTGTTTACAACAAATACTCTATACACTGTATTAGAGTTTATACATACATTTGAATTACAACATGTATCAAGGCAAAGCTGTTACAAAAGGTATCAGAGCATTATAAGATTACAAAATACTTACAGTTGTGTATTTACAGTAAAGTAAAATGCATGAAGGGGGTTCTGTTAGTCTTCAACGCTCGTCGCTTCCTTCTTCTCTCTTCATCTTCACCTCTTCTTCCTCTTCTTCCTCCTTTTCTCCTTTTCTCTCTTCTTCTTATTTCTTCTTCTTCTCATAAGCACGCTTAGCAGCAGGGTCATCCCTACGCTGCCTCTCCCCCCATTCACGCGTTACTCTTTCATTTTCTTCTTCTTGCCTCCTCATTTTTGCGATGTACTTCAAGGTTTGCAAGATGATCATACCCAGCCCAGTAATTTAATCCCTTCTTATGTGGATTACTGTATTTTATGTCCTTTGGTCTTGGTTGTGGTGGAGTCCCTCTGCCTCTTCCACTACTTCCAGACCTTCTCCTCCCTCTAGTTGACTCAGCTCCTCCTCTGGGAGTGTATTGTACTGGTGTTTTTCTAGCTGAGTGACTACTGGAACTCTGCTGCCTATCAACTGATTTACACAAATCAAGGCCCTTCTCCCAGTACAAGTCCTACGCCTGTGGTAGAGTCAAGTTCTTGAAGTAACCTTCTGCATCTAGAGTTTGAAACTCCTCTAGAGATCTTGGCTCAAGATCCGCATCAGTCATTTGATTTCTCTTGGAGGTTTGAACGCCTGGGAATCCTTCAATAATCTATTTTGGGGACCATCATACCTTGTTCTGATTTCCTTAATGCGTTCACTGTGCTTCTCAGCTACCTTTTCAAGCTCAGCTTCAATGGATTTTCTTGATTCCTTGACTGCCATTTCAACTTTCTCTTCTAAACTCAGCTTTTTTTGTAGTTTACTGAGAAGTGAGGCTGTGACTTCTCCTTAATGAGGGGTTTTGGCAAACATAATTTGAGATGGGGATTTTTCATTGAACTTTCTTCCCCTTAGTTGCTTCCCTCGCTCTCCTTCCTTATGACTCCCAGGCCCTTCCTTCGGTTCCCTCACGGCTTTCTCTTCCTCTTTTTGGCATCATCACCAAAAGGTAGAGTTAGGCAGGGAACATACCACTCAAGATAAAGTCGAGTCTCATTGTTCTTTGCATCATGTGACTTAGAGTGGTTTTGGAACTCGACCGCATAACTTTCGACTCACCGCCATCAACTTCATCTCTATTTGGAGAACTGAATCTCGACTCATGTCGGTCTCCAATCTAGCAATTTCATTCTTGTGCTGCAGTTTGAGCAACTCCATGTCTCGATTTATGAGACTCGTCTATCCTTATAATGTTGTACCTTTGCCTATCCGAACTTGAGATTATCGAGCTCCCATCAACAGTCCGCGAATAGAGACTTAAAGTAGCAGACTGCTCTCGTCTCAAAGCAAGTGTTTGTCCAACCCATTCTCGAATTCTTAGAACAACACCGTGAATGTCTCGAGTGCTATTGGCATCACGATTATCTAGCCTCTAGTCCAACGATGCAAAGCCATGCTCCATTTTCTCGATCTCAAGACAGATGGCTTTAAAGGCTTTCCGAAAGTCACCGCAATGGCGGACTCATCCTCTGGCCATACTGCATCAAAATCAAAACCTATAGGCACCATTGTTGTATCAGCTGGAGTTCCACGTTCTTTTGTTAGGACGTGGACGATGTACTTGGCTTGTTCGCGGCCTAATTCGGCTTCCGGGAATTCGGGCTTCAAAAGGAAATAGATTCTCGAATAACTCATCGGGGGTAAATAGGTATTTCCACATCTTCAGCTTGTGGAGCCTTTCCCTTCTCTTTCCGAATTTCTTCAGCTCGACGTGCCTCAGCTGCTTTGGCGTCATCGGCATCTGGAGTAGTTGTGTTAGCCTGTTGAGCTGATTGAGTTTCAGCTTGAGCAGTTGCGTGAGCCTGCTCAGCTGACTGACCCTCAGCTGTCTTAACAGCTTCCTCGGTATCAATTGGGGCTTCCTTATGAGTAGTTTGGTCCTCAGCTGACTCATCAGCATCATCGGAGTGTGATGTGCCATTAGGGGTGGCCCATCAACAAAACGAATCTCATCGGAGCAGCTTTATCACTTGCTTCACTCCGAGAGGCTTGAGCATCCTCAGCTATGTCCTCATTAGATTCATCAATGGGGGTGGACTCAGCTTCATCTTTAGATTCCAGGAATTCAATATGAACATGTTCCTGTGAATCACGAAGGGCGCTGATTTTTTCTTCATCATCAGCTACCTCCATCTGAGGAGTAGGCTCATTAACAACTTATTTACCTAAGGAAGTCTCAACCTCCTTTGAGCCTTCTACACCCTCAGCAGTCTCAACCGCTGGAGGACCTTTGACATCCCTGTGTGCAGTCTCAACCACAGCAGGGTCTTGGGCAGATCTCCCTTCAGCAGACTCAGCTGTCTTACGGCCTTCAATGGAATTCGTCAGAGTCTCAACCTAGGATTGCACTTTCAGGGCCAGGAGTCTCAACTCCCATTGCCTTCTTTCCATCCTTTGCTTTAATCGCTTCAAAGAACGCGTCATCGGTCTTGATGCGAGAAGAGGTTTGGTGAGAGCAGTCTCAATCGCCCGAGCTTCATCAACTTCAATGTCTTTTGTTAATTCTATTTCTCACCTTCGCCTCCAAACTGCATAGGTTGGTCTCCCACAGCATCCTCCGACCTGGCTGTGGTGGTGAGAGTTTCCCCTCGGGCGCACCACCTAAGTTAAGCGTGAGTGGGGTTACTCGCTTTGAGACTGGGGTGTTATTCATGTTGAGTGATCGGTCGTGGGGGCGGTGTCTCACACACCTTCACCGGAGTTGGCTTGGCTAAGGTGCCCGCTTCGTCACCATCCTTAGCTTCATCGCCAATGGTCCTGGTGCCATCTTCTGAGTGCACGGGGGTTGTGGTGGCAGCAATATTGACGGCTATTTTGCGCACCACATCCATAACGTCAGGGACTAAGGATAGTAAAGACGATTCTCCTGGACCCTCTTGCAATTGTTGCTCGTGCATCACTTTCGATTCTGTTATGGCTTGCTGGAATTCAGCTTTCTCTGCTGCCACAGCAGGGTCGATCTCCTCTAAGTCACATCATTTCTTGTCGGTGATTCCACAAAGATGTTCGAGGCCCACCAGTAAATAAACAAGTTTGGGGCTTCTTTGACTTCTCAATAGCCTTGGCCTTCTCCAGGGCTCTTTGCTTTTCATCTTCCTTCTTTTCACAAAGGATAGTCATGCGAGAGTTAGGATCAGGCGGAGCGGAGAGATATATTTCCGGGAAGCTTAAGAGCTCCTCTTCTTCTTCTATGAACTCCAGGTGCTCAAATTGCTGTCGAGAGTAACTCAGCCTCCAGATTCTCCATTCCCTCAATCTCTCTTGAACGCCGGGGATGACGGTGATATAGTATCATAAGGTCATCATCATATCCTTCTTCCCGAATGGTAGCAAGTGGAGCATGCTCCTCCTTAGGTTCATTTGCATCTATTGAGGGGATTGGACAGCTCTTTCTTCATTATGCTCTACATTGTTTTCGGCTCCGTGCTCTTCCACGATTGTCTCTCGGCACCTAGGTCACTACGATCTTTGATCGATATCGATGAGTCTTCTCCTTCTCCATCTTCGTGGTGATCGCATTTCCACCATCGATTTCTTTCGATCGCTCTTCTTGGATTGCAATAGTCTCTTTCTCGCCGAGTGGCGACTCAGCTTTCTCCAAATTTCGGACTTTGAACAAATCTTCTTCTTCTTAGTCTTCACAAGAGGAATTTCTTCCTCCTCGGCCTTCCTCGGTGGTTTTTGGCTCCACCATCTTTATCTTCTTCGCTGCGGTGGCTTGTGAGGCACATCTCGAGCGTTTGTTCTTCACGCAATAGGAGAAGGTTTAGAGGTGTCCTTCTTGATCTCATTCGGGGCGCAGTGCTTTTGCTCGGCAGCAGGGCATGGGCCTTCTTTGACTTGGTTCGAAGCGGTGTAAGGATGGCAATGGGCGGGGCGGGCGGGTATCTCAATACCCAGACTTGCCCCGTCCTCACAGCGGGCGGGGTGACCGTCGTGGGTCCATGAGCGGGCGAAGGGCGGGTCGCCCCGTGTTGATTTTTTTATATTTTTATCTTATAATTTATATTATTAATAATTTTTAATATTATATTTTGTCTTATAAATGCATAATGTTTATAAAAATTGTCATTATATATGTTAAATATAATATTAAATACATAAAACTATATTATTTTATATAATATACATATAAAATATACATTAAATATATTAAAAAAATAAATAAGTAGCGTGGGGCGGGGCGGGGCGGGTACCCACGGGGCATGGGTCACGGGGCGGGGCGGCCTAAATGGGGTAGGGCGGGCGGGTATCCATCGGAAGGGTCATTTTGCCATCCCTAGGCAGGTGTTGGCTTAGTTGCATCAGCTCTCTTCTTTTGGATTGACTTAGGAGAGAGAGTTGGTGTCAGCTGACTCACCCTCGCTGGTGTCAGCTTTCCTTGCATGCGCTTGCCTCAGAGCGCCTGATAGATTTGCCTTAAATATCTTTTTGTTGACATGGAACGATTTTCCATGTCTGGCAATCTTTTTACCTCCATGAGATGGCCAATCACCAGGCCATATCGGTGATCCGGTGATTTCTATTATTTCTGTCATATATCTAGAAACGACCACTATCCATGTACCAGGTTCCTTGGCACTCAGGTGTTCCTTGAACCTGCAATCAAGGAAATTAATTTTTAGGTACTCATTCTTGCTTGGGTCCTGGGGGGTTAGTGATATAAGATATTTCAACCAACCTATAGCCAGATGATCTGACTCTAAGAGGTTACCATCTATCAGTTCCATAATCATAATGCACATTAGCAAATTGCTTGGGTGTTTTAGGATCATACAAATTATCTCTTTTTTGTGTACGTATGCATGTGTATTTGTTTGAGCATTTGCTTTCTTGGGGTAATAGTGGAATTTCGGGTGTTGTACCACGGGTGCATGTGTGTGTCTTGATAATAGCTCTTTTGCCTTGGGAATGACCTTTGTTGAGGTTGAGGTCTTTGCCACTTTGACTTGTATCACATAGGTCTTTGTTGATATTTCATTTGATTATTCCAATCATCTTGGTTTGGATAGTTTCTACCATCATGTCATATGAATTTCTTTGATGAGATCTCGGGGCTTTTAGTAGCTCTGTTTAGCTTTTACGAGTATTTTTTTTAGGAGTCCATTTGATGGACTTTTCCAAATTTCTTTTCATCTGCCCTCTCAAAGATACTCTCTTGGCTTTTTCCTTTTCCCTTATAACCAATGCCGAGATGATTGTGATTGTGTTTTGGTGTGGATGTTGGTGCAACATATGGTGTTTTTCGACTTTTAGATTCCCTATTTGCTTGAGGATCCTTTTTCCAAAGTCACTCTGGGAGTTTTACTATGCACAAAGGAATTGAATCATATGTCTGTCTTATCTCCACACTCTTTTTGACTCATTATAAGTTCTTCCAATGATTTGGATGTTTTTGTAAATGAGGCGATCACATTTTTAAGATCTTTTTCTCTCTTTTCTGTAGTAGCTAACTCTGCTAGGATCTTGTCATTTTCAGCCTTCACCTTAGTGTTCTCATCAGCTATGCGACTCAGAGTACTCAGCTATTTAGTCAGCTGTGAGTTTTGGTTTTTAAGCTGGCTATTTTCCTCATTTAGAAGTGTGTGTAAGGTTTTAATGTACTCAAAATCTTTCATCATTTTGCCTAATGAATCATAAAGATATGTGGGTGATGAAGTGTGTGTATCACAGTCACTATCACTTGAATCTGAATGAGATGAGTTAGATTGTACCTCATCTTCTTGATCTTATTCTTTGGCCATGAGGCAGATCATAGCCTCCTCCTCAGTATTACTTGAGTAGTCAGCTTCACTACTATATGAGTCTGCTGCTTCTTTGCACTTGGCTGGCTTAGCAGTTTCAGCAGCCAACATGGACTTCTTCTTTTCTTATCTTCTTTCCCTGAAGACTTTTCTTTCTTCTTCGTTTCTGTATTTGTTGATTGGTGGATAGAAACAGTCACCGGTAAAGTGTCCTGGTTGTCTGCAATTCCAATACAGGTTTTCAGCTCTCTCGGCTCTCTGATAGTCAGCTGTTTGATGTTCAGCTCTCTTGGGTGGTCTGTCCTCCCTTGCTTTGAAAGGTGTTGAATGTCTCACGGAGGTCTCTCCCTTGTTCCTTTTGTAGTTCTTGTTGAAGAATTTTTTGAATCTTTTAACCATGAGAGCAATTTCCTCCTGGTCAATGGTTTCCTTAGGCTCAGCTTTTTTTCCTTCACTGGCCAACAATGCAGCTGTCTCATCTTGCTCTTTTCTTCTCAGCTCAAATTCATAGGCTTTGAGGTCTGAGAATAGCTCATGATTTGATGTTTTTGAGAGGTCCATTGAGTGTCTCAGGGCCATGACCTTCATTTCCCATTCAGCTGGAAGGGCTCTTAGAATCTTCATACACATCTCCTTCTGAGTGTACTCTTTCCCAATAGCTGAAAGCTTATTTGTGATTTCTGTGAATATGGCATCAAGCTTATCTAGACTCTCACCTGCAAGCATTTTAAAATTTTCAATTTTTTGAACAACAATAGTTAATTTATTCTTTAATCTGTTCTGATCCTTCACAAATTAGGGTTAGCTTATCCCAGATTTCTTTGGCTGATTTGCAAGACTTCACTTTATTGAACATAGCCTTGTCCAATGTCTTGTAGAGAATATCCTTGGCCACATTGTCTAGGTTGTATCAATTTTTGTCTTCATTTAACAAATGAGGTTTGTCAACCACATTTGGTCTAGGCTCTCTTCAAAGATATTCTCCTTGATCTTGAGGTGCTCTTCTTACAAAGGCAGTGTTAACTTTGAATATTTGCAATGGTCCATCCTCTATCACAAGCTACATTTCATCGTGTAAAGCCGATAGGTGAGCTCAGATACGAATTTTCCGGTCATCAAACTCTTCCGATGAACATAGGGATACGAGTTAGATTGGCTTCCATGATAATAACTTTGCTTTATGAAATGAAAAACTTTGAAAACACAAGTATTAAACCTTTTGAAAAAGATTGAGATCTGGTTGTTAACAGTCGCGGAAGGCTCAATGAACCAACCGCTTTGATACCACTTGTAGGTCCCAAGGGTGTGGTATAAGGTTTAGAAGGGAGGGGGTTAAATAAACCTTACCAAATTTTCACTTTTTTAGTCCTTAAATATTCAACATGAGTTAACTCAAATCGGCTAAGTTCTTGGGGGATGACTAGGTTGGCTTTCTTGACAAAGTTACCCACTCAATGAGACTCGATTCGATTTTGTTGATAGTATAAAGTCAAATTGCGTCACCTAACACTTAACTTTTAGATAATTTAGTTTTAACAATGAAAGACTTAACACCCTTTGATAATTTTAAACGTTTTTAACACTTGTTTCTAGCACTTGTTATTATCAGTTGGATTGCAATATAACTTATCAGCAGATATAAAAGTATGCAAGAAAGTAAATGCTTAAAGTAAATGACACAAGCAAATTTTATAGTGGTTCGAGTATGGGGTAATTCCTCTAATCCACTCTTCTTCAACTCCTGGAGGAATCCACTAAGTAACAAATCAGGTTACAAAACAGTTCTTCAGTCTAGAGATAGCCTTGATCACATAGCTGGCTTCTCCTGCGACTCAGCTTCTTCACAAGATAGCTGTCTTGCTACTTCAGCTCCCTTCAAGCCTTTGGAATTGATCACACAACCTTCCAATAAACTTGAAACTTCTAGTTCAACCTTGAACCTTACTACAACTCCTTCAAACTTGGAGATTAGACCCATTTTTGTTCTTGAAACTTTTCCTCTTCAACTGGTTGAAGTAATCTTTCCTTCACAGTGTGTGTTGGATTGAGTTCCTTCGAGTTTTAGGCTTGAGGAATTTCTTGGTAAGCTTTGAGAATATTACAGGTTATGCTTGCCTATAAAATGCTTGTTAATTTTTTGTCATTCGTAACCTTTTCTCAAATGCTTCCTCAGCCTTTTATAGTGCTCATTTGAAAATTTACCCGTTGAAGAGATAGGCTATTTTCAAATGACACTTTTTTGTTTGTTTTTTTTTTTTTTGAGGAAACACTTTTTTGTTTGTTGGCTTGTCTTTTCTTGGCCTGCAGCAATGTGATGTTGACCCTTCCTCGTACTAAACGACTCTGCAACTTTACAAGGCCTAACACATGCTTCAGTGTTTCCCATTGGTTTATTCATTTTGCATATTTTTGGGATAAACACTTTAAGACTTTGAAGCTTGGACTTATTACTATATTGAGTAATATCCTTGACTTCCTTCCAACGGATCAATGTCAGTCGTCTTGACTTGACTACTGCCTTTACCCCTTCGACTTGAGTTTGCTCCAATCATATGGGAATGACTCAACTGTCAATTCAACTGTTAGACTTGGCTCTTTACTAACTTGACTGATACTTCCACATCCTTTACACAGTTGTTCCTCAGTTGAATCTCCTTCAGTCGAGTCTTTGTCTTTCATCTTGGCCACACTCAGCTGACATACAGTTGGGTCTTCACTCTAGTCTCCAGTTGACTTCTTGCATTCTTTGTGTAATATAATGTATTCTGAATGAATTGTATATTATTCCAAGAGATAAGGTACACTTATATACAAGTTGGAGAGCAACCAAAATAAGGAAACTAAATCAACAGGCTAATCTACGGGATTCTAATAATCTTCTAATTGATTCTAATTATCTCCTACACAATATACCATATATACATTAACACTCCCCCTCAAGCTGGAGCATATATATCAATAATGCCCAGCTTGTTACAAATATTGTTCATTCGTACTCCATTCACTGCTTTAGTGAATATGTCTCCCAACTGGTCTTCGGATTTGACATAGCCCGTAGAGACGAACCCCTCTTCGACTTTATCACGAACAAAATGACAGTCTATTTCAATATGCTTAGTTCGTTCATGAAATACAGGATTGGATGCAATGTGAAGTGCAGCTTGGTTGTCACACCAAAGTTTAGCCGGAAGAGTAAGCTCATAACCTACTTCCTTTAGTAACTGATGTATCCATACAATTTCACATACCGAATCAGCCATGGATCGATATTGCCTTGACAAAGAATCGACCGAGAAACAACATTTTGTTTCTTACTCCTCCATGAGACTAGATTACCTCCCACAAAGATACAATACCCTGAAGTGGATCTTCTATCATCTTTACAACCTGCATAGTCGGCATCAGAATATGATTCAATTAACCCGGTATAACACTCCACTTTTGAATGACCATGTCGCCCATAGAATAATCCGCGCCAGGAGCCCTTTTGAGATAACACAAAATATGTTCAAGAAGTGCCCAATGAATAAGAGAGAGAGACATAAATCGGCTAGCAACACTTATCGCAAACGCAATGTCGGGACGTGTTCTGATAAGATAATTCAACTTCCCCACAAGTCCGATCGCTCGGGATCATGGAACGGGCACCGAGTGTCTTTTTCAAGTTGCAAGTTGGGAGCCATTTAAGTCTAAAGGCTTAGCCCCTAATTTCCCGATTTCCTTGAGCAAGTCAAGCACATATTTTTCTCCGAGAGAGGAAGATTCCTCTCTTGCTTCTCATTATTTCCACTCTAGAAAATACTTGAGAGATCCCAAGTCCTTTGTCCGAAAGTGGGAGTGGAGGAACGACTTTAGCCACTGAAATCCCAACACTATCATTCCAGTAATTACAATATCATCAACATAAACAACTTGCAAAATTACCCCATGCTCGAGGCGCTGTAGAACACTGAATGATCGATTTACATCTTATTAAGCCATATTTCAAAATGATCGACTAAATCTGTCGAACCAAGCCCGAGGACTGTTTCAAACCGTATATGGATTTGCGAAGATGACATACTTTCCCATACTCCCCCCCGAGCAACAAAACCAGGCGGTTGCTCCATATAGACCTCTCTTGAAGAAAACCATGAAGAAAAGCATTTTTAATGTCTAATTGGTGCGAGAGGCGTCAAAAGTGGTCTTGCAAGAGAGATATGAAGCCCGAACGAGAAGTGAGTTTGGCCACAGGAGAGAATGTCTCGAGTAATCGTGCCATACGTCGTGCATAGCCTTTAGCGACAAGTCGGGCTTTAAGGCGAGCAGAGAACCATCAGGATTCACTTTAAGCGTGAACACCCATTTACACCCAATTGCGCTTTTTGCCAACAGGTAAGTCTACCAAAGTCCAAGTGCCATTATGGTCAAGTGCATTCATTTCCTCAACCATAGCAAAGACGCCAAACGGAATGGGCCAAAGCTTCACCAACAGATTTTAGGAATAGAGATAGAATCTATGTTCGCAAGAAAGGAACAAGAAGAGCGGGAAACGGTCATAGGAAACAACGAAGCAATAGGATAGGTACAAGTTCGTTTACCTTTCCGAAGAGCAATGGGAAGATCATCAAGAAGGGCGAAGGTGGGACAGATCTTCCACCAAAGCAAAGAGCAAAAGGACATGAATCGCCTCAATCGTTGGAGTTGTTTTGGCGTCGAGTGTGAACTCCGAGTAATCGGGGTCGAGGAGCTTGTGGTGACTATTCAGGACCTTGGGGAGGGAATGACGGGGAGCGAATAGATAGACCAAGACATCATCATCTCCCCGGACGAGGTGACACAGGAAGCGAGAAAAGTATGGGAGATGTTCATTGAATGTAACATCCCGAGACACAATATAGCGATTGAGTGTAGGAGAAAAACAACGATATCCCTTTTGCACACAGAGTACCGAGGAAGACACACTTGAGAGACTTGGAATCTAGTTTGGTGAGATGAGGTCTCGTATCACGAACAAAGCACGTGCTACCAAAAATCTTAGGTGCGATGGGGAAAATAGTTTTGTCGGGAAAAAGGATAGAAAAGGGGAGAGCATTGTCTAAAACCACCGATGGCATACGATTAATGAGGAAACAAGCAAAGAGAGACAAAGATCCGCCCAAAATGGTTTAGGAACATTCATTTGAAATAATAAAGCTCGAGCAACCTCAAGGAGATGCCGATTCTTGCGTTCGGCAACACCATTTTTTGGCGGGTGTGTCAGGACACGAAGTTTCATGCAAAATACCACGCTGAAGCATATAAGATCGGAATGTAGTAGACAAGAATTCTTTAGCATTATCACCGCGAAGCGTTTGAATATTTGGTAAAAACCGGAGTTTTAATTTCAAAGACAAAAGGAAGAGAAATGATGAAATACTTCAGAGCGATTTTTCATAAAATAAATCCAAGTAACACGAGAAAAATCATCAATAAAAGTAACAAAATACTTAAATCCAGACTTAGATGATACAGAACAAGGACCCCAAACATCAAAGTGAACTAAGCGAAAAGGGGACGCGTGCCGCTTATTTATTCTAGGACTTAAATGAACGCGAGAATGTTTGGCAAACCGACACGACTCACAATATAAACGACAAATGAGAAAAATGAGGACACAAGCGCTGAGACTCGAAGAGAGGGATGGCCCTGGCGACAATGCATCTCAAGGCGGGACGAGGAAGATGTGCCAACAAGAGACTTGGGCTCTGGAGTGTCAAGAATGTAGAGGCCATCGATTCACGCCCTTTACCAAGGATGCGCCGTCGAAAGATCTCGAAAAACACAATAGTCAGGGAAGAATGAGATGCTACAATTCAAAGATTTGGTAAGCTTACTCACCGAAAGTAAGTTGAACGAGAAATTAGGTAAACTCAATACGGAGTGTAATGAAATAGACGGCGTGAGGTGAATAGAACCAGAACCAAGAACACGTGGGGTAGACCCATCAGCAATAGTAACATGAGTGGAGGGTGCATGAGAATGAAAAGTGGAAAAAGGTTTGAGTTGTCATTATGAGTGCTCAAGCACCACTTAATCAATGACCCATTTAGATCCTTTAGAGATAAGACATGTAGCAGAGTTACCTGTGTCAGCAAAAACAGCAGTAGGTGGTTGAGGGTTCACAGTCTCAGTAAGTTTAGCATACTCCTCACTCGAAATCGTGACCATATCAGAGGAAGAGGCAGTATGGGCAGAAGAACCTTTCTGGTTCTTGGCAGCAAGTTGCGGACAATTATACTTAGTGTGCCCAAATTCATGACAATAAAAACACTCCACCTCAACAGACTCAGAGGTGCGAGAACCACGAGAGGTCGGCCCGCCCCGGGTACCGCCTCGATTACCACCGCGAGAACCACGACGAGGACCTCCACGAAAACCACCACGAGCACCACCACGACTAATAAGAGCACTATTCTGAGGGGTGGGATGTGAAGGTTGAACATCCTCGCAGACGGGACGAAGAAAGCGAGAAAACGTCTCTGTAAAGGAAGGGATAGCGATTCAGAGAGAAGTTGAGACCGGAAGGTATCAAACTCAGGCGTAACCTGATCAAAAACTCATGACGACAATTTGTTCTCATTTTTTGTTGCATTATCTTCACATCTGCGCTCAACGGAAGAAGAGAATTGAGTTCTTCATAAGTTTTGTTGAACTCCATAACATAAGCGGTGGGGGTTTTATCGTGTTGCTCCCCCCGATGAAAGGATTTGCAAATCGAGTAAATCCGAGAAATATTACTACGACCCGAATATAAGAAAGCCAAATAATCCATAAGCTCCTTGACAAATTCACAATGGTTGATTAAAGAGAGTATCTCCTACCAATAGAATTCGAAATTGTACAAGGAGTTTGGCATCATCACGCAACCAAGCCCCTTCGGGGTCATCTTAGGAGGATCGGTCGAGTGGTGGTCGTCCTTGTCAATACTCCGCAAATGGACGATGACGGTTTTACTCCAACCGAGGTAATTGGAGCCATTAAGTTTGACATCGGTAATTTTATTCATCATCGGAATGACCTCGGACACAAGTTTAGTAGTGTCACCCATGAGAACAACAAATCAAAGCCACAAAAAATATTCAACACCAAATTCAGAACTGACCGGGAGCAAAAACATCAAGAAAAGCGAGACCAAAAACCAAAAAATCCAAAACGAGGCAAACCGTGTGACGAAATACCAAAGCAATGCCGAGGAAACAAGAGCCTAAACAAAACGAGCCGACGTCGTCGGCCGAGGAAAAATTCCGTAGCCGAAGACGCGCTCTCTCACGCTTGGCGTGGGGCGGACAAAATAACGTTGCCGGCGCGTGCGTGTGATCGACACGCCGCCCTCCGGTGGTCGGGCCGGGCAGGGTGGGAGTCGCCGGGACGTGCCGAAGGTAGAGGTATGGGAGGTGAGATCTAGATCGGACCCAAAAGGTGTTAATCGAAAAACCCTAAGAAACCCTCCTTTGGAAAAAAAAGAAACAGACGGCTGTAGAAAAAAAACTTGAAAGAAACCCTAGCTCTTATACCATGTAATATAATGTATTCTGAATGAATTGTATATTATTCCAAGAGATAAGGTACACTTATATACAAGTTGGAGAGCAACCAAAATAAGGAAACTAAATCAACAGGCTAATCTACGGGATTCTAATAATCTTCTAATTGATTCTAATTATCTCCTACACAATATACCATATATACATTAACACTTTGATATAGCTAACTCCACTCAGCTCTTTCAGTCCTATCTATTATAACGTAGAAATACAAGGAAAATGGGGTGCCAACTTTCTATTCTAAGTTTTACATGGTATCATCAAAATCTAATAAATAAATTTCCTAACATCATCTATGTTCCAAAAGATTCTTTCTTTTCCTCTTTTTCTTTGTCTTAGCATTGCAGAAAATCAAAAGTGGATGTTGTCGAACATTTCCATCTAACTGAACAAGGTTATTGACAATACATTGAATAAATTTGTCCAAAGGACCAACCCCACCGCTCAAATTGCCCTTGCATTGCGTGAACTTCAAATTCATGAAAATGTGAATTAGTAATCGGGATTCTTTCGAGAACTACCTATATCAGAAAACAGTTTCTTAAGGCATAAAATATTGTCAGTTCCTTTTTACATAAATTTGTTAGAACTTCTCGGTCGTCTTGTTGCAGGGTTTGGGAATAAAAAAAGAAAAGAGAGAAAGAGAAGAATAAAGAAGGAAAATGAGGGGATGAAGAAGAGTGTGCATGGGGTGGTGGAAGAAGATTATAATTATAAGGTTTAAAAAAGATGAGGTGTATATAAAGAGATTTGGGGGGTGTATTTAGAAATATGGCAGGGTACTAAGGGTAGTTTAGTCTTTTTAGTTGATGTTATTTTTTAATTAAATAGAGGGGGGTGTATTGACAGTTTTTGGAGGTGTTAATAGCGGCTCCCCTTGTATAATTCACGCGATCGTTAAATTGCTATGAGAACCAGGGGCTTTTATTTTATGTATAATTGTATGCATGTTTTTAATTTTTAAATTTCCGCTGCGTTAAGCCCCGCGGTATATCGAGCCCAATAATAGACAGAGCTACATGAAAAAAAGAAAAAAAAAAAAAAAAAACGGCGAGTAGTTTGGCCAAAATTGAATGCACCACATAATATATATAAAATGAATTTAATTAGCTAAAACTCAATATACCGAACCAAATTTAGTAGACTAGTGTTTGGTAAATTAAACAAATATGTCCAAAAAACTGTTAATACACTGAATACTCGAAGGCTTATATCTTGATCCAATTGCAAAATAACCTACAATTTGTAAACTAAACAAGGTGCATTCTAATTGATATACCCAGATTTAGCTAAAAATATGTCACAAGCATTCTAATTGTTTTTCATTTCCCAAAAGATAAATTAGGGTAGAAGATTGAGTTTTACCCAAAATGCCCCGTAAGTAATATTCCATTATAAATTCTGTAAAAAGTAACCGTATTAAAATTACTTGGGATAATGGAATTATAGCAAACATGTTTTTATAGACGAGAGACTAAAACAATACAATTGAAGTATTAGGGATGGCATAAGGTGGGGAGGGGTGGATACTTGAAGACCCATGTCCGCCATGTCCATCCAACGGGGCAGGTCGGGGCGAGTGGGCGACCCGCTATGGGTCGCGAGGCGGGTAAGGCAAAACGGGTCGCCCCGTGTAGCATAAAAAATATTCCTATATCATAAAATACACAATAATTGAAATGAATAAAAATAAAATGAACAAGAAACAAGAAAAATAATTATTTTGAACTTGTAATATATTTTATAAGTATATTTATAAGTTTATTATCTTGTATTTTGTTTTGTTGATGCATATTATTTATAAAAATTATCATTTTTAATATATATATATGTTAGATATAATATTAGGTATATAAAAATTACATTGGTAAATATATAATATATGTAAAACATATATTAAATATATTTTAAAAAAATTAGGCGGGTCGAGGCGAGGCGATTACTCGCGGGGTGGACGTGATATCCATGCCCGCCATGGCTCACGCGACGACCCAAATAACGCGGGGTGGGGCGGGTCATGGCAAAATTGCCAACCCTGTAAGATATGTCATATGACAGATGAAAATGAAACAAAATATAAATGAAGTTATAAGTAAGATTTTGACAATTACGTATATACTAGCAATATTGTATAAGAAAAATTTATTATTTCCAAAATACACAATCTCGTGTGCACAATTTCTAAAAATTAATAATTTATTTAACAAATTTTAAAGCTAATTTGTTATCAAAATTACTATATCACATATTAATCAAAATAAAGGTACTTTAAAAAAAAAAAAAAAAGAACTAGCACAACTACAAATCGAAATATTTTCAAATTGTAAGGACAAAATGTACGATTACATTACCAAGACCATACCTTAAAATTAAAAAAAATTAAAAAAAAAAGATAGTTGAAGTGTTTATATTATTATTTATAAAAAATAATATTTAATTCAAGTGTCTATTTAGGGCAAAAATGTTTTTTTAGTCCACTAAGTGGACGACTTGAGAGATTTAGTCCACACTTTTAAAAAAATTTGAAATTAGTCCACTAAGTGGCAAAAATTCGGACATTTGGTCCAGTGACCTGTTATTGCAGGTAACAATCCTATGTGGAATTTTTTTTCTTTTTGCTTTTCTTTTTAGCCTTAAAGTATGAATTGTTTTTGTTGATGTGGCATATTATGTGGCATTTTGGAGGGAAACAAATATTATTTTCAATGTAAATTAGATAAAAAAAATTATAAGATTTATTATGAATAAAATGAAAATAATTTACATAAAATATTTAAATTATTTGTTAATTTGAAAAACGAAAAATAATTTTAAAAAATCCATGAAAACAAAAATAATGTTAATAAAATTTAAGATATTTTAATTGGAGAAATGTATTCGAAATTATAAAACATAAAATTATTTATATCATATGTTTATATTATAAAATATTTAATTTTATAAATAACATTTTATATTTATAATTAAAGAGTAATAATTAAATTATTTTTTATACAGTTTTTTAAAATTTAAATATATTTTATGCAGTTTTTTTTGTAATTAAATAGTTTTTGTACAGTTTTTTAAAATTTACATATTTTTTATACTATTATTTTTGTAATTCAATAGTTTTATATACAGCTTTTTTAAAAAAATTCATGAAAAATAAGATTAAAATTAAAATATTTTTTATGTAGTTTTTTTGTAATTAAATAGTGTTTTGTATAGTTTTTTAAAATTTACATAGTTTTTTATACTTTTTTTTTGTAATTCAAATAGTTTTTTATACAGCTTTTTTAAAAAAAATATTGAAAAATAAGAATAATGTTAATAAATTTTAAAATATTTTAATTGGATAAATATATTCAAAATTATAAAATAAAATATTTTCATTTTTTATGTTCAAAGAGTAATAATTAAATAGTTTTTATTTTTCTTTTACAATGAATATTTTATTTTTAGTTGAATTAAATATATTTTTCTATATTTTATGTCTAATATTTAAAAAATACTAATATTAAAAAGTAATTTAAACTTATGATATATATTTTTCTTATTTTATAATTTCGTATATATCTATCCAATTAAAATATTTAAATTTTATTAACATTATTCTTATTTTTCATCGAATTTTAAAAAAAATATTATTTTGTGTTTTTCAACTAATAAAAAATTTAAATATATTCAGTAAATTATTTTCATTTTATTCATAATGAATATTGTATTTTTACCTAATTTACATTGAATATAATATTTTTTCTCTCCAAAATGCAACATAATATGCCACATCAACAAAAATAATTCATACTTTAAGGTTAAAAAGAAAAGAAAAAAGAAATAAATTCCACATAGGATTGTTTACGCAAAGATAGGCCACCTGACTAAATATCCGAATTTTTGCCACTTAGTGGACCAATTTCAAAAAATTTTAAAAGTGTGGACTAAATCTCTGAAGTCGTCCACTTAGTGGACGAAAAAAACATTTTTGCCGTCTATTAGTATGCATTAAAAACTTAAAATATTACCAAATGAAATCACAACCACCCAAGTAACAGAACTTTGTAGTCATCGCCCATACATACTCACTAAAGTTCCTCTTCGAAATTTCCGAAGCTCTATTCTATACTCTTCTGCTACCCCCGCACCTCTATTTTTCCACCTTTATATATAATAAATAAAGTCCTCACTGTGTTTGTGTCTATTCCTCAGTGGCGACTCTCATTTCTTCTCGTTTTCTTCTTAACCTCGCGACTCTAACCAGAATGGCTGCCGCTGGATCCGCAGTTATTGCATTCAATCCTGTCGGGACTTGTCAACGCAAAATCGCCAATTTCAGGCAGCCTTCTTTGCCGGTGAAGCTTTCAGGGTCGCTCAATTGGCAATGCAGATCCCTTTCCGTCTCGACCTCAGGTATATGTTTGGATTCAGTGCTTTAATGCTAGGTGAAACTGGGTTAGCTCGGATCGACAAGTATTTTCAGAATCATTTTCAAACTTTGTAGATACCGAGCTTTACTGTCTTACTTGTTTGAATCGTCGAGTTGTACAAATATTCGTTCCCATTTGCCTAGTTTCAATTTGGGATTGGGCAAACGCTTTTGTAGCTGTTATTCCGTTTCAGTTAAATTAGCTGTTAAGGAAAAAAATAATCTGATTTTAGGCGGCCCTTTTCCTTTTGCTTTACGAAAGATATATATGATGTTGTTTGGTAATTGTGGAACAATGGATTACTAGGCCATCTCCAACCTACAGTTCTATTTTAGTGCAGCTGTACCACTAGAATAACTTTTACACCAAAAATTTCCTGTTATTCGATTTATTTGTTAATATATTTATACAATTACATATTCAGTTCGTGTTTTACATTTAGTTAATTGTAATCATAGATTATATAATTCTCGTGTTCTCAGTAACTTATTTAATAATTGTCTTTTTTGAGTTTTATATTATATGATTAGGATTAATTTCTGATCACGTGAATGTTTAAAATAAATAATAACATTATAAATAACATAATTAAAATTTATTAAAAATATTAATTACTTATAGGGCATAAAAAGGGAGTAGTTTTATTGAAAAATATACAATCTGTGAATAGGGTAAAACAGAAAGATTTTGAAATATTTTTAAACACAAGTAATTATAAAATCTATTTAACAAAAAAACAAAAGATAACGGTGTGAACAACTTGGCATAGCACTCCTCACGGCATGAAAATAGCGCTGGATATGGCGCCAGCATCCAATGCCAATTTGGAGCAGCTTCGCGTTGGCCTGAGTTGGTGTATCAGATTAGCCATGTCCAGGAACTAGTCAAACTACTGCATGACTTCCAAAATTTATTATCATTATTGTGCTGACATTTTGTTTAATTAAACTGTATATGCAGGCATTAAGTCCATGGTTGCAACCGTTGAACAAGTGAGCACTGAAGAAGCACAGAAAGTAGAAGCTCCGGTTGTTGTTGTTACTGGAGCCTCCAGAGGAATTGGCAAAGCTGTTGCTTTGGCTCTAGGGAAAGCTGGTTGCAAGGTTGAGTTCTCTACTTTACTACCAGACAAGTTTACTTTAAGATGTTCACCATTATTGTATGTATTGTATTGGAGTAAATTTCTGCAGTTAGAAAGTTATACTATTTTTTAGTGATCAAATTTCACATAGCACTTGTTGATTAAAATGGGGTGCCAAATATGATAGCTGTATTTTTTTTAAATAAATTACTATCTAGAATACTCTTGGATACTTAGGATCTTTTCTTTTCCCTTTTTCGTTGTTTAGTTACTTGTTTTTGGAGACTCTTTCGAGCTTTCATCATACCACGTGAACAAGTAAATGAATGAATAACACCATATCACTCACTGTACACCCTTGTTACTCTCATTTAGAGTGGGGTCAGTGGACATTGAATCTTTTTATGCTGCCTGTAACATATAGTAATTACGATCAATGAGATTTGTACAGTGAGGCTTCTCTTTCACCTATATTGTTGCACAAACTGATCATGCATTAACTATTACAGGTTCTGGTTAATTATGCAAGGTCGTCAAAGGAGGCAGAGGAAGTATGCAAAGAGGTAACCACCTAAATAAATGCATAACGTGCATCGTGGAACTACTTTTGTATATAGATACAGATTCTTGAACCTATCTTGCCCCAAATTTCGTTCAGAACTTATAGAATAATAATATGTTTACCTGGATTCAATATTTCATTTGAGTTATTCTAGGAAAAGACTTTCCTCAAACCTGTTAGAGATTGTGATGTGCAGATACTTTGGTGAGTGTTATGCATTTAATTTGCCCTGATCATTGCGACCCATTCTTTTAGCTATGTATTGAAAATATGTTTCAGACTGATCCAAGTTATGTCTTGATAGTTGCTAGGCACCTCTGTCTAGTCAATCAGTTCAAACTACAGTATAACTCAGTTAAGGAATAACTCATATAATAATATACTTAGGGTTTCGGGTGAAGTATTTTGGTTATACTAGATAGTGTTTCACTTTACCTTAAAATAGAAAGTTAATGTTCATTGTTCCTCCATGCAGATAGAGGCATCTGGTGGACAGGCTCTTTCTTTTGGTGGAGATGTTTCAAAAGAAGCAGATGTGGATTCAATGATAAAACTGTTAGATAATTCTCTAATTCTGTTAAAGTTCATATTACACCGAATAGATCATTGTCTCAATCATTTGTTATCGGGACATCTGCAGGCAATTGGAGCATGGGGAACAGTAGATGTTTTGGTCAATAATGCAGGTAGTCAAAAGGTCAACCTTCTTTGGTTGAACTTGAAATCCATTTTGGAGTTGTTTTGTTTTAAAAATTTGAGAAAATCTCAGGAATCACGAGGGATGGTTTGTTGATGAGAATGAAGACATCTCAATGGCAGGAGGTCATTGATCTAAACCTTACTGGGGTGTTTCTATGCACACAGGTCAACTCTCAAAGACCTCTATTTGCAGATAATAATGCCTAAATTCATTTAAACTAATTCATTTTTTTCTTTGCAGGCAGCTGCCAAGATAATGATGAAGAAGAAAAAGGTATCCAGTTACTTAGTTTGCTAATGGGTCTAGTCAAGTTGAAGAGCTCATCTTTTGTAATTTAATCCTCGTTGTTTCTATATGTGCACATTTATATATCTTTTTTTTTATTTGTTGTGAGTGGAGAGGAAGGTGGGTTGGTGTGGGTGCGAAAGCAATGTAATTATTTGCAATTAAGTTTTATTGCTAGTTTTTATCTTTCGCATTCAAGTTCTGCAGGATTATTTGACTAATGAATCTTTCTAATTTAAGAATTAGATAAAAAGAAAATTACATAACAGTTTGTGTAACTACTGTTTCTTTGTTTTGGTCTTAAGATTCTAACACGAGACAGCTATTGACTTTGTAGGGAAGGATAATTAATATCACATCTGTTGTTGGTCTTGTGGGCAATGTTGGGCAAGCCAATTACAGTGCTGCAAAAGCAGGGGTAATTGGATTGACTAAAACAGTTGCCAAAGAATATTCAAGCAGAAATATAACTGTGAGTTTTCTGGAACCATTTATCTTATTTGGTGGCACGCATATTGTTAAACATCAACCTGTGCTAGATGTGGAAATTTGAAATTTAATGGATGCATATATTGACAGGTAAATGCTATTGCTCCTGGATTCATTGCATCTGATATGACTGCAAAGCTTGGGCCGGAGTTTGAGAAAAAGTTATTGGAGGCCATCCCATTGGGTTAGTTATTTCTCTTTACCAAGTGCATTTTCTTGTCCTCTTTGAACAAGTTCATGGGGAACCACAGTTTTTCCTTTCTATCATTGTTTACACTTCCGTGGTGCTTTGTTTGACTCAAAGATGTCAGATTAATTTAGTGAATTTTCAACAAGATGACAGTTGTCAATCATCAAAATTATCTTGTAACGATCATTAATCTGCATAATCAAATTAATTTGTGAACACTAACATGAATAAATATTGCTTATGGGCACTTTTATCGTGGCATGTCAAATCCATAGTTCTTAATGAAATTGGTGTATTCAATTATTATTCTTTAAATGTTTGATTTCTAGTAACTACTTTTCTATATCAAATTCAGGACGGTACGGTCAACCAGAGGAAGTTGCTGGGCTCGTTGAGTTCTTGGCCCTTAATCCTGCCGCTGGTTATATCACCGGACAGGTTTGTTTATAACACATTAATTTTTGCCCTTCGCATTGGTAATGCACCGTGCTTATCCGGAAGAAGCTATATGGCCTATAAGACACCTTGTGCATTTTATAGCGTTCAACACTATTCGCTCTTGTATCATTATTAGAATTCTCAGTTGCTCTCTTTTAACTTTCCTTAATCTCTCAGGTATTGACCATTGATGGAGGCATGGTGATGTAAGAGGCTTCTGTTAAATTATCCTTCATATTCACTGCCAGTCTAGAGATAGATAGTTTTGAAATAATGTAGCGAAGCCAGGTTTTCTTGTGATATGTACCAAATTTCAACTACTTTTAACAGCAGGGTACCTGTAATAGGTTTTTCAACATACCAAAGGAAAGATTAATGGCAGCAATTTTCCAATCTTCTTTTCTTCAATCCTTCCAGCACGAGGTAATTTGAAGCAGTTTGTAGTGAATCGATTTTCTACTTACATGATGGAAGACAGATTGACTCTTACTAGCTTATATTGTTTCTATTGCACGAAGAAAGAAAATTCGAGGGCATCTTAATATCTACATATATGATTAAAACACGCTGCTTACCCTTTTTGATAGAGAAGCTAAGAAGCGAAAGCATTAGATAATAATCTTTAACCAATTAGTTGATAATCTTTAAGCAATTCTGGAGTCCCAAGTCAAGGCCCTTTGAGATTCTTTTAAGTGAGAAAATGGAGTGTGGATGTTTGGATGTTAATAATAATATCAAGGATTAGTTACAAATATACTATTGAGGTTCTGTGTAATTACAAAAAGGTACATCTATCTTTCATAATTACAAATACTCACTTAATTATTGTTTTTATTTTACAAATTACGCCCAAAGAGGTATTCGTTCAAGTGGTATTTATTAAGTAAAAGGGATAACAACAAAAACTACCCCGAGGTTTGTGATAATAATAAAGAAAAACCTAAGGTCGATAGAAGATAAATTACGCCCATCAAATTCCACAATTGGAATGATTACTCCACTTAATCAACTTATTACAATCTTTATCCAAGTTAATATTCAACAATGCCTGGCCCCACATAATTTGTCGTTTTTGGATTTGGTCTCCAAATCAACAAATTCCATAAGAAATACCAATCACTCACGTTCTTAATCCCCAATGGCAACAAATGTGTCCTGGGCACACACACACACACACACACAGACGCAACCCTCAATTAGGGGGTTTTCCTTTTTTTTTTTTTTTTGACTTGTAAATGTTGGTGAAAATCTATCTCTATTAAGTATTAAGCAAGTTTTGATAAGGTGGAAACCACAAGTAAAAGTTGAAACCAAAACACATGTTGTGTCTTATAATTGGTCTCTCTTTGCCAAAATCAAATATGACCCACTAAAAAAGCTTGACCCAAATCTGGCCTTTGAGTAGGTCCCTAGGCCAAGAAACCTCCATTTTCATTCTTGGATGATATCTGTAGACAAATTCTTAAAAATTAAAAAGCTAAGAGTTATACCAACTGAAAAATAATTAGGAAATACCTAAATAAATAAAAAGAGCTTCTGACTTGCAATTGAAGAGTATTTTATGTTTTGTGGTTGCTTAAAGAGGATGAGTTCAAGATAGACAAGGTAATGTGTTCAGTTTTGGAAGGAAAAAAAACAATGGTGTATGGCATCAGAATATTCTATTAGCACAAAGTGTTCCTTACAATTTTGGGCATTGCCAACTGATGTGACACCATGCATATGGTTCCCCTGATTTTTTAAAGTGGAGACCATACACTGGCTTCAATTCAAAAAAATTGATAGGCCCTCAGAAATCTGCATTTTTTAGCCTTTGACAATCCTTGTCCTTGAAAAGGGTTGTTTGCATCTTATGCAAAATTTATCATAAGCTTGAAAAGGGTTGTTTGCATCTTATGCAAAATTTATTCTTCTTATGATAACTATCCTCTCTCTCTCTCTCTCTCTCTCTCTCTCTCTCTCTCTCTCCAATGGACATCCCAAATCTCTATGATCCACCTATTCCTGTGTTTACACTCTGGTTCATCTTCATATACATCTTGGGATATTTCATCATCTTCAAGAATTGGAATAGAAAATACAGGGCTGAAGCTTCAAGCTGTCTCATGTCCCTATTTCATGGCACCCCTGCACTTATCCTATCCATATTCTCAATCTTTCAAACCCAAAACACCATATCCCAACTTAATTTTACTTCTCCAAACACTTCCTTCCAAAACTTAGTTCTTGAATACAGTATAGCTTATTTCTTGATGGACCTCTTACACTATATGGTCATGGTACCAAGTGATGTGCTTTTCATTGTACACCACTTAGCCACACTGTATGTCCTAATGACGTGCCGATATGTAATCGAACATGGGGCAGTGGCCATCCTAGGAATCCTTGTTCTTGCTGAGGTTACAACTACTTGCCAGAACACATGGACCCTTGCTAGATACCGAAAAGTCGACTCGGCAAAGGCTGCTCTAGTGTTAGAGTTCTTGTCACCCTGTTTCTATGCTTACTATACTGTGGTAAGGGGGATTCTTGGACCACTGTTCGTGTACAAGATTGGATTGGTTTTTGCTAGTGGAGTGGACAATGGGGTGATTCCTAGGTGGGCTTGGATTTCTTGGATTGTTGTGATAATTGCAGGGATTGGGCTAAGCATATTGTGGGTTCTGCATCTATGGATTGATTTGTACAGAGAGAAATCCACGAAGGAGCTTAAGAAATTCAGTTAGGGTATTTCATTGTGATTAATGTAGAAGTCTTGAATAAAACACTGTAAAGTTAAATCTAAAACTAAAGAGGAAGTTAATGCAAAATTCTTTTGATTCTTTTTGTTTTCCTGCTATGTTCTACCAACTAAACGCAGTCAACTAGGATTTTGATAGCCCAATTTATTTTTTGTATCATTCTGTACATTGGCTATGAAATATGAATTGTTGTTTCAGGGTCTTCAAATATAAGGGATAATTACAAACGCTACCCTTGAGCTTTAGCCTAATTACAGAAAAACCCACTTATCTTTCAAAATAACAGAACCCCTCATGAAGTGTGTTTGTATTTTACAAATTACACCTCTTGATGTGGTGCTGTAGTGAGTTATTTGTATAATGGATACAAACCTCAAGATGCTATTTGTAATGCCTCAAGGGTGTATTTGTAATTTTAAAAAAAAACTGGATTTTTTGGTAATTAGTCTAAACCTCAGAGGTAGTTTTTGTAATTATCCCTAAATATAAATATACCAAGAGCTTCTATTTAAGGGGCTTTACTGATTATGACGAGATTTGAACTGCATATATTGCCTCATACAGAGGGAGTTAAAAAGCAGTCACTAGGCAAAGCATGAAAAAGCTATTAATATATAATACATTGTTTAGCCATCTCACTACCAGAAAATTAGTTAGCCCGGCTAAACCTTCTATATATTACAAAAAGTTCAAAGAGAACATACCACCTACAGAGTGCCAGACAGCCATCATATCACCAATATTGTGGAACGAGAGGCTGAAATCGTGAGCTTCTGGACTTCAAGAAGCGGTTCATGGTGAAAGGTTCTTTCAGTTAGTTTAAATTTGTTTTCCATTTGCTATTGAGGTCTCAATTCTCAACATGCTAGCATAATAGATGACAATTATCCTTTTCGAGTCATGGTCCAAGGCCTAAATGCGGATTATTGAAGCACTTGACGAGTCTGGGTTCCTCTGTAATTAATCTCTACAAAGCAACCCCCCGCTTCGCCTCTGGCAAGTCTTCCAGGATTCACACAAATGCACTTGAGTTGTTCTTCTCCATCATTTTCTTCTCCAAGGAGAGCACCTGTTCAATGGAAAAGAGTTTTTAATCGTGTTTGGTTATTTTACAGTCGATGAATGTAATCTTTTTCAAGATCTTATGTCAAAAGGAGCTTGGTTCTTAACCTTCACAAAGTGAGCCAGGTCTGAAGGTAATATGAGTATATCTGGAATTGATGAAAAATGGAGTGCTTTGTTTGCGAGAGAAAAATCCAAGGGAATGTCTTCTGCAGGTGGATATAGGGGATAGAAGCTGCTTCGAGGAATAACGAAATGAACAAAGACGACTTAATGAAAGAAAAGGAGAGAACAGAACCAAAAAACATATTTAAACAATCTGTCGTTAAACTTTTGCTATAAAACAAAAGATAAATCCCAAGCATTGACCATTAAAACATGCCTGTGTTGGTTCAAGATATGCTTTGCTAGATTAGTCAACCGCTGTTTGGACCCTCCTTGTGGATTTCGACAGATTTCCTCTGCACTAAGATGCTTTAGTATATCCACTGTGCAGCAGGCCACATTCACCTGTAAATCAAGAAGATTAATTAAGAAAATCCTCCACCATTATCCTCATACATATATAGTGACAGCTTCCTAAATTAAATACTTTCTCCGTGCAATTTGTGTCCATGTTTGAATTGGCATGAAGATTTGAACTGGAGTTGAAGAAGTGAATAGTTTTGAGTAATTTTGCAATTTTTAATTTAAGTAGTGGTTACGAGTTAATGATGCACCAGCCTACCACTAATCCCAGTATCTAGAGTTAAAAAGCTGCTCATCCATCACACTTCATGATCATAGTCTATCTCCTTGGGGAAAAATGGCAGCGTAAGGTAACAACTAGTATTGAAAGCTGGTCGCCTTTGGAATATGAGTAGGGCTCCTAGGTGGCGCGTTCAGGAGGCAAACCGAAGGAAGAGCAAAAGGAAGGTTGGGTGCTTGTGGGGCGAGGCCACCCGGCCTCGAATGGGAGGGGGCTTAGCAAAAGGCGATTTCTAGTAAGTACATTTTATTTTACTCGATTTTCCTAATTCCCAAAGGAAAATTAGTTTCCAGAATATTGCATTTGAAACAATAGCAGACAGTAATTGCAGTCATGAAACGTGAAAAATTATATCTTTAGGAGTATCATAGGTTATTGGATTTCCGGAGACCAATTCTCTTGGATCTATTTCGCATTAATACAATTTCAACAATTTTCACTCATGTTTTTCTAAAATATGCATTTAAGGTAGCAATTATAAAAGCATTGATCACATACACCTCATAGAGGAACTACTATGAGTGTGAAGATTTCATCATTACCTCATTAGCACAGAACATTCCTGGATTAGAAATGCTGTGTATCTGATGAACCAAAAAAACTACGTCAGTCATCATCATTCATGATAATAACATAGAATCCATACAAATCTTCCTAATATAATAAAGGATAATTACAAAAACACCACTGAGGTTTGGGTTAATTACAAAAAAAAAAAAAAAAAAAAGATGTTTCAGAATTACAAAAACCCTTCGGGTTTCGCTTTTGCCTTAAATTTAAGGGGATAATTGTAATATTTTTGTAAATGTTAGGGGTTTTTGAAATATTTTGAAAATCACTGAGAAAAATGTAAGATGGAATCAAACCTCAAGGGTTTTTTGTAATTTTCAAAGAACTCTAGTTTTTTTTGTAATTAGCCCAAACCTTAGGGGTGTTTTTGTAATTATCCCTATAATAAAATATTTCTGTACCTGAGGACTAAAATTTGTCGGATGAATTTCAAAAGCAGGCTGCCAAAACAACCCAAGTCTGTCTTAATGTTATAGCTGATGTACAGTACTATCTTAATGAGAGAAAAGTCAGCATTTGGAGAACACAAAAGAAAATTTTGAAACTAGCTCACCTGAGGGAAAACAAAATCATGATTAGCATCCCTGACAGATGGCATGAGAATCACATGCACCATCGAACCCATACACTCGACATAATCTTGAAGCTACATAAACAATCAATAGAAAGAACAAGGTATAAGGAAGTTGAATATGTCGATGCAACAAACTATATGCGTTTTTGACATGGACAACCTTTCCAAGGATCTCAAGGTGAAACATTTCATCAAAGGTCTGACTGACAGTTCCTTTCCTTAGCTCCGGGTGATCAGAATCAATAAATGGTCCCAGCTGTCAAGGACAAAACGAAGTAAGATCTAGTGTCTTTTCATCCTTATCGATGGAAAATAAATAGCAGCAGTTATTCATGTGAGGTTGGGAGATCCTCACCAGGACAAGCAACTGAGGTTGCTTTCGGGCGTGCATAGGACAGAAGCTCAGTTAGAGGCTCAAATAACAAATTATCACTCGTGGTAAATGGACCTGCTGCAACAATCTGTTTAAAATCAAGTAGCAAAGAAAGGGCCTTAGGTTCTTAAATTTGAGCGATAAATACATAAATCTCAACCAAGAAGAGTCATCATAATTTAGTAGCAATGTTTAGGATGCTGCAAAACAACTCGTGTGTAACTTCTAATTCCATGTAATTTCCAATTCTTGTAATTTATATAAAGAAAGATGTTTTAGAATCCCTTGTTCAACCTCCTCCGGATACAATACCAATCCAGTAGGTAACTAAGTGGAAATGAAAGTAACTTTATGACACACACAATGATAGTGACTCAAAGGTTTAGTGCACTTTTTAATAGATGCTGCCAGTTACAGATTCTTAGTCCCTGTGATAACTTCTCTAGACAATTACGTCTACCATATATCTGAAAATAAGAAGGTAAAATGAGTAGACATAAAGGCAACTTACTGCTGCATTCTTAAAAACTAAGAAAGTGCAACAAGAAACTGAAGCATGAAAGGATATAAGTAAAAACCAATACATAACCAAGGTAGTCAAGCTACAAATCGCTGACAATTACAATTGCTAATGTGCAAAACACACTGATTCGCCCTCATTATGCATCCTGCAAATTACATACCAATGACACCTCCGACATATGTTGTGAGGGATTGGTGAATTGAAGATTGTGATCCAAAGCTGGTCTTTTGGAAGGAGGATGTTCGGTAGAAATAACAGACGAGGGTACACAATCAATAATCCTTGATGCAATAAGACAGTGTCCACTAGGATTATGCCCTTCAACACCCACTACCTGTATAGTAGCCAATATCTAAAGTTATTCTTATACAACACAATAAGACATATAGGTGAAAGTGATATTTGCTTCCCAACAAAAAGTCATTCCAACCTGGCCTGGGAAAATAGAAAATTGGTTTAACTTTTGCAAGTCAAGACGAACACGCTGCCCGCCAGAATGCTCAACACTGTCAAAAATGTCAAACCATGTGTATTAGTCTGAACAGTGATGTTAAGAGATAGAAGAATGAACTGCTAACCATTATGGTAATTTTTCATGATATTTTGGCAATTCATAATAGTGTATGCCTTGACTAGGTACATAGAGGTTATTTCCACACTCAAACAGAACAATCCGTCTCCAATGCAGCAGCCTAAATGAAAACTGGAACAGTGAAATAAATGTCCTCATGTGTTTTCAATCATCCAACTATACCATGCTACTTATATCCATCAAGAGTTTCAATCTTAGCCATCAAGGCAAGCTAATGAAATTGGGCTGGGATTGCATCCAGTGACGAAGGGACATAGGGGCCAAGGGGAGCACTGGGCCCCCTGGGATTTTCCAAACAGTCAAGGGTATTTTTGTAATTTACTTAAAAATTTAATACGAAATGAACAATTAATAGGAAAAGCAAATTTCTTGGAACCAGAAACAGGGCGCTGATGAAGAAACAATAAATCATTTCACTCCTTGTAAAACAAAATTGCATTAACGTGATTATGGCTCGTGGGTGAGATTAAACAAGGAGTGGTAGATGTTGTGGATTCAAGTTAGCAGCCATTAAGTTTGTATTAAATAGCTAAACCTTTCTCCTTATGTCATGAAAAATTAAATTGAATGAAAATAAATTATATTTAGGGTTTATGTTATCAACGTGTATATTAATTAATTTAACAAGATGTGTTGTTTCTTCTATATTTATTTAATTTCTTTATTGTATCATTGATTATTATATGAATATTTATTAGTATTTTATTGTAACATACATTGAAAATGATATATTTCAAAAGGCTATATTGCATATTTGGTCCATTAACTTATACAGAGTTGTACTTTTCATCCACTAACTTAGGGGTGTGGGAATATAAGATACTAACTTTTAATTTGTTGCACATTGAGTCCAATCTTTACGAGCAATTGCAAAATCAACTGAAATTATTCCCAAATTTTGGGATTTCAATCCGTCCATTGGAAATAAAAATTAATTCAATATGCCAATATCACCGAAAATGGTCAGAGGGATTGAAATGTCTAGAATTTGGGAGCAATTTTGATAGATTCCGCAATTGCCAACAGAGATTGGACTCAGTGTACGACAACTTAGAAGTTAATGTTACCACAGCCCTAAATTAGTGGACGAAAGTGCAACTCAATATAAGTTAGTGAACCAAATATACAATTGAGCCTATTTCGAAATATTAGCAAGGAAGCTATGCGACAATTTCAAAATATGAAAAATAGAAGAGAAATTTTATGATATATTAATGTAATTGTATTATGTTATTTATTTTTTAATATTAAGATGTAATTGAATTAATACATTGACTTTATCAAATTGGTAACCATTATAGTGTTATTTTTAGAGATGATGTATTGTATTTTATTTTTATACTAATCTTAATCTTAGTTGGGCCCCCCTACGTGGAATTTCTGGCTTCATCATTGATTGCATCCAACACTGTTATGTAAACTGCTTAAGGGTACGCTGGGCAGGTTGAAATGCCTTTACACAATTTTTATCTCACAAACCAGATGATAGTCTCCAAGAAACAGATATATAGAAGATGAGCAAGCAAGGTAAGATAGAATAATATGCATAGCAACTAGCAAGAGCCTTTACCTGCTTTGCAGCAAAACAGGCTTCTCCTTCAGGCGGCCTTCTTCCTCACAACAGATCATGCCAACAGCAAAAATGCTTTTCTACAACATGGTTTATTAAATGGACACATTAATATTGAACTAAAGCGAGAGGCATGTAAGAGACTGAGAGTGATAATTGAAGGAGACTATCCCTTCAATTTTAAAAAGTTCCCCCAAAAATTCCTTGAAGTTTTTTTCATAATCAATTGCATGAACACCTGGCCTCGCATATGTGGAGTAGCTGAATTACCTGAGAAGCTACGGAAGGGTCAACTGGTTCCTCATGCCGCCCGGAGGATACATAAGCAATTGCTCGCTTTTTGATGCAATTTTCCAGGAAATTGAACTAAATCACAGAAAAATAAATAAGACTTTTATAACAAAGAAAAGTATGATAACTGCAAAACAGAAGATATCAATACCTTGTCTTCAATTCTATCATACATGAACCTGCAACCTGGCTCAGGCTGAGATCTATTAATTAGCAAGGAACATTTTTGGCTGGGTTGAAGTCTCTTGATGATATCATCCTCCAGAATTTGCACTATCCTCTTCAACTTTAATGCTCTGCGTACTGGGATGCTGATTAAGTATGGCTTGCACGACAAACTTGTTCTTTCTTGACCCAAAAGGTGTCACTGACTCGAGAGGTTTTTCAAAAGTAAACTTGCTGCCATTTGTTTTTTGTGCTGAATCAGATGGCTTCTCATGTGCTAATGTGCGTTTATCAGTGGGAGTATCCAGTATGCCTTCTGTGTCTTCAAAGTTATCGTTCAATATCCTGTTAAAAATTGCAGAATTATTGTGACTTCAATCATAAAATGGAATTCACAAAATTGATAACAAAACACTTAGAAAAAGAAGTCAAGAATGTTGTGCAGGTCAAACTGCGCGTTTCAATAAATCTTCATTTCACATTTTTACGAAAAGGATTTATAAAAATTCTGCAGTAGAAGCCCCAGAAGAGGGATGAGGAAGCGGTTTTGGTTGAATTGTTTACAAAACAATAAATGTATTGATCCTGTCTTCTCCAAGAAATACTAAATACATCCGCAAACTAACTAATACACACTTCAATGATTAGAATAAAAATGACCATCTTTTAGTAGAAGTCCGAGAGACATGAGGTAGTTTCAGTAAACCAAGTAATTAGTGTGTCAACCCAATTGCAGAAGTTCATATAGTTCAAACTCGATATGACAGTAGAGAAAAACAATGGACCCTGACAACTGTAAAACGATGACTCACATGGCTACATCATTGGAGTAAAAATGCAGTCCGGAATCTTTTCCTATGACTTTATCCCTCTGTTCCCTCTGCAGTTGCTCTAAAAACGCACCCATATGTGAGCTTCGCACTGTCGACTCTAGGCCCCTGAAACAATAGCAAATCATAATCACAAAAACAGGTCATGCCCTTATTGCTAATAAGATATAAATTAAAAACAGAAACAGATATTTGGTTTTATTTTGAAAAGACGCCGGAACATGATATATGTTCAGTTTTATTTTGGGAATGTCTTTTACAGTGTAATGAGCGCAATGATTAAGGATGTTTTGAAATATTTGGGGAGAAGAGATGATTGTTTGGGAGGAAACATGATGGAAAAAATGTGTAGACGTATTATTTGGTTTTATTTGGGGAGAATAAAAATGAAAATAAACATCAAACCAAACATGGACAAAGATAGAAAAAAGAAAAAGAAAATGAGACACATTTCTCGCCCCAAAGAATTTGTCATTTTGGGAAAGTAATATAAAAATTATGTTTTGGTAATGCAGATTTGTACCAAAGCCTGATTCAAATCACCCTAATTTGATCGCACCACTAAAAACAGCCTTCTTAACACAAATAACTGCATTTAGAAGATGTTTGGCTAAGTTTATATAAATAATCCTCCTATAACTTATGAGATATTTTTGGAGGTTATACCAACGACTTGTTATAAAAATAAGTATTTGGATATTAATATAAAATAAAATCATGAAGTATTTAAGATGTTAGTAATGACTACTTATCAATAAGATAGTGAAAACAAGGGAAATGTTGAATTTTAGAAAAATAAAGCATACCTTTCGAGTTTAATAAGAACCTAACAACTCAAAATTTAACTTAGAATATCTCATAAAATCATACTAGATGTTTTAAACATAGAGCACTCTCTTGGAGATGCTCTTAATCAATTTAATGATCTTACTCAAATAACATATTCCTTAATTCAAATAAGTTATCAAAAATTTGTATCGCTGCGAAAAATAAGGCTACTGTGAACGACCTGAAGAGAAATCTGAATATTCCCGAACTCTTCATTCCTCCCATACGAAAGAAAGAACACAAAGCAACCAACAAAATAAAATATAAAAGATAAACTTTCTTCTCCAGAAAAAAAAAAAGAAATATACTAAATTATAACCTGGTGAACGAGTAAGCCTCCCAGCTGGACACAAGATCTGAAGCACTGAGCTTGTACTGTATACAAAATGTCAGACCTGAATATCAAACAATTCGCATAAAAAGCAAAGTGATGTTACAAATTTGGGGCCCTTTTTCAATTCACAAACGGCAAAAATGTGGAAAACGAAAATATCACACATTTCGAAAGAATTTCTTCCTCGTCGTCGAAGATGAAGCTGCTCTTCGTGAACTCTGCTTTGATTTCCTCTTCCATTTTTCGCGATCTAGAGTTCAGAGTTAGGGTTTGATGAGACCTTGAGAGGCGTAGGAAAATGGCGGGAAATATTTGCCTCAAGGTTTCCAATAAACGACTATATCAGAATTCGGAATTCATTTTCTATATTTTATCTAGTTCGGGTTGAAAGGGCCATCGTACATTTGCGGCAGGTACAAAGCTGGGCCCATTTAGATGAAGCCCAAATTGCCTTGGGAAGGTTGTAGTAATTATTCTCTTTTCATTACAATTTACGTTCTTGGGAAGAATAGTATTCATTTGTTCATGGAAAAATACAAAAATAGTCCTGTAACTTTAGGTGATAAGCAATTTCAGTCCTGTTTATTTTGTAATTTGCAAATTTAGTCTTGTAACTTAAAATTTTTGCTATTTTGGTCTTGTCACATCGGAGTTCAAAAAATCCAAGAACTCTCTTGCCCATGAAGGGCACGTGGCCAATATAAATGCCGAGGTGGACCCATTCCATTTCACCAAAATATTTGGTCAAAATCCAAGCAAAATGAGTCCTGTAACTTTATTGACTAGAAGAAAAGAAAATGGTAAAAATAAAAGAAAAGAAATACATATTTAAATAAATGATATAAATTTAAATAAATTAATACCTTATAAAATACAAATATATATCAATATGAAAATGTTTTACTAATAATTTTTTTTTAATTTTATAAATAAAAACATTATATATAAAAATCATATAAAAATACAAAAGTTATAAAACCATGTGAAAATTATTTTAAAAATACAAATATATTTTAAGATAGCACATATTTCCTACATTATATTATTTTTTAAAATGTTACATATAAGAAATTATAAAAATATTAGATAATTTCTTCTATAACACTAATAATGAATAAAATATATTTAACATAATACTTTTTAAGTATCTTAGTTTTCAGAAATACATATATTTCATTAAAGTAATAGTATTAACAAATGAAAAATGCACATTTAAAAATTAAATTCTGAAATATTTAAATTTAAATAACATAAAAAATTTTAAAGAAAATTTAAAAGTTTCTTTACTTAATAAAGCAAATTATAAAAATAAAAATAAAACCATTATGTATAAAAAACAAAAATATAAATTTGAGGGACATGTGTTCGTACGGAAGATAAAGTTTATTTTTATTTTTTATTTTTAGTTATAATCGTATAAAAAATTTAATTTTTGAATTTTTTTATTTAATTAAAAAATTGACTTTAAACTTAAAGATACATTTTAGGTGCACATATTATTTTTAATATATGGTTTGTCATATATATATATATATATATATATATGTGTGTGTGTGTGTGTGTGTGTATTTTTAACATTACGATACTTAAAAATTATAAATGTAAACTATTTTCTATCTTCTTATTATTATTATTATTATTATTAAAATAACTTTAAAAATGTCTTTATAGCTTTTAATTTTTATATGATTTATATATATATATATATTTCATTCATAAAAATTTAAAAAATGTTAGTAAAATATTTTAATATTGATATATGTATTTTTATTCTATAAGTTATTAATATATGTATATTTATAACATTTATATAAATTTATATTTTTAATATATGAATAATTATATCTTTCTTTTACCTTTTCTTTTACCATTTTCTTTCATTTTTTACTAGCTAAATAAAGTTACAAGACCAATTTTGCTTTGATTTTGACCAAATATTTTGACTGAAATGGAACGGGTTCACCTCAGCATTTATATGGGCCACGTGCCCTTCATGTGCAAGAGAGTTGCCGGATTTTTGAACTCCGATGACGGACAGGACCAAAATCGCGATAAATTTTAAGTTATAGGAATAAATTTACAAATTACAAAACAAACAGACTAAAAACTCCGCTTAGACCTAAAGTTACATGACCATTTTTGTATTTTTCCTTTGTTCATTGTTCGTTTATTCGTAGTTTAGTCTACATCAGTTGGTATTCAGAGACCACCTATGCTCCTTGAACCATGTTGTCTAAAAACCGAATCCACAACGTATGAACGACAATCGCACGATCTGTCAACGGATCGACTTGCCGACAAAATAATTTCATATCGCGGCGCATCCAATTTCAAGAGATCAAGAGCTTGTGGAAAAAATAAATTTTTGATGGTTGTGAATTTGTCTACGTTACAGCGCCGGATTCACCCCATTGGAAACCTATTCCACGGGCATAGATGCTCTATTCTCAAGTTGACATTGAAATGACGGCTATAATGAGCCACCAATTTTGATGAAGAAATCGACAACACTATTATGGAGGTTGGCTATGACGAGCCTCCAAAATTTGACGAGGAGATTGGTGGTTATAATGGTCACATACTTTGATACAGACAGATTTATACAATTTCAATGGTTGACTACAAAAACCGCCGAAATTTGACGAGGATGCTTTGTGGTTGCGATCGACCACCAATTTTTGCCAATGAAATTGAGAATTGCCATACGCATGAGGTCATGCAACATGATCTTAAGCCGGGAATTTTTTTGTTCAATATCGAAAAGGAAATATCACCATTTAAAGACATTGATTTCGACTATCAATTTTCTTCAAGCCTTATGAAGAGATTCATTGAGATCATGGAAATCCTTATTATATGGCCGGGTGTGTGTCAAGAGAAACTATAGACTAGAAATGGATTATTTTTCCATCTTGTCCTCCTCGTGCTCTCCATGATTTAACAATTATTCTAGTGACAATCTCCCTTCCGATTCGAGGGACGAATCATTTCGAACCGGGAGAGAATGATGGAGATATAATATATCTTTTAGATTTTTATATTATCTTATATTTTAGGAAGTGATTTGTGTTTAGAAGTCTTTTATTCCGATTTATCTTTTAATGTTTTCTAATTAAGTTATGATTTTTAGTTTAGTCTTATAAATAGTTGTTTTACTATTATTTTTAGGGAAATTGAATATTATTAAGTTTTGAGATTTTTTTCATTGCAATTTTCGCTTTCTTTGCGAAGAATTGTATTGCATTTGTTCGTTGTTCGCTTATTCGTAGTTTCCATCGCATCACCACGATTAGAATTAAAAATCAAACTTAAAATATTTATATAGTATTGATCGATTATGTAATTTATAATTATAAACTAAATCCCAATATGCCTTTGTTAAGATGATTCTTTAAGATTTTGTCACAAGCTAGTTTTAATTAATATGGAGTGCTTACAATCATTTTACCGGAAAATCAATTTATTGGAACAAAAATGTTCCTTGTGCTTAAAAAGGTTTAAGGACATAGTTCTATATAATATTCCTATATTATTGGGTAAATCTCACGTTGTCTCCCTATACTTATTGAGTATTACTTTATCCCATTATACTCTCGATTGCATCATTTTACCCCTTATGCTTTATAATATTATTTTATGCTTATATACTCAATACAATTACAATTTTGTCCCTACCTATTAGTTTTATTAAATAAAAAAATCATTTTAAAAACATTTAATATTAATAAAATTATACTTATTTTCTAAATTAACTTTCACAACTTGATTAATTAACACTTAATATTAAATCTATCATATTTGATATTTAGTCGCTAACTATTTAACTTTAATATAGTCCCTATATATAAAAAATAATAATAGGATACTTCTATTAGCTAATACATTTATACTTTTAATTTATTATTCATCATAAACTTAAAAATTATATATCATAATTTTATTAAAGATGTGAAATATTATTAGTATTTTTTAATAATTGATTGAATAATCATAATTTTAATAAAAAACTATGTTAAATAGAAAAAATATTCATTTTAGTGGTTATTTCTTCTTTAATACAAAATATTATTTTACAATATAATACATAATTTTTAGATTTATTATGAGAAAAATTATGAATATATTAATTTACGATAATAACCTACAATGTAGTTATTTAACAAGAACTATATTAATTTTAATAAATAGCAAATAATTTTTCAAAATATTATATGTATTTGATGCCATTGTCAAATTAAAATACTAGTAGGAACAATTAGATCATTTAATAAAGGGAATAAAAGGATTAAATAATATTTAAATTGTATAGTGGGTAAAATTGATAAGGGGTAAAGTGACACAATAGAGATCAAGTGATATTTAATGAGATATAGAAAATAAATTGAGATTACATTACCCTATATTATTTGTCCTGATTAGAGTTAGAAATTCAAATTCCAAATATTTACATAGTATTGATCGATTATTCAATTTATTATTATAACTAAGCCCGATTACCGATATGCCTTTTCTTTAAAAGATGATTTTGCATTTTGCCATAAGTTTTTCAGTTTTAATTAATAACTTCACGAATTTAAAGGATTTTTCTAGATTTGAGTGGGTATTTGTATTTTTGAAGTAGAAAAGACAAGTTTAATGTCTTATTGCTCTATTTCTCGTAAAAGTGAATTTTTTTGGATGGACTCATAAAAACTTTTTTTTTTTTCTAGAAAAACTAAAATTATAACACAATCTAATTAACGACAAAAGTCAAGAAATAACTAAAACATCTTATTTATTAACTTCTGCCTTGGCAACAATAATGACGGTATAATATGTACATCGAAACACGGAAAAGAAGACAATAATTTACAAATTCAAATGGCAACGTAACTACTACTTCTATTATGCTTGAGAAACAAATCTAGGATTATCGTGAGTTTCATAACGCTACATAGATGAATTGATCATTGGTAGAATTTGTAGTTCTTGGCTGATAGAATGATGTTCCTTAGCCTCCAATGGGTGATAGGGTCATCAATATAACTCCTAATATGATGAACGTCTTGAAAATTAAATAACCAATTTTTCATCATTAAATCGTCCCTCCAATAAAAACCATGAAACATAATATATTGTGAGATCTCAATAATTTTAATTTCGTTAAAACTTACCTAGTTAATAAACTTATAGAAGAATTTAGTAATACTTAAACTAACTGAAGCGACACT